>VDFB02373365.1:285394021-285501846 GCA_007258455.2 Sequoia sempervirens | reverse complement strand
TCCCCCCCTTCTCTCTCTGAAGTATCTCCCTTCTACCAAGGATTAAATTTGATGGTCGAATTTTCCTGTCAAAATTTTTCTTAGTTACGGTTATCTATTCAAGGGTGCCCTTAAAACATTATGCTATACCTTAGTGTATGTAAAATTATATATAAATCAAACATATATATCATTATAATTCTATATAAATTTTGACAGTTTATCCAAAATATCTCCTTTTACAATCTTCTTAAAATTTTGATTGTATTCTATGGCAAAAAGCTTTCTCTTAAGCTATCATTTAAAAAGAATATAAATAATATTTATATTAATATTAAAATCAAGGTGTTTGACCAAACATCTTTAGAATGTTTGGTCAAACCCATTTTAAATCATTTTTTTATTTTATGTATAATGGGTTCGGTCGAACATGGGCTCGGTCAAACCCCTGTTCGATCGAACATTTTTATTTTCTTCGACCGAACATCTGTTCAGCTGAACCCTTGTTTTTTCACGCTTGCCTCCTAAGGCACCAAAATTGCTGAGAAGTTTTCTCTTCGAAGCTCGATTTGAAAATGAAAATGGAGGAGATCTCAAAAATCCAACTAGTATCGGGTTCCCCTCAAAACGAGCTATCCAAAGAAAAAATATACGGTCGTGTTATGTTTGAATTGTAATTGATTTGACTTTGAAACTTGATTAAAGAAAAAATATTCAATAAAAAACTATCTAACCAAGTGGAAGCAATAGATATCGGAGTTAGAAATCTAAATTTGAAAGAATTGGAATTTATCTTTCAAGGAAAAAAAGTTATGTGTTATACGGTGTGCGTCACTTTTTAAAAATGCTATTTTTTGAAAAATAGCCAATTTTTGTGGGAGATGGAAAAATAATTGCAATCTGATTCCAAAAAAATTGAAAAAAATATTTTTAGAATCTACAGACGAAATATGACAAGACTCTAGTTTGTATCATCTTCAAATTCCTCACGGTTTAATCGCTATAGGTGCCCGAATGTGGAGATTTTGTTAAAAAAAAATATCAGTGTCCAGTTTGGCCAAAAATTGTAAACCACTATTGTGGGATCACCCACATGCTAACATTAAAAATTAAACTATACAATTTTCATATTCTAACAATGCAATTTATTGATTACACACTACAATAAACTAAAAATGAAATGTTGTAAATATAATTTCAAATTTTGAAAATGCACTAAATGAAGGAAATTGAGCTAGATCCAATGAATTTGATGAAACAAAAAATTGAAAAATTGAAACAGGAAAGTAACAGCTACAAACAAAAGCTTAAAATAGAGATTTCAAATCCTAGAGAATGCAAATGAAGATTTATTAGGGACTCATTCACCAGTAAGGGTGAATGGGTCCTGGTTGAGGATTCTTGAAATGTTTTTGCTGATTTATGAGTGATTTTCATATGCAAAAAAGTTTAGGTCAAGCCTGATCAAGGACTCATTCACTAGTAAAGGTGAATAGGTCCTTGATTAAGGTTTTGTAACTATTTTTGAATGATTTTTAAGCTTTTTCCAATGTCTTTTAGTTATAGGTTTGAGACAGTAATAGATTCATATTTTCTAGAAATGCAATGTGAAAAAGTAGTGAAATGATGAATGCAAAGACCTAATTTGAAATGCAATTTTGTTTTAATTTTCAAATGCAAATTTGTGAGATCTAAATGATATGAAAAATGACTTCTTTTTTTGTGTATTTCTCATATTTGAGAAATGCAAAACAATGCAAATCTAAAACTCTAGATGAGATGCAAGTTTGAATGAAAAGAAGGACATCCTAAATAAGATCTAATTCAATGCCAATGAATGTAAGATCTAACCTAGGATGCAAGGATAGACTTCCAAAATCAAAAAAAAAAAAATGTTCAATAGGTCAAGTTCACCATTATGTAATATAGGAAAATAGGGTTCACTAAGATGAATTGATCAAGATGATGAACCACTAATTTTTTGTTATGAAACATACAATTATGAGGGCCAAAATGCCTAAATAACAATTAGAAATTAATCCTAACTGTTATAGCAATAAAAAGGGAAGTTTTGAGAGCTTAATACAATGTGTACCTTGTTGAAAACTTGTTGTTTTTAGGTCATGAAGGACTCATTCGCCTTTATTGGTGAATGGGTCCTTGTTAGGGCTTCCAAAAAGTGCTTTCTGGGTTTTACTCCTCTC
Source organism: Sequoia sempervirens (assembly GCA_007258455.2). Classification (NCBI taxonomy): domain Eukaryota; kingdom Viridiplantae; phylum Streptophyta; class Pinopsida; order Cupressales; family Cupressaceae; genus Sequoia; species Sequoia sempervirens. The sequence goes on along the minus strand of VDFB02373365.1, from coordinate 285,499,663 downwards.
AAACTGTAAGTCTAGATTCTAGTTGTTCACTACTTAGGCCTTACTAAGGACTCATTCACCTTTAGTGACGAATGGGTCCCTTTAGGGTTTCAAAAAAATGACTTCTGGGTTTTGTTCTTCAATCTCTACACTTTCAGATTCCAAGTTTCCAGCTCTTGAAAGCCTAAGACAAATCCTATAGCTTCATTTTTGTGTTCTTGCAATGTAAGTGACAACTTTGACAATTTTGCTTCAAATCTTGGTCTTCACCCTAAAACCTACAAAAAAACATTGAAGAGGAGAAAAACTTGTTAATTGTTAGAGGATGGGAGTTTTCCTAAGTCAAACCCCTTTTAGGTAATTAAACCAAATGATGAAATAATGAAATTAAAGCATGAAACACAAAACAATGAAATGTTGATACCATGGAAGTTGTCTTGGAATGTAAATATGCAAACTAACATGAAGTGGCCATGAAGAATGTAGATCTTGATCTCAAATTAGATGTGGAACAATGCTTGCAAATAGATCCTCAATGCTACATCAATAATCTTAGCTCAAAAACATGCTTGAATGCACTATGCCTTTGACATGATTAAATGGCCTTGAATTGTTGTAATGAACTCTTGATAATATGCATTTGAATGCCTTTAGAATGCTTTATAATGCTCTTGTGAATGTACTCTTATGATCACTTGAACTTGCTAGGTCACTTAGTATGAAACTATGTGAATTAACCTTATATTTATACTAAATCTAAGAATTAACCCCAAAATTCAAATAAACCAAGCTAAAATGAAATCTAGGATTGAAAATCATTAAAATCCCACCACAATTAAATTCAAAAAGGGGTTTCCTATGTGAAGAGGACCAATTCGCCACTAAAAGCAAATGGGTCCTAGCACAACTTTCTAGGACCATGCTTCGGGGGATGAAATAACATAAAAAACCCATGTCAAAAATGCTAACAAAGGGGGGAATTGTGTGGAGAGGACCCATTTTCCACTAAAGGCGATTGGGTCCTAGCACCATTTTCTAGGACCTTGAATTTTCCAAATTAAATGTCCAGCAATATCATTATCAGGTGTTAGGATATATCTTTCGAAAAATGTAATTAATAAGGCTTAAATCTGAATTAAAGGGGTCAATTAAACTCAATTAACCACAATTAATTAATGAAACATTAAATAAGTGTGAAAGTGTAATACAACACCCCAAATAAGGTACAATTTAAGTACATTTTATTAAAAAAAACCCTAGATTAATTGGAATGTGTACAACACATTACAACACTAAATCAAGACATTATTAGATTAATTTTATATCATTTGTTCCCAAATTAAGTGTGAACAAGGGTTACTTTTTTCTACATTACACAACCATTTAAATTAGACAAAAAATAAATCTCACGAGAATTACAAAATAAGAATAAATGAATATAAGAAAATATAGTTACATGATAGAAGTAAGAAAATTGATAGGAAAAGGCTTGAAATAAGGAAGGGAAGTTAACGGGAGTAACAATCGAGTAGAAAAGGAGAAAAAATATGAAGCAAGGTGAAAAGGAGGGATAAAGAAAGCTAAAAGACAAGAGTGAGATAAAAAGGTGTGTCCACAAGACATCACTAAAAAGAGGAAAGAAAACATATAGAAAAAATATGCTTGAAAATGAGAGATTTTAAAGAGGGAAGAGATTGAATTTAAGAGAATATAATAAAACTTATCATGGAAAGAAATTGAAATTCTCTTTGTAAAATATAACTATCCATAAAATTTAAGAACTGTATATAATATTAAAATGTAATATTATTCCTACTATAATTTTTTTTTTTTAAAAGTTAAAAATAAAAGAACAAAGAAGTGAGTCTTTCCGTTCTACGTACGAGTTTAGGTTAGACTGAAAAATGAACTAGCTCTAAATGGAAAGTTCAAGGTGGTTCAGGTTTTTCCAAAGTTCATAATATATTTCTTCACATCAGTGGTATTTTTATATGGAATTGGAGTTAAATCGTTACAGCTCCAATCTGTTAATCTTTATATTGAGGATCCTAAAATAATATTTCAGTTTCACAGGCATGTCTGCAACAATGAGGAAACTCATTCTACTCTGTCTCCTTGTATGGTCTGCAACAGGAAGCACAGCCTCTTCACCAACGTCAAGCGATCGAATCCCACTGCTTGCTTTCCACCGTAGCCTAACAAATCTATCTCGTAGTCTTCTTGATTGGACGCAGACCAACTCCTCCCCATGTTCTTGGGCAGGCGTCTCATGCTACACAAACACAGATACAGTCATGGCTTTAAACTTATCGGGGCTCCAGTTGACGGGAAAATTGACGCCCAAATTGGGCGATTTGACGGGCCTGGTGTCACTTGACCTCAGCAGCAATTCTCTGTCTGGAAACATTGTTCCGGAGCTAGGCAACTGCAGCAAATTGAAGGTTCTCTACTTAAACAACAACCATTTCTCTGGCTCCATTCCCCTGCACCTGTTTCGTCTGACGGAGTTGGAGAGCCTGGATCTTGGACAAAATTCTCTGACCGCCATGATTCCTCCACACGTAGGCCAGCTGAAAAATGTCCAGTATTTGGGTCTTTATAGTAATTATCTTAGTGGTAGCATACCCAAAGAAATCTTTAGGCTTCCCAAATTACAAACCTTATATCTCTGTACAAACAACCTCACTGGTCCCATTCCTGAATTTGGCAAAATGTGTCCTATTGTATCTCTGTGGGCCTTTGACAATTCGCTTTCTGGAAACATACCTACTTCCTTGGGAAATTGTGTTAATATGAGTGATGTTTATTTTACCAACAATAACTTAGTGGGTAGTATACCTTCAAGCTTGGGAGTTCTCTCCCAGCTCAAAAACTTGTCCCTTTCTGGAAATAGGCTTGTGGGCAATATCCCCAGAACCCTAGGAAGGCTCAGCAATCTAGTTGCCCTTGAGCTTAAGGATAATCAGTTGAATGGAAGCATACCGGTAGAATTAGGCCATTGTAGCAGTATTACCGCTTTGTCTCTTTCACAAAACAATCTTATTGGCTCGGTGCCCCCTTCGTTAGGCCTCCTGAAGAAGCTTGTTATGCTTCACATTTTCAGTAATAGGCTTACAGGGGTGATTCCTCCAGAGCTAGGCAATTGTAGTTCTCTGTCCGATATCCAACTGCACATGAATTTTCTGCAGGGCATGATCCCTCCCGAATTGGGTCAGTTAGCAAACCTTCAAATGCTGTACGTGTCCTATAATAACTTGGTAGGGCCAATTCCCCAAGAAATCTGTAACCTCAGCAGTCTTGTTGAGCTTGGCCTTTATAATAATCATCTTAGTGGCATCATACCTGCGGGAATCTCGAGTCTGAGCCATTTAGGTTTCTTGAGTCTGGCTTACAACAATCTTGTAGGAGAAGTCCCATTTGATCTTGGGAGTAATAATGAGTTGAAGAAATTGGACTTGACTGGGAATCGCCTACACGGAAAGATTCCCTCCCATCTTTGTGCAAGAGGAAAACTTCAAGTTCTAGTTGTTGGGAACAACCTTTTTCAAGGTCCTTTCCCAGGGTTGATTGGAGATTGCCCTTCTCTAAGAAGAGTGATTATCAGCAACAATCATTTGAGTGGAAGCATACCAAAGAGTCTGAATGTGAACACTGGAGTTTCATATTTGGACATGAAGAGAAATGTCTTTGAAGGATCCATTCCACATAGTTTTGGTCTGTGGAGGAACCTAACAATGATGGATATGTCAGAGAATCGATTCTCTGGATCAATACCAGCTGAGTTTGGAAAACTGTCGAAGCTCAGCATTTTGAATTTGTCCTCTAACAGGCTCATGGGAAATATACCATCCGAGCTTGGAGATTGTTCCAACATATTCAAGCTTGATTTAAGCAATAATGTGCTTGCAGGAAGCATTCCACTGCACCTTTTCAGTTTAAGAAAGCTGCAGAATTTGCTTCTCCAAGGAAACAATATTATGGGACAAATTCCAGACTCTATATCCAGTCTTCAAGAGCTGATACAACTAGAGCTCGGTGAGAACAATCTTGAAGGCCATATTCCATCTGCTCTTGGAAGTTTGCGTAGTTTGTCATATATTCTGAACATCAGCAATAACCAATTGAGTGGAGGGATCCCACCTAGCCTGGGTAATTTGCAGCAGCTTCAAATTCTTGACCTGTCAAATAATGAACTCTCAGGTGTAATTCCTTCACAGTTGGGTGACATGCTATCTTTGACTTACATAAATGTGTCATACAATCGTCTTTCTGGAATGCTTCCCAGCTCATGGAGAAGGCTCCTGAATTCCTCCCCTGGCTCTTTTGTTGGAAACACAGATTTGTGCATAGCAGATTTAAACCTCTGCAAAAGTGGAAGCTACAAATCTTCTCACAAAAATATTGACAGAGGAAAACTCATAGCTCGAATAATAATTCCTGTTGTTTCTTCTGTGGCTGCCGTCTGTGTGATTGGATACTTTGTATTCGCTTGTTTAGCTCGACTTCGATTCTCCAGCCAGCAAAATGATGAGATGGAGTTAGAGGAGTTAGAGGAATTCTTACCCCAAGGTATTCTTCTTGAAGATATAATGCAGGCAACAGGAGGTTTAAGTGAGAAGTTTGTGATTGGCAGAGGCAAACATGGAATTGTTTACAAAGCAGTATTGCCATCAGGTAGGTTATTTGCTGTAAAAAAATTGATATTTTCAGAGAAAGGCCTTAGCAGCACAAGTTTTAGGCTTGAAATTGAGACATTGGGAACTGCAAGGCACAGGAATCTGGTAAAGATAGTTGGATTTTCTGCATGCAAGGCTTGGGGTTTGCTAATTTACGAATACATGAGTGGTGGAAATCTTCATGACGTGCTGCATCAGGGCAAGCCACGGGTTGTACTGGATTGGGAAACTCGTTATGGTATAGCTCTTGGCATTGCTTATGGTTTGGCATATCTTCATCATGACTGCGTGCCCCAGATCATTCATAGAGATATTAAGCCCTCCAACATCCTTTTGGATTCTGACATGTACCACATATTGCAGATTTTGGCCTAGCGAAATTGATAAGTGAGCCAGAGGACAGAAATGTAAATTCCATGTCATGTGTAGTGGGTACACTTGGCTATATTGCACCAGGTGAGGTTGTTTGCAAATGATTTTGATGAAATAATTTTGGGTTTGCTATGATTTGTGATGTTTGAAAGTTTTCTTTGCATGTTTGGTTCCTGCTTATATACAGGGTAAGAATGAAATATTTTTGAACCTTTAATTGACTGATGGTTGCTTCTTTTTTCATTTTAATGACAGAAAATGTATTCTCAAGTCAAGTAAATGAGAAAACTGATGTGTATAGCTATGGAGTGGTGCTGCTTGAGATTTTGACTAGAAAGATGGCAGTGGATCCATGCTTTGAAGATGGGGATGATATTGTGAGGTGGGTGAAGCGGAGATTGGAAGATTGCAGGAATTCTTTGTGTGTCTTAGATGAAGTGATGGATGATTGGATGGAGAATGAGAAGCGTGAAGTAATGCAACTCTTGGTATTAGCAATGGATTGCTGTCAGTTAAGACCAGATGCTAGGCCTTCAATGAGACAAGTAGTTGATCGACTGGTCAAGATTAAGCCAAAAGAAAATGAGATGCAGAAAGGAAGCAGAAGAGAAAAAAAAGTGATTTGAATTGTCACTTACTCATTGACTATAGTTTTCCACACATTTCCCCATGAATGGAGAAAGAAAATTAGCAAAATCTGTCATTCCCTCTATCCAACATAGCTTGAGAGTTTTTTTCAATGCACAAGTTATAAATGTAAAATTAAAATTTGTTTTTGCCTACTAGATTAGGCATATGTTCAACCTGAGTTGCTTAGGTGGCTAGTCCTTATTATTTGCATGAATAAGACTTGCAGCATCTGCTACTTGGGGCAAAAGTTTATGGTCCTCAACAATATCAGGCATCAAACTAGCAATCTTCAGGTTAAGGTATAAGATTCACATGCATGCTTCCATTTATTGTAAGGATTTTTCTTGATTTTGTTTAAAGAAAACAAGTATCTCTTTGTCAGAACCCAGTCTGAATCGTCCACCATTTGCAGACACTAGAACCAAATTTCTTCACATTTATCCATACTTCTGTGATATTGGCAGCTGCAGTAAGACAGGCCAGTTCTTTGCTAAATGGCTGTCTAAGAAGTTGTTATGAATCTTAAGATCCCAAATTAGAAACAGAAAATGAGGGAAGTGCTTACTGAAGTAGTTTTGAGGGCTCCATTAATGCACATATATGGTCATTTTGAACATCAAGAACTTTTTACCTCAATTAATTGTTCTTATTAATGCACATATGTGATCTTTTTACATCAAATACTTCTCTAGTTATTCCTTAAGTTTTCAACATTTACACTACTTTTGATAATTCATATTTCTTATCCTTCCAATGGGATGGCTTATCCAAATGTGATATTTCAAGCTTTTTCTCTGGGGATCTGCTTTGTTTCTGTAAATTTAATTGTTGGGATCCTATTTGACACTCAAAGTTAGTATGTTTCCTGGTATTTTGCATACACAGTTCATGGAAAATCAAGTGAAAACAAGCCAAAGGTCTACATCTGGCTGAGCCCATCATCAGATTTTTGGTCAAGTGATAATTATAATTTATCATTAACACAAAGAAACTGGAAGGGAATTGAAAACACCAGTTGGGGCTTTGCATCTTAGCCACAACTAAGGGAGAAAATAAGTTTAAGTAGTAAAGGAAAATGGTTTGCCTTCCATTAAAGAGGCATTTAACTGAAGAAACTTAAATATTAGATGAGCCTCGAAGGCTGTTTCTAATGGCAGGGAAAAGCAGTGTAAGGCCTTCCTATATTAACTTTTGCTTCTGATTTTCAATATACTTATGTTTGGTGGATTTGTTCGATAAATAGAAATTATTGAATTGTTTGTTCTTCGAAAATTATGATGGTTTTGTAGTTGAATGTTATTATTAAAATATGGATTATTTATATTAATTGATTGATTTTATTGTATGTTTTAATTATTGTTAGGTTTTGAGTAGAGGTACATAACTTATTTGTGTGTAGGTAAAGATAAAATTTCAATGTTGGTCAATTAGAGGTAGTTATGTAGCTTGTTTGGTATTCTAAATTCATTTTGTTGCATGTAGAGTATTAAGATGTTTAGTATGTGAATCACATAAGATTTGTTGTGTACGATTAGTAATGTGTCTTCATTATTTTCATGTCTTTATTAATTTTTGCATGCACTTATTCTTGTCATGTGTTAAAGTGATTAACTGACTCAATGGAATAGTGGGATGCAAAAGACAAATAATGGGATGTTTGGATTTAAAAATAAAAAATTATACATGTTAAAAAAAGTTAGTTTGTTATTATCATTGTAAATATAAAAGTTGTGTACATTTTTTATACTTCATGTTAATATTTTTAGAAGATTAAAAAGATTCATTGAAATAAAATGCATTAGTCATTTGGGAGAAAAATGTTTAATGCATAAATTATTTAAGTCATTTTAAAAAGGTATTGTTCTTTAGTTATTTGAACAATATATCTGAAATAAAAATATCTATTCCAAAATAACTAATTTTGAAATAATAAGTTTGGAATGTGAAAAAGAGGAAATGCCACTAAAAGGTTTTAAGGATTTTTCGAGCAATAAGAAAAAGTCAAGTCATTTATAAAAAGATTTGTTCCTCTTTCCTCCATTATGTGAGCTCTTTATTTAAGAAATATTGTCTCAAGTTTTCTTGTGGATTGGAAAACTTAGATTGGATCTTGAAGAAGTTGGCAAACTAGTGTGTGTATTGTGTTGAAGAAAAGATTGCCTTCATCATTAAGGGTTTGATTGGTTGAAGCTATTTTCTTCTTTTAATTTATATTCACATGTCTAAATATATTCATGTTTTTCCATGTGCGACATTAGGTTGTTGGCATATGACTTTCTTGATTAAGTTTAAATTTAGCTTAAGCTTTGTAAAACAACTTGTTGGATAAATTTAGTTTTGTACTTTTTTATTTTTGAAAAATGTAAAAGAGCATCAAAATTATGACAAAACTTTCTAAAACTATTAAGTGACTGGAAAAGAGTAATATGTTTCACTTTATGCTTTAAAAGGTATTGTTAGAATTTTAATTGAATGTGTTTCTAAATTGTGTGTAAAAAAATAGATTTGCCCTTAACCCCTTAAAAAAATCTTGAAAATTTTATGTAACTTGGATCAAAGGGGTATCTTTGAATTTTTTTATGTTGTTAAGATTTAATTTGAAGGAAATTAACAATGATCAATGTTGTAACCTAGATATTTGAGAAAATTTAGAATATCTTAGTTTAAATTAATTTTATATTCAAAACTTTTGAATTGAAATTATTTTGTGGAAATATAACTTTTCCCATAGAAATGGAGTGTTATTTTCTTGGGATGCATGTTCAAGGTAAAAATATACATTTTTCCTTGTAATGGCTAACTGCATAAGATAGTTGCCTTAGAATGTGTGGTATTAATGATTAGGAGGCTATGACTAGTAGTGAATAATTCTAAATGAGTGTAGTGTAGGAAAAAGTATCCCTTTTTCACACTTAATTGGGGAATAATTAATAATAAAATGAACTTAATTACGCCTTAATTTAGTGTAGTTTCATATTCACATTAAGTTTAGGGCCCTTTTTAATAAATTGGATTCAATTGTGCCTTGTTTTTGGTGTTGTAAGGTGTACCTTTACACCTTCACACTAATCTAGGGCTTTATTAATTAATTAAGGTTAATTTTCCTTAATTGGTCCCTTTAATTCAAATCCAAGCCTAATTAAATGCAAATTCTGAGGGATAAAATTTGGCATTCAATGAGTCCTCACTTAGATCTAGGACCCTATCTTTACATAATGTTTAACATTGCCCGATGTGTGTCCTACGTAAGTGGCCCAAGACCCATTCACCCTATGGAAAATGGGTCCTCACTTAGACCTAGGACCCCTCTTTCAAATATGTTTTTGGCGGTATTTTAATAATTTTAGATCTATAATTCAATGTCAGCTTGTGATATTTGAATTTCAGGAATTAATGTTACGATACATATAAATACAAGGTTATTTCACTAAGTTCATCCTAGAATTTCAAGCTAAGATCCTAGAATTTCATAACCAATCAAGAGTACCTTCACAAGAGCACTTCAAAAGCATTTCTAAGGCATTTAAGGGCAGATTTATAGAAGATTATTGCAGCAATCAAGATTCTTATCATCATATCAAATATTTCTTGCATCATGCATGTTGTTTGAGCTAATATGGTGATGTAGTGTTCAAGATCAATTCAAGCATATAAAAGGAATTATTTCATACCGAGTTTCATGATCAAGATCTACATTCATTGAGGACACTTCATGCTAGTTTGTAGATTTGTTATATAAGGTTTCAAATAAGGTTTGGTCAGTTGTTACCTAAATTTGTTCATTCATCATTCCTTCATGCTTTTCCATTTCATTTCAAGGTTTAATTATAAAAAATGAGGTTTGAAAAAGGAAAACCCCCATTCCCTAACAAACAACATTTTTCTCTCTTTGATGTGTGATTGCAAATTTTAGGTTGAAGATCATTTGAAGAGAAAACTTGGAGAAAGTTGCAAAGTTGTCAAAGTTGCAAGAGAATTTTTAAAATCATGGAAAATAATCTATAATATTTATTTCCAGTTGTTCAACAGTGAACACCTGGAACTTGGAGGTGCAGACTGAGCAAAACATAGCCCAGGAAGCATTTTACAGGAGCCCTAGCGATGACCCATTTTCCATAGGGTGAATGAGTCCTCAATGAGGTTTGAAAAAGCATCTTTCGTGACAGGTACATATCTTCTCACCTTTCTAGATCTATAGTTTGATAGTTAGTTCTGTTAGTTTTTAGATTTATCCTCTATAGCTTGCATTTTGAATGAAACTAGTGAGAAATAGGTCCATTGTTCATCACTCCATTATGGTGAACCCAATATCATATGTTTCATTTTGGTGAACCTAAGTTTGATCATTGCATTTTCTAATTTTGGAGTTCTCTTTCATCCTAGATTTAGATCTTGCATTCATTTGCATCTCTTTGCATTGAATTAGGTCTCATTTAGGGTGTCTAGTTTGTATTTCATTTAATGGTTTTAGGATTTCATATTTTTCATTCTTTAAATCTAAAAATATCAATTGGAACCTTTGAAAATGGGGGATGAGTTGATCAAGTGCTATCACACCCACTTTCAAAGATATTCCACTCAAAGATAACCCTGGAGATCTCAATGCAAAAGAGAAAGAGATCTTACAATAGGGTTGTCCTAGGGTTTGAATATGATCTAATGAGGGTTTCACCACCAAGTGTAAACTTAGAAAAGATAATTAAATGCTAAATGGAATGCAAAACCTTAAATGAATGCAAACTAGTACTAAATGACATAGAAAGGTGAATGAAATGCAACCAAAAACTATAAAATAGAATGTGTTGTTGGAGTATGGGAAACACTCAGAGGGGGGGTGAATCAGTGTTTCAATAGTCAATTTCAAATTAATGATTATTCAAAACACTTATTCTCTTTGAAAACTATAAATTTTTAGTTTCAAGAGTATAATGAAATGTGATAACCAATTTGTAGATTCTTAAACAATATGTAAACTCAAAAACTGCAACATAAATGAAGAAAATAGAAAGACCAAATTACATGGACACAATAGAATCATAACACAATGTTTTTCATGAGTGGAAAACCCTCATAGGAATGAAAAAATACTCAAAAATACCTCACTGGCTTATCAAAATGCCTCACTAGCAAAGCCTTACTAGCTACAAATGCTTCACTAGTGAAGCTTCATTGGCTACAAATGTCTCACTGGCTACACAAAAGCTCATTGGTTACAAATGCCTCCCTAGCAACATAAGCCTCATTGGCTACACAAAACCTCACTGGTTACAATGCCTCACTGGAAAAAAAAAGATGCTTCACTAGCAAATACAAGATGTCTCACTGACCAACATCTCCAATCTGAATACAAGAAGATAGAGACAGAGTACTACTCTATTTACATTGAAAACACTAGTTATAGATGACTACTATAACTCAGATACAAAACACCTTATCTCTCCTAGATCTACATGAATATCTCAACACTCCTTTCTTTTGCATAAAATGACTTCCACATATAAACAATCATTCTCCCCTCACAAAATTACTATAGTGATATTATGATCTATATATTAATTATTGAACTCAAGACCTCTAATTTACTCTTCTTTGTATCATCCTCCTATTAGAAAACTTCTTTAGCATTTACTATCAAATATCAGAGCAATACAATCTAACAATGGAACATACTCACTTGAATTTTTATGCTACAACATACCTAGCACACATTGTCATCATACAACAAAAAACAACTCTACTATGATCATGGAATCATGAGATGAATGAATAAGCACCTTTACAATGATTTGATATTTTCCTGAATCATCACCATTTTCACCTCTATCACCTTTTCCACTCTTTGTCACTTATCATTCAAAATTATCAGACATAGTTTTTGCATTCACATTCCTTATCATAGAAGATTTATACCAAACTTTTATTCTTTCTTGTTTAGATAAATCTTCACTTTGTAGGTTGTATCATTTTGCAACAATAATGATCCCTTCACCGACCAATGAATGCATGTATCAATACAAATCCATCTACCAAAAATCATACATGAATATCTCTATGTTAACATCTCCTCTCATACACCAATCTCACAAAAAAAAACCTTTTTCCAATCTCATTTGAAATACTCTAATTGCAGGTGCAAGAAGGTAGTTGCCCAACCTAACAAAATAACTGCATTACACAATCTACTCCCATATGCCCATCAAAGATTAACCACTTAGAATATTCGTTGGCATTTTAAAAAATCTTTTCTTACCAATCCTCTACCTTGTACTTATGTCCATCGGCCAAAGTAACAACAATTCTATAATTGTTTTTCTTTAGTTAGAATAAAATACCTACCAAAGAAAAACTCAGAGAAAGTAGTTGTTCTCATTCTTTGAGAACAAACCTTTTGTCTTCCAAACCCACCACTTCATTAAGAAAAAACATTGATCTTTTGATCGAAATGATATAAGTCTAAAAATTCAGCATTCTTCCTTAGGGTGAGATAAAATAAGTCCTTAGACAAAGACTTAATCAAATTTCTATCCAAGATGAGAAACCACCTTTAAAATATAAGGTATTAGGACTTGAATAATTCAAACATACCTTTCTTTCTTTTGTAACTAAATCAACGTTTAATCTTCAAGAGGTCACAAGAAATATAAACCCTAGATGAGGGTTTCAGATTGTAAGATATAAAAAATTCAATGATAAAGAGTTCTAAACCTCTATTCTTTATGTGCACAAATACCATAGTATTTCATCTTTGCAACTTCTCCACACTTCTTTACCTTTGCCTTTGACACAAAATATAGTGCCTTCATTTATTCTAAAATAATCCTTGATGAGGTATAACCACTAAGGTTTAGATCCTTAGAAAATAATTAAGTCCTCTTTGATTTCCATTGACACCTTGCAATGCCGCCAAGATTGATCAACAATAGAGGTACCTTTGAATATCTCATGAAGACCTTCGTATCAACACTTTTGACATCAATGAGAAATCAATGTCAGTGTCAAAAAAATCCCCCTATGGCACTGATGTCAAACCAATTCACACAAGTAATTGAACATGCACTATTTCATTTCATCTTACCCTTTGACATCAAATGACAAAGGCTTATCAAGCAAAAAAAAAAACAAGTGTTATGGGATTCTCCCCCTTTTTAAGATAAAAAAGAAAACAAGATTCTCAAGAATTTCACTGCAATGTCAACTTGATGAAGCAAACTCTAATTCAAGCAAGAAGGAATGAGCATGTATCATAGTAACCATTGTCAAAAACAATTACCATTGCAACACCTTGTGAAAAACACTATCAAAACTGTTACAGAGATGAAACGTCGTTATCATGATCAAATGCTATTATCATTGTCACTATGTCTTTTGTAACCCTCCTCATCATTCTTCCTCATCTTATTTTGCACTGGGGCATATTTTTGACTTATTTTCTTTGTCACAATGTGACATGCTACATTATGACAAAGAGGGGCAAAATGTAGACACTAAAAATTGTCTAAGGCTTGCAATTTCTAAATTCTCCATCATTTCCCCTTTCATTCTTCATAATTAAATAATTTTTAATTATTTAATTATTTTCTAAAGTCATAATTCTTCTATTAATTAAATAATTTTAATTATTTAATTAATTCATTCTATCTTTATTCCTCCCACGATTAATTAAATAAATTTTATTTATTTAATTCGTCACTAATTAGGCGGGGGCCTAGCTCGTTGGCTAAAGTAATTCCGTTGCGCTCTGGTAGTTCTAGTCTCCCAGTCTCTAGCATGGCGTCCGTTAAAAGTTACAGTGTGCAGGTTTATAGGGGTACCTGCAGCTCTCTAAAAAATAAAAATTACGTCACTAATTAAGTCTTCTTTCTAAAATTAAGTAAATTCTTATTTATTTAATTTTGTCCACTTTCCACTATAATTAAAATAATTATTTTAATTATTTAATTATTCATTAGCCTCTTCTCTCATTAAATTAAATAAATTTTATTTATTTAATTTGGTCCACTCTCTTGAATTTTGAATTAAATCATTATTTAATTCAAAATGATTCCTTTTGTCACATTCCTCTATAATTAAATAATATCTTTATTATTTAATTATTCATTGGTCACCTAGATTAAATAATTTTTAGTATTTAATTTCTCCTATCACCTCTTTGTCTGTGCCAATCTTATCTTCCACATCAAATCTTATCTCTTGACATCTCATTCAATTTTATCCCTTGATTGAATTATCTCATAATTCAATCTCAACCCTTCATTTCTTGTCATTGCCCTAATTTTGACCTAACCATAGTCCATACTACAACTTTCAATTTTGGCCATTGATTAAGACATCTTATTGACATTCAATCTCACCCGTCCATTCAAAATGGCATTTTCTATAAAATGCCATTTTCCTCTCATTTTTACAGGAGGGAGGCATTTTGGATTTTAGATATTGGAGGCATTAGATATTACACATTAGACATCGCAGCATTTGTCATCTCACTTCATTTAGTCTTGGCATATTTAGGCATAGGAATTTTACTTATATTGTCATAGGCATTAGGCATTTAGACTTTGATCAAATCCTTCAAAGCTTGGTGTAGAACTTAGACTTTTATTTCAGATTGCTCGCATGATGAATCTGAGGGCAACATGTCAACCAACAAGTTAGAAGGTGTTACAAAAGTGAATCATGGAGGTCTCGGCGGTTTTCTAGTATAATCATTATTTTGTTTACTTCCATTGTATTTTGCAATTGCTTTGGGTTTATTGTCTTCATTGATTTGCTAACATTGAATCTAATCCTAAAACATAACCCTCAGTTACATCTTTATATTTTCTATTCCTTACATCTTCATTGCTTTAGCAGTCAAGACTCCTTCCCTATTGTTAGAATACCTGTACCTTCCCTACTCACTATACTTGCTCTAGAACCTATCCTGCTCCTGCGTACCCTAATCTCTCTTGATCCTGTAGACTGTCTTGATAATATCTCATAGAACTTATGACTAATGCCTACATTTTTCATATGTGTCTATCAAAGCACTTGCTACTACAACATTTGACAACAAATCTCAATTACATGACAACGACATGGTCCTAACAAAGATACACCAATAGGCTCCTCTTGAATGGATTGCAAAGTATAACTATATCCTTTAAAAAGTCATGAAGAAGCAACCAAAATACAAAGGATGTGAACTCATGAAGCATGTCCACATCAAATTATAACTATCAACCATCCTTCTCTTCGTAGTACATTAGAGATTAAAAAAATTTGACTGTTCCCTACTTCAAGACTTAACACCATCTCTTAGATAGACCATTGTTTGAAGGTTAGCATGTATGCACTCCGTGATCATGTTATGACATGAGTATCATGAAGATAATACATACCCTGATGGCATGAAGTACCAACTCGAACATATTCACCATCTCAAGAAAGAACAACACCACCTGAACCATGAGCAAAAAACTTCACACAACATGAAGCATAGCCAACCACCAACATATATGTAGTTCAATAAGATCACTTGAGAACACCTTACTGTCTAGATCATGAAAACTTAGATTTGTGGCATAGTACATTTTGAATGTTAGAGTACACAATCACACAAAATAATTGTTTCCTTGTCTGATGCACTCATAGTACCAAAATGATTGTTAAAAAAATATCCACAATGTTTGTTGTATCAAGTTTTGCACTAAATACAAATTCTATTGGCTACCATAGAGTTGAAACATTGATAGAACATACTACATACACCTCTATACCTCACTGATATGCAATAAGAATTTAGTTGTCATCTTGTTGTACTATGCCATCTTATCACTACTACAATCAAGGATCAAAACATCATTGTCAAACTGCAAACCTGTTGAAGCTTGCAACTTGTCAAATTTCAAAGCCCTCAAGATGATCTCATTGAGATGAGATGCCATTGCTTTGAAAACAATTACTACTGCTATTATGATCACTATTATTATGTCTAAAGTATGAGTATGAGAAGAATGCATAACACAAGCATAATAAGCAAGAAAACCACTATGAACACCTGAAAAGAGAATAATTCTTTATGCAATACAAATTCTTAGAAACAACATTGTCCACCTACAACACCAAAGTATTACTGATGTTGTTCTCTAGCCATTGGTACACTCACTTTTTCCAAGGTTAAAAATTATACTCTACATGAAAGTATACATTTGCAAATGCAACACTTGTGAGACACCTTGAGACACATTATCATATATCACTATCTTTGTGCCTTTTGGTCTGCCTTTTGAGTGTCATTAGCCTATAATGACAAGTTGTCAAAGCATAGCATGAACCTTGCAGAGAATATAGTCAAGAAGCAAGAGGCAACAACATGAGCAACACTAATTTCATATTTTCTAAGCACTGCCACTGTCAAAGATTCAACATGGAGCAACCAAACATCTCCAATATCTTTAAAGCAATAAAATCCTTCAACCATACAAGATATGAAGCATAAAAATATGTAACACTATCATCACCCAATATCACTATATCAAGGAAATTTACACTATCATAATAGTATCATGGAAATACTTAACACATGAAACTATCTTCAAGAACCACCAAGTCAAAAACTCTATCATGACTATTAATGTAGAGACACCAGATTTTTTTTATTTTACAATGATTGCACCTCAATCACAACATCAACATCTATGAATGACTACATAAAATGCACCAACAATGCATCAATATGACAACATAAAACAATATAATAAAATGAACTGATAACTATCATCACTATACCAATACTACCTACTGCACCAAACGAGCACCTCACTGTCACCTATTTTCTTTTAAAGGGGTTAAATGATAATACACTAATTTTCTCCCCCTTACCTCATGCTACCTTTTATGCACTTTGGGATGTTCCTTGTGCAACATGCACATTATTATGGATTTCTTTCTTTTTCCCATGCCTTCTTCTCCAAGCCTTCAGAGGATCTTTCCTTTGCTTAATCAGATCATGTATCTTCTTTTTGTTTCCATATGATTTCTTCAATTGAATTCTAAAAAACTTGGCTCTATGTCCAAAACCATTACATCTATAGCACATGATCAAGGGTATATAACTTCGCACGAATCTTACATCACCATTAAAAACTTGTCTACCACAATCTCTTGCAATTGGACCAAGATGGTTACATCTAAAACATGCAACATTATTCTTTCTATAATCCAAATTATTAAAACTCTTTTTCCAATCATTTTTTCTTGTATACTTCCAACATTCTAATGCTTTATGACCATATGCAAAACATGAGTAGCAATAACCAGAAAAATAAAAATTGTACCTTATTGAATGAGATTTTCAGATAGGTGTAGGTCTTGAGGATCTACTTGTCCTTCTTTCTTCATATATTTTTTTATCTTCTGTCCTATCTGTAGGAGCAGCATCATGATGACCCAAATCTATCTTCTTCCTAGGTGCATTTCTAACTTTAGAACATTGTCCTTCTTCATAACCTAGACCGATAATGTCATCGTGATGCTTTTGCTTACTCAACATGTAGTTCAAGAATTTAGTACTCTTCTCAAACTGAAGATTCTTGTGCAACTTAGAAGAAGCCTTTTCTAATTCCTTTCTCAAAGAGACTATTTCTAATTCTAGTTTTAGGCATTCATTAGTTTTGAATTCAAGATAAGATTTTGTAAAATCACCTACCCTTTTTGTTTCTTCTATCTTTGTATTTAGGTTGATAATAAGTTTGTTAGATTCTTCAAGATCTAAAGAAACTTTTGCAATATCTGAAAGTACCTTGTTCTTGGAGTCTTTTTCATGTAGAAGTTGTTCTTCTAATCTTTGGTTCTCCTTTCTGAGTTGCTTAATCATATCTAGAGCACACAAGAGTTCACCTTCAATATCAACCTCACACTCTTGTTTGCCATACTCTTGTTTAGAGTCATCTTCACCCACAAAGAGTTCTCCTTCTTCACCATCAATCTCAACAAAAAAATCATTCTCTTTATCACACTTTGTGCCAATTTTTAGGGATGACTCATGCAACAACTCAGTACTTGACTTGACTGGGACTTGATTTACAATATTTTTCTTGGCATTTTTCCTTCCTCTATTTTGTTTACACTTTCCCATAGCATTCCACTATCAGAAACCCCTTAAGTTGGTTAGACTTATGCAAGGGTATGGCTCTAATACCACTTGTTTGAGTATGGAAAAACATTAAGACGGGGGGTGAATTAGTGTTTCAATAGTCAATTTCAAATTAATGATTATTCAAAACACTTAATCTCTTTGAAAACTATAAATGTTTAGTTTCAAGAATATAATGAAATGTGATAAGCAATTTGCAAATTCTTAAACAATATGTAAACTCAAATGCTACAATGTAAATGAAGAAAACAACAAGACAAAATTGCATCCACAATAGAATCATAACACAATGTTTTTCATGAGTGGAAAAACCTCATAGGGATGTGTGAGATGGGGTTAGAAATCAAATAGCATAGGCAAAGTGATAGCGAACACTTTTAAACTATTAACCTCATCCAAACAAGAGAAAACAATGAAAGCATAAGGATAATAAAACATCAAATCAAAATACTCCCCATGCTTAAACTTGAATCTCTTCTCCTGCTCTCCTACTTCTCCTATTTGCAAATATACCCTCGGATTTGTACTCTAACTTTTGCAAATACCTGCAAATTGTAAGTAGAAAGTTGGAGAAGAATAGTTGTTAAGGTGAAAATGGAGAAGGAAGGTTACTTTTATAGACAACCTTTCGAATAGACGGCCAAGATTAATCTTCTAGAAAGATTCCAAGATCAATGGATGGGAATGCATGAGATGGATGTTATGAAATGGATGGTTGAGATTAAGTCTCAGAAAAGATGCCAAGATCAACGGTCCAACATTGATGCACCAAAAATATGTCATGCATGGAAAAGCTATGACATTGACAACTATGACGCGTGATAGCTATGAAAAACATGCAATACATGTAGGACATGAAGGCTATGAAAAAAATGAATGTTATGACAAGAGATTATGATAAAACATCTTTGACGAGGTGGTGCATAAATAATTTATTTTAAATAATTTATTCAAAAATGGAGAGAGTGGAGGAAATAGACAAGTGGAAAATAAATTATTTATTCAAATTATTTCTTTAGAGAAAATGAAAAGAGGATCATTTAATTAAATTTATCAATTTAATTAAATGGAGAGATGAAAATTAGACCTTAAATAATTGATTAATTATTTAGTAGGGGAGGTGGCATGGGATAGTTAAATAATTTTAATAATTATTTAACTATAGAAGAATTAAAGGACCATGAATAGATAAATAATTAATGGTAATTATTTAACTATAGATGAAACGTGACAAAATAATTAAATAAATAATAATTTATTTAACTATTGAAGAAAAGGGAGAAATTAGTGACACAATTAGTTTATTTAATTGATCAGGATAGAATAAAGATTAGAAAGTGAATTAATTAAATAATTATTAAAAATTATTTAATTAATAGAGGAATATGATCAAACATAATTGAATAACTAAAATTATTCAATTATCAAAGGATGAGGATGAAGAAAAATGACACTCATAGGCTTAGGACATTTTTCATTGTCTACATTTTTCCCCTCTTTGACATAATGTAGTTTAGCGCATTGTGTCAAAGAAATTTAATTATGAAATATGCTCCAATGAAAGAAGAATGATGAGGAGGGTTGTGTATGCCCCCTTGAGAGGATAGGTGAGTTCAAAGAACATGAATGTGCTCTCAAAATGGATGATAAGACTAGAGAATGAAGGATAGAAAAAATGTTAGCTTGGAAGGGGATGGATATTAGCATGGAAGAGAAAGGAGGATGAAGATGGAAAGCTAGACGAGAAATGATAAGGGAACCAAATTTCATGCTTACATTTTTATATTTATCATCATTGGGCAAATTATTGTAATGGCCAACAAACACCATGATATGACACAGACCAAGGTGTGGAAGGTTGTACCATCATGTGAGAAAAACAACCATAGGCAAGGATGATCATGACTCATACTAAGAGAGTGATCGCCCCAGTCTTTTTGTCATAATCAACCACAAAGAGTAAAGATAGGCAAGACAAATCATGAAATGTCATTGCTCCTCTAAATCCTGTTGTCAAAGCATCCTCGAGGAACTAGCATCATGATTACCAAAAGATAAAACAAGCATCATAAATTAAATGCCAAGTGCTTGCCAAGTGTCTAAATGCCAAAAATGTCAAGTTTGTCAAGTGTGGTGGAATGTCAGATGTCTTGGTGTCAAAATGCCAGGGTTGATGATATGAAGATGCCAAATTGGTGTCGAGTTCAGGAAGGACACATCTTGAATGATTTCGAGATGTTAGATTCAAAAAGGACACATTCTAAATGACGTCAATGCCAGAGGGATACCAAATTCAGGAAGGACACATCCTGAATGAGGTTGATGTCAAGATGTCAAATTGATGTCAAGTTCAAGAAGGACACGTCTTGAACAATGTTGGTGTCAAGATGTCGAATTGATGTCAAGTTTGGGAAGGACACATCCCAAACAATGTCAATGTCAAGATTGCTGAATTTAGGAAGTACACATCCTAAATGATGTCGATATCAAGAGGAATGTATCTCAAATGTCGTAAGAATCCCCAAAATTCCAGATGACTGTGACGATGCCTAAGAAGGACACATCGTAGGGCAGAATTAAATGATGGGCTACCCTTCAGAAGGACACATCTATAGAGTAAGCAAGATTTGACTAGTTTGACTAAGTTTGACTGAGTTTGATCGATTTTGATATGCCAAGATGATTGTTGTGCTTGATTGAAAAATTGTAGAAGTTCACTTGGGTAGATTGTTTGTTCGAATTTTGACAAAGATCATGATAAATTTAAAGACTATTTCATGTGTGTGAGAAAATTGTCCAATGAACCCTAATGGACTGACCTAGTGTGGCCTCGAGGTCTCATTGATAGATGACCTTTCCTACGTCATACACTTAAAGACCTCATAGTTCAACATGACCAATGACTTTGTCTTGTTGACCAAAGATTGAGTCATGACTTATTTTGACAAACCTACTAGGACTGAACTAATGTATCGGGGGCTCGATGATGAGCCTTGCCTACGTAGCAAATGTGTAGAGACAACGTAGTTCGAAAATGACAAAGACTAATCAAGACTTGAACTAATGTGATTGTGTTGACTGACATGACTCTATTTTTTGAAATTTTTGTGTTTTCTTCAAGACATTTTTTAATTTTTAGGTCTTTTTTAGGACATTTTTTGATTTTTTAGGTCTTTTTCCAAGACATTTTTTTTAGAACAGTTTTTTATTTTTAGGTCTTTTTAGGACATTTTTTTATTTTTAGGTCTTTTTTAGGACATTTTATGATTTTTTAGGTCTTTTTTAGGACATTTTATGATTTTTTTAGGTCTTTTTTTTAGGACATTTTATGATTTTTTGGATCACGTGCAGAACCCACTATAATCTCATGATAAAAATTTTCCCCTAGTCAAGTTGAGAATGAGCCAAGCAAAATGGAATGTAAAGAAAAGGCATGACTAGCATGGACAGTGGACAGTATGGAAGACTTGATTTCAACCATTGTCAGCAATGGACAAAAATATCATGATGTCAGGGTGAAGTGTTATGAAAAATGTTGGAAAGAGTATGTTCATTAGGGACAAAGGTAGATAGAGTGACAGTAGATGGCACAACAATGTTTGACTACACATGGAACCTGTTTGCCAGGTTTTTTCCATAGTACTTATCCAAAGCCCCTATTTACCAGGTTTTCAATATTGGAAAAATTATTTCTCTTTATTTTTGTTATCATTTTTTTTTTTTTGGGTGTCACTAGGACACCTTGTTGCCAAGTTTTCATCAAGGTGACGATTTTTGTATTTTTCATTTTTTTTGTATTTTTTTAGGACTTTTTCCCTAGCTCTCTGAAGCTAGGTATAAAATTGATAAATGCCAGATCCATGGACTGCCTTGATGATGTCCCGATCTTGCGTGGATGACTGTGTTGGATGAAAGGACCTGATTGGGATGAGGAGTACGAGTGGCAGATATGAAGGATGATAAATGTGATGAATGAAAGAGGCTATGGTAGGATCCCTAATGTGCACACCATGTGGGCCATCAGGCCTCAGCCAAAAAGGAGCTTGGGCAACTAATGAGCTAGAGTACAAGAAGGAGTTGTCATCAAAGATATATTGAAATACATTTCCTATGGAGGGATATGATGGATATGTGAACATGGATGGATGGAACAAAGTATATGGTATGAGTGAGAGTGACATGTATATAGACCTTGGATCAACAAGTGCTTTGTTTGAATTTTTTCCTTGATAGATGCCCCTAGTGATTTTTGATGGAGAGGCATACTTTGAGATCGAATTTTTCTCATTTTCACTTTTGAATTTATTTTTGTTTTTGTCTGATAGCTTTTTATTTTGGCTATGGGACTTGTCTTGATCTTATTTTCTTTCTTTTGATTTTTGATCTCATTTTAAAGATATCTTGTTCATTGGAGCTTTTCCTTTATTCTTTTCTTGAGCTATGATTTTTTGATCAATGTCTATGATGCAAGTGGACATGTGTGAAATGGGGGAAGTAGGTGAAGTGAAAGGAATGTTTAGTGGATGAATGGGAGTGGCGATGCCATTAATGGAATCTTTTAGACTATCCTTTTTTGTACTGTTAACATCAAAGGAGGCTTACACATCCTTAATCACTTGGCAAGATGACTTAGTAGAGATGACAATAGGAGATTCATATCCTAGCCCAGGGTAGGTGGGATGAAAGGATGATGATTGATATCCTCAATGGGGTCATGCTCAAAGAGTGGGTTATCGTAAATTTCTTGGTCAAACAAGGGGTTATAATAGATATGAAAAGCTTGAGAGGAAGTAGATATGGCAAAGGTTGATGTGTCATTAGGGTCTCAGAAGGTTTTAGTCCAAGCAAGACCATCCCATTGTGTTCCTTTTGTAACTATCTTGACATCAACATTGGAATTTTGATCTCTATTAGCAGCATTAGCATTGTCATTTCCTGGTAAATTATCCATACGATATTCTCCACATCCCATGTCATGAATTTGGACCTTGGGGTTTGATGGCAAGGTAAATGGAGTGTATGAATTGGTCAATGAAGATGGATCAATGTAGTGAGATGATGTGGCGATGGATGTGGATGTGGAAGGATTTGCAAGTCTTGATGGGTCAATGAATTTGGAAGATGAAGATGTTGAGGCTTCATGGTTGATAGGCACTTGAAATTCTGACACACCCTGTAAGTTGGTACAATATTGGAATGGATCAGGGTCTCTATATATAGTAATCTTAGTGCCTTCAAAAGGAAACTTCAAACATTGGTGATATGTGGAGGGGAAAACTTTCAGTGTGTGGATCCAAGGTCGACTGAGTAAAATGTTGTATGGAAGGTCCAAATCCAGAACTTGACAAGTGGTGTCGACAATGACTGGCCCAATTCGAATTGGGAGTGTAATTACGCCCTGAGAGGAACATTCTTCATCATCATATTCCTTGATAACAATGCTTCTTGTGGTGTCTACACAAGCATCATAAAAGCCTAGTGCCTTGACCAATTTTAAGGAACATATATTCAGTCCCGCTCCACCATCTACTAAGACTCGTCTGACCTTATGTTTATGAACAAAAAATTCGATATGAAGGGCATCATTATGGTTGGATTTGGATGGCGAATAGTCTTGGTCAAAAAAGGTGATATGGTGGGGAGTCATGAGATGTCCTACCATGGCTTCAAATTGGCTAACAACAATATCTTGGGGAATGGAGGATTCTTGCAATGTTTTATCTAGGATGGCCTTATGGGTAGGGGAGATGCATAACAACTCAAGGATAGAGATTTGTGCGGGTGTTTTTCCAAGTTTGTCAATAAGATTAAAGTTTCCTTTAGGTTAGGACTACTTGTTTTGTGGACACGATTGCGACTACGAAGTGGATGGGCTAGCTATTGTTACCTTTGGTTGTCTAGGGGGAGGAGGGTTGGCTATGGTGACCTTTCCATAGTGGGTGGTGATATTGCATTTAGGGTCCTTTCTAATGGTAATTGTGTAGACATGTTCATTAGTTGTTCTAATGTGATGTACGATAGGTCCCCAATAATAGTCATATCCAATACGGGCATAGTTGGCTCGACTATTGTTATTTGTATTTGATGTAGAAGGGTTTCCAAAACCATGATATTGCAGTGGGTTCTTGTGTATTGTATGATCTACATTAGAAGAAAAATATGGTCCACCAACTTCAATGATACGCTTTTCAATAAGGTCTTGTACCATATTTTTCAATTGTCTACAGGAAGAGGTTTTGTGTCATTTATTCGGCGATAGTCACAAAATGCATTATCATCCCACCAAGATGGTTTAAACTACCTAGGGTCATATGGTTTGGGTTCCTCAAGTGTGATGACACCATTTTGAAGGCATCTAAGAACTTTTTCAATAGGCTCACCCAAGGGAGTGTATGTACGTCCTCTAGGGAATTGTTTGGGTTGTCTAGGTTGTCTTTGAATTTGATTGTTTTGATTCCCTTGATTATTTTGATTTGTTTGGATAGCATTAGCAGCATAGGTTTGTGTCATCATCTGTGTGTTTTTTGGTTGTGTCCCTTTTAGAGTAATCATAGGACCCATAGTGTTGACAGCCTTAGCATCGACTACACCGTCATTGGTGACATGTTTGTTCTTAACCCAATATTTATTTTTGTCAGTGAGAGGAGGGTTTGCGTTTGTGTTTTTGGGATAGTATTTTAGTCTTCCTTCAACAATGAGGGCTTGCTCAACTTGGACACCTTGTTCAACTAGGTCCAAAAAAGTTGTGCAACAATG
Source organism: Sequoia sempervirens (assembly GCA_007258455.2). Classification (NCBI taxonomy): domain Eukaryota; kingdom Viridiplantae; phylum Streptophyta; class Pinopsida; order Cupressales; family Cupressaceae; genus Sequoia; species Sequoia sempervirens. The sequence goes on along the minus strand of VDFB02373365.1, from coordinate 285,475,117 downwards.
AACATGCAAGCCATTTTTTAGTGGGCCTAATAACATTTGTACGGACATGTCAACTTTTTCCTTTTCAGGTATGTCTATATGACAATGACTCACTAGGCCCCTCCATTTTTGAAAGAATGGTAAAAAGGTTTCACCCAAGTCTTCTTATGTGATTTGGCATAAGTTGGTGATGGAGGTGTTTGTGTCAATGTTTTATGTGTAATTTTTCACAAATTTTTCAACAAGTTCTTTCCATGATTGTATTCCAGGTTGTAGTGTATAGAACCATTCTAAGGCCAGTCCTGTGAGGCTTTTAGGAAACATTCACATTAGATATGTGTGCTCATGAGCAATATCCACCCAAATTCTTACAAACTCTCTAATGTGGTCAAGCGGATTTGTTTTACCCTTGTATTTGTTGAAGTTTGGAGCCATATAACCATGTGGAAATGGTGGCATGTACAAAGTTGTATCAAAAGGATATGGACATAAGTTGTATGGAATTTGTGTCTTCTTGTTAGAGGTTTTCATATTTTCCATATATTTTTGAAGGTCATCCACTCTTGCTAGCAAGGAGTGTACAATGGGATCATTGGTTGCCTAAAAGTACGATATGTTCTGATTAGGTGTTTGTTGATATTACCAGTTGTGAGTGGGAATTTTTTGTTGAGTATGAATCTAGGATGAGTATGTGGGAATATGTGACCCATCCATGTTTGTTTGTATTTGAGGTATCTGAAATCCCTGATTCATTTGATTGCCAAAGTTACACATTTGTTGCATCATTTGAGTTCCTTGTCCTTGTTGAAAAAATTGTCCATGTAGCATGTTGGTGTTTGTTCCTTGGAAGTGTCCATATGGTATGTGGATATTTTGTCCCTTTCCATGTGAGATATTCATATTTTGTCCTTGCCGATGTGGGATGTTCATATTTTATCCTTGTCCATGTGGAATGTTCATATTTAGTCCTTGTCCATGTGGGATGTTTAATTGCGATGATGTATTAATGTTGTGTTGAAGGCCTTGAATGAAGACTCGTCATGAGTTTTCTCCAAAGGGATTAAATGAGATTCCACCATAAGTTTGTGATGAAGATTCCCCCATTGTCATAGATGAAGATCCCAACATAGGGTTTGTGGGATTTTCTCCCGTTGATGTGGAACCAACGGTTATTCCTATCATTTGTGATGATGATGTGGATGTTGTAGGCATGGACATAGTAGATGTTCCTCCAATAGATGTTGTATTAGTTAAGGTGGAGATTTTTTGACTTGTAGTGCCACTGGATGTCACATTAATGGTGTTAGTAGCAACTTTTGTGGTGACCACAATGTTATTGCTATTGGAGGCATTGTTCGTGTTTTGTTGAGATGCCATGGTTTGTGTCACGTTGTCCGAAGGTCTTATGGTATTAATGTCAAAGCCTTTTGGTAGTTTTTACGCTTGATCCAAAAGCATAGCAAGGTATCTTCCAAGATTGTCAAGACCAATTCTTCTACAAATGAAGCTATGTCAGGGTTTTGAGTGGCAACGTCTAAATCCTTAGGTAGTACTTGTCCATTTTGGTCTCTCTATATGAATTGTTCAAAAAGTGGATTTTGAAAGGAAGTTGACATGCTCATGGATGATTGTACGTTCAAATTTCCAAATGGGTCATCATAAATCCATTCATTGGGATTGGTTTTGGTGTTGGTGTTGTTGTCAAAGTCTTGTCCAAAGTCTGTCATTTGTCTTTTCTTTCTTTGAAGTCTTATTTCCACCATCAAGGAAATTGCTCAAATGAAGATGATGATAATCCAAGTATGACATTAGTCTATGTTTTTGTCTTTTTGTGTGATAATGTATGACAATGCAAAGAGATGATAATGCAAGTATGCCAAAAGCCAAGGTGACTAGGATGACGATGTTGACTTGGATGACAATGTTGATTAGGAAAATGAAAATGTCGACTAGGAAAATTGCAAGGTCAAGGTACAAAATGAGGACTAAGATGACGAAATTGAATAAAGAGGTAACTAATGTAAGTTTTAGGTTCAAAATGATGACTAGGATGCACAACATTTTTGGATTTTTAGGAATAAAATATACAATGTATGAACTAAAATGAATGCAATTTGGAGAAAGGGGTACCTAAGCACTCTAAGCTTAATCTTTGTTTTCGATTTTGGTTACCAAAGGACTTGTTGAAAATGACAAAGTGACAAGGTCAAGATGACTAGTGAGTTTTCCTAACTAGATTGTTGAGTTGGAAATTCTCACAAAAGGGACAATGACTAAAAATAGGAATGATGACTAAGCCCAAGATAACCTAGTTTCGAAAGTAATGATTTTGCAAATTGTGATGAGGTTAACCTAATCCAAAGTATGCAAAGATGAAAACCTAAGGTCAAGATAATGCTAGAAATTATGATTATGAAGCCTAATGTATGCAACTAAAATTTGAAAGATTAAGCCTATGGTCAAGAATACAAACTGATGGTTGAATAATGAGGATTTTGAGCAATTTCAAAGCTGATTTTTGAAAGAGACCTCTTAGAAAATAATGTTTGATAGCAGATTGAAACTATTTTTTGATATTTTGTTGAAAATTCTGAGGTTGATTGTTTGTGTCCAAATTTGTGAATGTTGTGTATATTGTTTGAAAATCTAGAAAACACTTGAAAAGCATGATGTTTTGAATGTGTAATCAAGCACAGTAAAGACAAGCATAATCCTAATAGGCCAAGGGTTTGTATACTTGGTATAGCCCACTGATATACCCCAGATTGGTGCTAAACACCTCTCCTTCTTGAGAGCAGATAACTTAGAATTTTGGTAGCACTAGCTCCCCTCCACGACACTCACTTCTACGGGCACACCAACTTTGAATTCTTGGGTAGTCACTTCCTAAGAATTGCTATCTCTACTCAAGGGAGTCAGTAGTGAGTATATTCGAGCATGATATTGTACCCTACACTATACCAAGCAACAGTTGAAAATGGATGGCTTCTAAAACAATAGGTGTCTAGTTAGGGCATCCATTCGAGTGGCCACACATGGGGCAAGAGATTAATCACAAATTAGGTGGCACTCCAGCCTAAAGAGGTTACGTTCAATAGGGTTTATGGGAGTACTAATTTTTCCATGTGACACATCCGCACTTGTGGTACTTGAACTTTCCTCAAGCACCTATTTTATATCTCGGCTGGAAGTGGCTTGGCTTTATCCTGTTACCGGTTGGGTCATCCCTTAAGGTGAGTACTTTTTCCCTTAAGGAAGACTCATTTCTAGAAATAATAACCATTTCTCTTACAACCAGGATCGCTCGAAAGCGCAAGGGGAGAGGATTCTTCAATTATTAAGTCGTGAGGGTGACAAAAAATAAGGTGGGTCTAGTTTTTTGATCACCCAGTTTTCACAAGGTGAGAGCATAATCACCTACCACTTTCAAGCATAGTCAAACACTTGCAAACATAAGTTCATTTTAGTGCACCAATGGAAGTGTTCCTAAACTAAAAATCACAAACAGATGATTTGAAATACTAGTCTTCGACAAACGTAGCTGCAAAACCACACACCAATAGTTTGGATAATTGTCTTTGACCCATGAGCACTACAAACCCACATGTTAGTAGTTTTGAAATGTCTTAGATTGACGAGAAAGCTGCAAAAAACTAAGGACAAGAGATTAAAAACTAAATTAAAACTTAAAAGTCACTAAATAACTAAACTAGAAAATGAAGAGACTAAACTAAACTAAGAAAAAGAAATCAAAGAAAACTAAAAACTAAGAGCTTGATATTTTTGTTGCTCCAAAAGAAGCAGTTTTTTGGGAGCCCCACTCCAAAGCCACACTCTACAAATAGAAGATTAGTAAACCCAAAAAAAATCTTGAATGAAAACAACAAACTAAATTAGTGATAATTTTCTCAAAACTAAACAAAATTTTAAACTGTAGATATCTATGGAAAGCTAAGAAATAGAACTTCAAAACCAAAAAATGTTTTGCAAAATCCTACAAGACAAAAGTGTTATAAACAAAAGAAAATTCGGGTCTTAACAACTAAATTTTAAAAAGCTCTAATCACTAAAATGAACATAACTTTCTCAAATCTTAACAAAATTTTAAACCGTTTGAAGTTTTGGAAAGCTGAAAACGAGGCATACAAAACCCAGATAATTTTTTTAAATATTTTATGGGCCCACATTTTTGTACTAAAAAAAAGATGAAAAATTTCAACAAAAAAACACAAATTTCTCTACAAAATTGTAAGATTCACGTCGGGTTCACCAATGTAAGATGGGGTTAGAAATCAAATAGCATAGGCAAAGTGACAACCAAGACTTCTAAACTATTGACCTCATCCAAACAAGAGAAAACAATGAAAGCATAAGGATAATAAAACATCAAATCAAAATAATCCACATGTTTGAACTCGAATCACTTCTCTTGCTCTCCTATTTCTCCTTTTTGCAAATATGCTCTTAGATTTGTAGTCTAAATTGTGCAAATACTTGCAAATTGTAAGTAGAAAGTTGGAGAAGAATAGTTGTTAAGGTGAAAATGGAGAAGGAAGGTTGTTTTTATAGACAAACTTTCGAATGGACGGCTAATATTAATCTTCTAGAAAGATTCCAAGATCAATGGATGGGAATGCATGAAAGGGATGTTATGAAATAGATGGTTGAGATTAAGTCTCAGAAAAGATGCCAAGATCAATGGTCTAGCATTGATGCACCAAAAATATGTCATGCATGGAAAATATATGACGTCAACGGCTATGACGTCTGACAACTATGAAAGACATGAAAGACATATAGGCTATGGCACAAATGAATGTTATGACAAAGGATTATGATAGAACATCTTTGACCAGGTGGTGCATAAATAATTTATTTTAAATTATTTATTCACAAATGGAGAGAGTGGAAGAAATGGACAAGTGGAAAATAAATAATTTATTCAAATTAATTATTTGGAGAAAATGAAAAGAGATGCATTTAGATGAAAATTAGACCTTAAATAATTAATTTAGATTAATTATTTAATAGGGGAGGTGGCATGGGATAATTAAATAATTCTAATAATTATTTAACTATGGAAGAATTAAAGGACCATGAATAGATAAATAATTAATGGTAATTTTTTAACTATAGATGAAAGGTGACAATAATTAAATAAATAATAATTTATTTAACTATTGAAGAAGAGGGAGAATTAGTGACGCAATTAGTTTATTTAATCGATCAGGATAAAATAAAGATTAGAAAGTGAATTAATTAAATAATTATTAAAAATTATTTAATTAATAGAGGAATATGATCAAACATAATTGAATAACTAAAATTATTCAATTATCAAAGGACGAAGATTAAGAAAAATGACATTCGCAGGCTTTGGACATTTTTCATTATCTACAAGATGAAAAACCACTCAAAAAATGTCTCTCACTTATCAAAATCCCTCACTAGAAAAGCCTCACTGGCAAAGCCTCACTAGCTACAAGTGCCTCACTAGCAACATAAGCCTCACTGGCATAGCCTCACTAGCTACAAAAAACTTCATTGTTTACAAATGTATCGCTGGCAACATAAGACTCACTAGAAAAGCCTCACTGGCTAAACAAAACCTCACTAGTTACAATGCCTCACTGGAAAACACAAGATTCTTCATTGGAAAATACAAGATGTATCACTAACCAACATCTCCAATCTGAATACAAGAAGATAGTGATAGAGTACTACTCTATTTACATTGAAAACACTAGTTATAGATGACTACTATAACCTAGATACAAAACACCTTATCTCTCCTAGATCTACATGAATATCTCAACACTCCTTTCTTTTGCATAAAATGACTTCCACATATAAACAATAATTCTCCCCTCACAAAAGTACTATAGTGATATTATGATCTATACATTAATTCCTAAACTCAAGACCTCCAATTCACTCTCCTTTGTATAATACGTCATCCTCCTATTACAAAAATTCTTTAGCATTTACTATCAAATATTAGAACAATACAATCTTACAATGGAAAAAACTCACTTGAATCTTTATGCTACAACATACCTAGCACACATTGCCATCATACTACAAAAGAAAACTTTGCTCTGATCATGGAATGATGAGATGAACAAATAAGCACCTTGACAATGCTTTGATAACTGCCCGAATCATCTTCATTTTCACCTCTATCACCTTTTCCACTCTCTTTTGCTTATCATTCAAAATTATCAGACATAGTTTCTACATTCACCTTCCTTATCATAGAAGATTTATTACAAATTTTTATTCTTTCTTGTTCAGATAAACCTTCACTCTGCAGGTTGCATCATTCTGCAAAAATAATGATCTCTTCACTGATCAATGAATGCATTTATCAATAGAAATCCATCTATCAAAAATCATACATGAATATCTCTATGTTAACATCTCCTCTCATACACCAATCTCACAAAACAAAAACCTATTTTCAATGTTATTTGAAATACTCAACTATAGGAGTAGGAAGGTAGTTACACAACCTAACAAAGTAACTGCAATACATAATCTACTCCCATATGCCCATCAAAGATTAACCACTCAAAATATCTAGTGGAATTTTTTAAAATATTTTCTTGCCAAACCTCTACCTTGTACTTTTTTCCGTTGGCCAAAGTAACAATAGTTCTATAACTATTTTTCTTTAGTTACAATAAAATACCCACCAAAGAAAAGATTAGAGAAATTTGTTGTTCTCGTTCTTTAAGAACAAACCTTTTGTCTTCCAAACCCGCCACTTCATAAAAAAATATTGATGTTCATTTGATCAAAATGATATAAGTCTAAAAATTCAAAATTCTTCCTTAGGGTGAGATAAAGTAAGTCCTTAGTTAGAGACTTAATCAACTTTCTATCCAAGATGATAAACCACCTTTAAAATATAAGGTATGAGGACTTGAATAATTCAAACATACCTTTCTTTCTTTTGTAACTAAATCAATGTTCAATCTTTAAAAGGCCACAAGATATCTAAACCCTAGATGAGGGTTTTGGATTCTAAGATGTAAAAACTTCAATGATAAAGAGTTATAAACCTTTGTTCTTTATGTGCACAAATACCATAGTATTTCATATTTGCAACTTCTCCACACTTCTTTACCTTTTCCTTTAACACAAAATACAATGCCTTCATTTATACTAAAATAATCCTTGATGAGGTATAAACCACTAAGGTTTGGATCCTTAGAAAAGCATTAAGTCCTCTTTGATTTCCATTGACACCTTGTAATGCCACCAAGACTGATCTACAATAGAAGTACCTTTGAATATCTCATGAGGACCTTTGTATCAACACCTTTGACATCAATGACAAATCAATGTTAATGCTAACAAAATTCCCCTTTGGCATTGATGTCAAACCAATTGACACCTAATTAAACATGCACTATTACATTTTATCTCCTGTTTTTACATCAAATGACAAAGGTTCATCAAGCAAAAAAGAAAAACCAAGTGTTATGGGCTTCTCCCTCTATTTGAGATAAAATACAAATAAGATTCTCAAGACTATCACTGTAATGTCAACTTGATGAAGCAAACTATAATTCAAGAAAGAAGGAATGAGCATGTATCATAGTCACCATTGTCAAAAGTAGTTACCATTGCAAAGCTTGGTGAAAAACACTGTCAAAACTGTTATCACTGTCATGATCAAATGCAATTATCACTGTCATTGTGTGTTTGTGTTTGCTATTCCTTGCATCTTCATTGATTTAGAAGTCAAGACTCCTACCTATTGTTAGAGTACCCCTTTCCCACGATGCTTACTCTAGAACCTATCTTGCTCCTACATACCCTGATCTCTCTTGATCCTATAGACTTTCTTGCTAATATCTCATAGACCTTATGACTAATGTCTACGTTTTTCATATTTTTCTATCAGAGTACTTGCTACTACAACATTTGAAAAAAAATCTCAATTACATGACAACAACAAGGTCCTAACAAAGATACATCAATAGACTCCCCCTGACTGGATTACAAAGTATAACTAAATCCCCTAAAAAATCATGATGAAGCAACCAAAATACAAACAGTGTGAACTAATGAAGCATGTCCACATCAACTTATAACTATCAACTCTCTTTCTCTTCATAGCACATCAAAGATTAACAAACTTTCATTTTTCCCTACTCCAAGACTTAACACCATCTCTTAGATAGACCATTCTATGAAGGTGAGCATGTAGGTACTCTGTGATCATGTTATGAAATGAGTATCATGAAGACAATAAATACCCTAATGGCATGAAGCACCAACCCAAACATATTCACCATCTCAAGAAAGAACAACACCACCTGAACCATGAGCAGAAAAATTCACACAACATGGAGCATAGCCAACCACCAACATATATGTAGTTCAAGAAGACCACTTGAGAACACCTTACTATCCAAATCATGACAACTTAGATTTGTGGCATTGCACATATTGACTGTCAGAGTACACAATCACACAGAATAACTATAGCCTTATTTGATGCACTCATACTACTAAAACCATTGTTAAAAGCATATCCACAATGTTTGTTTTATCAAGTTCTGCACTGAATACAATGTCTATTGACTACCATAGATTTGCAATACTGATAGAAAATACTACATACACCTTTGTACCTCACTAATATGCAATAATAAATTATTTTTCATATTTTTGTACTATTCCATCTTATCACTACTACAATCAAGGATCAAAAAATCACTATCAAGTTGAAAACCTTTCAAAGACTGCAACTTGTCAAATGTCAAAGCCCTCAATATGATCTCATTGAGATGAGATGACATTGCTCTGAAAACAAGTACTGCTGCTATTATGATCACTTTTATGATGTCTGAAGTATATGAGTATAAGAAACATGTATAACAAAGGAATAATAAGAAAGGAAACCATTGAGAACACTTGAAATGAGAATAATTCTTGATACAATACAAATGCTTAGAGAAAACATTGTCTACCTACAATACCAAATTATTATTGATGTTGTTCTCTAGCCATTGTTACACTCACTTTTGCAAAGGTAAACTTTTCTACTCTGCATGACAGTGTACATTTTCAACTAGAACACTTGTTCATTAGCCTATCATGACAACCTGTCAAAGCATAGCATGAACCTTGCAGATAATATAGTCAAGAAGTAAGAGGAAACAATATGAGCAACACTACTTTCACATTTTCTAAGCACTACCACTGTCAGAGATTAATCAATTCTACATGGAGCAACCAAACAACATCTCCAATATCTTCAAAGGAATAAACTCCTTTGACCATACAAGATATGAATCATGAAAATATGTAACACTATCATCACCCTTTATCTCTGTATCAAGGACATTTACACTCCCATAATAGTATTATGAAAATATTTAAGGCATAAACTATCTTCAAGAACCACCAAGGAAAAAAGTCTATCATGACTATTAATATAGAGGCATCATAATTTTTTTTACAATGACTACACCTCAATCACATCATCAACATCCACAAATGGCTACATAAAATGCATCAATATGATAACATAAAACAATATAATAAAATGCAATGATATATGTCCTCATTGTACCAATAATACCTACTGCACCTAACAAGCACCTCATTGTCATTTGTCTTCTTTTAAAGGGGTTAAATGATAATACACAAATCTGCTCCACCTTACCTCATGTTATCTTTTATGCACTTTGGGATGTTCCTTGTGCAACATGCACATGATTAGGGATTTCTTTCTTTTTCTCATGCCTTCTTGTCCAAACCTTCAAAGGCTCTTTCCTTTGCTTAATTAGGTCATGTATCTTCTTTTTGTTTCTATATGATTTCTTCAATTGAATTTTTCAAAACTTGGCTCTATATCCAAAACCATTACATCTATAGCACAAGATCAAGGGTCTATAACTTCTCATGAATCTTACATCACCATTTAGAACTTGTCTACCACAATCTCTTGCAATGTGACCAAGCTGGTTACATCTAAAACATGTGACAATATTCTTTATATAATCCAACTTATTAAAACTCTTTCTACAATCATTTTTTCTTGTATACTTCCAACATTCTAATGCTTTATGACCATATACAAAACATGAGTAGCAGTAACCAGAAAAAAAACAAATGTACCTTATTGAACGAAATTGTCTAATCGGTGTAGGTATTGAGCATCTACTTGTCCTTCTTCCTTCATCAACACATTTATCTTTTGTCCTATCTTCAGGAACAACAATGTGATGACCCAAATCTATCTTCTTCCTAGGTGCATTTTAACTTAAGAACACTGTCCTCCATAATCGATACCATTAGTGTCCTTGTGATTCTTTTTCTTAATCAACATGCCATTCAAGAATTTAGTACTCTTTTCAAACTAAAGATTCTTATGCAAATTAGAAGATGCCTTTTTCTAATTCCTTTCTCAAAGAGACTATTTCTAACTCTAGTTTTAGGCATTCGCTAGTTTTTACTTCAAGATCATATTTTGTAAAATCACCTATGCGTTTTGGTTCTTCTATCTCTATATTTAGGCTTATAATAAGTATGTTAGATTCTTCAAGATCTAAAGAAACTTTTGCAATATCTAAAAGTACCATGTTCTTCGAGTCTTTTTCATGTAGAAGTTGTTCTTGTAATCTCTGGTTCTCCTTTATGAGTTTCTTGATCGTATCTAGAGCACACAATATTTCACCTTCAATATCAACCTCACACTTGTGTTCATCATACTCCTATTTAGAGTCATCTTCACCCACAAAGAGGTCTCCTTCTGCATCATCAATCTCAACAACAAAATCATTCTCCTTATCACATTTTGTGCCAATTTTCAAGGATGACTCATGCAACAACTCATTACTTGACTTGAATGGGACTTGATTTACAATCTTTTTCTTGGCATATTTCCTTCCTCTATTTCATTTACACTTTCCCATAGCACTCTACTACCAGGAGCCCCTTAATTCAGTTAGAATTATGTAAAGGTATGGCTCTGATACCACTTGTTGAAGTACAAAAAATACTGAGAGGGGGAGCAAATCAATGTTTCAATAGTCAATTTCAAATTAATGATTATTCAAAAAACATAATCTCTTTGAAAGCTATAAATGATCAGTTTCAAGAGTATAATGAAATGTGATAACCAATTTGCAGATTCTTAAACAATATGTAAACACAAATTCTGCAGTGTAAATGAAGAAAACAGTAAGACCAAATTGCATCCACAATAGAATCATAACACATTATTTTTCATGAGTGGAAAACCCTCATTGGGATGAAAAAACACTCAAAAATTCCTCACTAGCAAAGCCTCGCTAGCCACAAATACCTTGCTAGCGAAGCATCACTAGCTACAAATGCCTTACTAGAAACATAAGCCTTACTAGCAGAGCCTCATTGGCTACAGAAAACCTCACTGGTTACAAATGCCTCATTGGCAACATAAGCCTCACTAGCTACACAAAACCTCACTGGTTATAATTCCTCACTAGAAAGTACAAGATGCCTCACTAGAAAATACAAGATGTCTCACTAACCAACATCTCCAATATGAATACAAGAAGATAGAGACAAAGTACTACTTTTTTTACATTGAAAACACTAGTTATAGATGACTACTATAACTCAAATACAAAAAAACTTATCTCTCCTAGATCTGCATGAATATCTCAACACTCCTTTCTTTTGCATAAAATGACTTTCACATATAAACAATCATTCTCCCCTCACAAATGTACTATAGTCATAGTATGATTTATACATTAAATCCTAAACTCAAGACCTCTAATTCACTCTTCTTTGTATAATACATCATCCTCCTATTACAAAACTTCTTTAGCATTTACTATCAAATATTAGAGCAATACAACCTAACAATGGAACATAATCACTTGAATCTTTATGTTGCAACATACCTAACACACATTGTCATCTTACTACAAAAGACAACTCTACTTTGATCATGGAATCATGAGATGAACAAATAAGCACCTTGACAATGCTTTGATATCTGCCTTAATTATCACCATTTTCACCTCTATCACCTTTTCCACTCTTTGTCGCTTATCATTCAAAATTATCAGAAATAGTTTGTACATTCACCTTCCTTATCATAGAAGATTTATACCAATTTTTTGTTCTTTCTCGTTCAAATAAACCTTCACTCTGTAGGTTGTATCATTCTACAACAATAATGATCCATTCACTAATCAATGAATGCATTTATCAATAGAAATCCATCTATCAAAGATCATACATGAATATCTTTATGTTAACATCTCCTCTCATACACCAATCTCACAAAAAAAAAAAACTTTTTTCAATCTCACTTGAAATACTCTAACTATAGGTGTAATAAGGCAGTTACACAACCTAATGAAGTAACTGCATTACATAGTCTAATCCCATATTCCCATCAAAGATTAACCACTCAGAATATACATTGGCATTTTAAAAAATATTTTCTTTCCAAACCTCTACCTTGTACTTCTATCCATCGGCCTAAGTAACAATAGTTCTATAATTGTTTTTGTTTAGTTACAATAAAATACCCACTAGATAAAAAATCAATGAAAGTAGTTGTTCTCATTCTTTGAGAACAAAATTTTTGTCTTCCAAACCCGCTACTTCATTAAAAAACATTGATCTTCTTTTGATTGAAATTATATAAGTCTAAAAAATCAACATTCTTCTTTAGGGCAAGATAAAAAAGTCCTTAGATAGGGACTTAATCAACTTTCTATCCAATATGATAAACCACCTTTAAAATATAGGGTATGAGGACTTGAATAATTCAAACATACCTTTCTTTCTTTTGTAACTAAATCAACATTCAATCTTCAAGAGGTCACAAGAAATCTAAACCCTAGATGAGGGTTTTAGATTCTAAGATATAAAAACTTCAATGATAAAGAGTTCTAAATCTTTTTTCTTTATGTGCACAAATACCATAGTATTTCACTTTTGCAACTTCTCCACACTTCTTTACCTTTGCCTTTGAAACAAAATATAGTTCCTTCATTTATACTACAATAATCCTTGATGAGGTATAAACCACTAAGGTTTGGATCCTTAGAAAAGCATTAAGTCCTCTTTGATTTCCATTGACACCTTGTAATGCCACCAAGAGTAATCAACAAAAAATGTCCCTTTGAATATCTCATGAAGAACTTTGTATCAACAACCTTTGACATCAATGAAAAATTAATGTCAATGCCAACATGTATGCATCTTGGAATATGGAGAAGAAAAAATGGAGATCTTGAACACTAAAAACTCTACTTTTATTGTTGGCTAAGACTCATTTTCCAATCTGGGTGAATCAATCTAACTTCTGGTAAACTATTCCAAAACAAAAATTTTCCAAAAGGGTATCCAGATCTACAAAATCCTTAAAATTGATAGGAACTGGGACTCATTCACAAGAAGTGGCAAATCAGTCTAGTTGGGCTTTTCTGAAGTTTCAAAGGGTGATTCTACTCTTCTTTGTCTACTTTGTCCTTCTTGAATAATTTTAGGTTCTAACTCTCTGATTTGTAATATGTAGGTGATCTCGAATGTTCTCTAAGGCTTGATGACAAGTTTGACAACTTTGGATGATTTGACAACTTTTTTCCAATCTTTCTCCTTATGAAATATGCAACCTAGAGCTACAAATCACACACAAATGAGAGGGAAAAATGTTGTTGGGTTAGTGAATAGGGGTTTTTCTTTGTCATACCTATTGGGAATAGGATGAAATTTAAATGCATTATAATCATATTTCATGTATCTCCTAATTCCTTGGAATGTGTTTCACAACACTAATATTAGGAAGATATTAATTTGGAATGAAATAAATATTTAATTTGACAATTGTAGTTATTACTAAGTGTTAGGAGCATGTGAGGATGCCTTGGGATGTCTCCTACAAAATAGGATCACATGGGTGCACACATGGGAGGTGGGGGTCCACCTTAGTTCAGTTAACTGGTTAGTAAATTGAGTACACTTTAACAATGCATCTAAGGTTCCTACAAAATAGGGATTTTGATTTATGCATGTTGAGATCCTATAAAATAGGGATTGATGTTTAGTTTAGTTTAGTTTAGTTTAGTTTTAGTTGTCTTCAGTTGCATGTTAGTTAATCTCAATTGACTTGAGTTGCATGGAAAAATAATAGGTGGCTACATTCAGTTAACAAATGGAGGATCATTCATGCATGTTGTTTTGCATGAATGGGTGACATATATGTTTCAGTTAACAAATATTATCTTGGGCCCACTTTGGGCTCCCAAGTTGGGATATTTGAGTTACAACTACTGCATGGAAAAGATATTTCTAATTCTTAGTTAAGTGGGACCTATTTTGGACATATATGAGCTTGTATGAGATATTTTTGATAACTATAAGGTTAACACTCTAGTGTTGGGCACCAACCTTGAGGAAGACTCTTGTTTGACTTTGTCTTTCATATGTGAACTCAACTTGGCACCTCTAGGTGTGGATTTTTTCAAGAGGCTTTATGATCATATATTTGATAACTCTTATGAGTTTGTAAGCAAGAATATTTGTCTATTATTGCAGCAATTGCGTGAGAGAGTTGTGTAAGAAAATATTACAAGTTGTGAACAAGAAAGGCTGAAGAACAAGGAAGCATATCAAGGATAATTGAATGAGTGTTATTGTAACTTATTCAAAGGTTAAATAATAAAAGCAAGATCAAATTCTAGTGGAGTTTTTTCCCAAAAGGGTTTCTCTGGGTACATGCAGTGTTCTTTCTATTATGTCTTATATTTCTTCTATCAATCTTTTGTCTACTTTCTACAACTTTAAAATTGATCTAATTCAAGATTAATCATTCACAAGGATTTGTGACAAAGAATACTAAAATTGAATCAATAGTTACATAGGATTTATATAATTTAAGCTTCTTTTTAGTACATAATTTACCTTCATTTTCAACATTTGGTATCAAAGTTAGTGGTTGATTAAGGGTTTGGGATGCCTTTCTGTTAATGTTTGAAGGTTTTTTGGTTGTAGTGGGAACTTTTAATATTGTGTCAATTGCTTATTTGGAAATTAAGTTTGTTGCAATGACTTCTAATTATCATTTAGATATTGAAAGGTTCAATGGATCTAGGTATGAGATGTGGAAACTGAAAAATGGAAGATCTAATTGAAGAGAGAGATCAGTGGATAGCTACAAGTAATGCAACAAAGACACCAACAATGATGTTAGATGAGGATTGGCCTAAGCTTTATAACAAGGCAAGAGGGACCATAAGATTATTTCTTGTTGTTACTATTCTCTTGAATGTTTCAGATGAAACTACTACATTCAAGCTATGGAAGAGAATAGGTGATATTTATCAAACCAAAAGCCTTATTAACAAGTTGCATTTGAAAATATAGTTATATTATTTGAAGATGAAAGATGGTGATTTAGTTGCAAATCATTTAAATGCTTTAAATTTGATTCTCAGTCAGTTAGCATTTGTAGAAGTAAAGCTAGAAGATAAGGATAAATGCATATTGTTACTTTGTTCTTTACTAGAGTCTTAGGAAAATCTAATTGTTGCTATCAGTGGTAGTGGTGCAGATCCTAAGATGGAAAATATAATTCCTACTCTCCTGTTAGAGGAGATGAGGAAGTCTAAAGAGGAAATCCAAGATTCCTTGTTTGTAAAAGGTAGGCCTGAGAAAAAGAAACCTAAGGGAAACAAGGAAGGAAAGGGTAAGTCCAAAGGATGGTCTAAAACCCCTGATAAGAGTAAGGTAATTTGTTGGAACTGTGGAAAACTGAGACATGTGAAGAAGGATTGTAAGAACAAGAAAGAGAGTTCTAATTCTTCTATAGAGGAATCCTCAGATGACAATAATGATGCATTGGTTATTTCATCTAATATTGTATGTGATAATTGTTTTCTTGATGTTATAGAGAGATCTTCATGAAGAGGATGGTAGTCATGATGCTATGTGTGACCTAGTACCATGGTTCAATGGGATTTTTTGGAAGTGACACAGATGCATCATTGGTAAGGTTATCTTCAGGTGATTGGAGATATGGTTTCTTGGCTTAGAGTGTATTTGTTATGATGTCATGTTATACTCTTTATACTAGTTTAGAGTTTGGCATATTACATGTTCTCTTGAGACTAGGATGTATATATGTTATGATGCATGTGATCTCCTAGGAGGGGATGGTTAGATCATGGAAGTCATGTTTATGTTCAATATTGGAGCTTTAACATTGATCATAGTATTTCTCTTTGTATTGGGTACATTAATCATTTTCTTGATTACTTCATGATAGTGCTATGTTGCATCTAGAGTTTAGCATGGATTGGTTGGATATAGGTCTTGATGTATACTTGGAGAAATAGGTGAGGCTTGGGTTCTCTTATGGTCAGAGACATGTGTTGGAATGGTTACTTGTGAGAAAATATTTTTCCAACAAAAAAGACCGAGGAACCTACACCTTGGTTGAATGTGAGTTCAACACACTCAGTGGTTTTACATGCCTCCAAAGAGGCAGTTTTGGTTTTGAGTTTTAATCATTTTCTTGGAGCTTCATGATTATGCATGTTGCTTTTGAAGTTGGCATGGATTGATTAGTTGGTGTAGGAAGGCCATTGACCTTGTGTCCTGTACTTGATTATAATAATGATTCCTTGTTTAGAATAATTGCAATGTATAATGTCAAGTGGGAGAATGTTGGTAATAGGATGCCATTTAATTGCATTCTAATCATATTTCATGTATCTCCTAATTCCTTGGAATGTGTATCACAACACTAGGATTAGGAAGGGATTAATTTGGAATGAAATAAATATTTAATTTGACAATTGTAGTTATTACTAAGTGTTAGGAGCATGTGGGGACACCTTGGGATGTCTCATACAAAATAGGAGCACATGGGTGAACACATGGGAGGTTGGGGTCCACCTTAGTTCAGTTAATTGGTTGGTGAATTGAGTACACTTCAGAAATGCATCTAAGGTTCCTACAAAATAGGGATTTTGATTTATGCATATTGATATCCTAGAAAATAGGGATTGAAGTTCAGTTTAGTTCAGTTCAGTCTCAATTGTCTTTAGTTGTATGTTAGTTAATCTTAGTTGACTTGAGTTGCTTGGACAAATAATAGGTGGCTACATTTAGTTAAAAAATAGATGATCATTCATGCATGTTGTTTTGCATGAATGGGTGACAAATATGTTTCAGTTAACAAATATTAACTTGGGCCCACTTTGGGCACCCAAGTTGGGATCTTTGAGTTACAACTATTGAATGGAAAAGATATTTCTAATGCTTAGTTAAATGGTACCTATTTTGGATGCCTTCTTTGAGGATGAGCTTGTATGAGATATTTTTTATAACTACAAGGTTAACACTCTAATGTTGGGTGCCAACTTTGAGGGAGACTCTTGTTTGACTTTGTATTGCATGTGTGAACTCAACTTGGCACCTCTAGACATGGATTTTTTCAAGAGGTTTTGTGATCATATATTTGATAACTCTTATGAGTTTGTAATCAAGAATATTTGTCTATTATTGCAGCAATTATGTGAGAAAATATTGCAAGTTGTGAAGAAGAAAGGTTGAAGAACAAGGAAGCATATCAAGGAGAATTGAATTAGTGTTATTGTAACTTATTCAAAGGTTAGATAATACAAGCAAGATCAAATTTTGGTGGAGTTTTTTCCTGAAAGGGTTTCTCCACATACATGTGTTCTTTCTATTCTATCTTATATTTCTTCTATCAATCTTCTGTCTACTTTCTACAACTTTAAAATTGATCTAATTCAAGATTAATATTTCACAAGGATTTGTGACAAAGAATACTAAAATTGAATCAATAGTTACATACATGATCATTTGTCTATCATGATGTGGATCAGATCTAGGTTGTTTGTCTAGAAAAAAAACACATACTTTGAGGTGACAAAAATTTAGGCTATCTGTAGGTGAGAAGTCCAAAAAGCTGAGAAACATACACTCATGGCTAGTATGTACTCACACATGCACATGAGTGGCTATGGGGAAAGCCATGCCTCAATTGGGCTTCCTGCTCAAACCATACCAAAGTTATACCCCCTGATAACTTTAATAAGGCACCACACAAAAATGGTTTTTGAGCTTCATGAGACAAGAAAGACTTTGTATGGTTGGAGCTCATGAATAAATAGGATGGCACTATAGGAATACAATTTTTGTTATACAAGGTGGCCATATAACCACAAATCAAAATTTTCAAATAGGAAATGTTCAATGGAGTCTTGCTTAGTTCATGCAAGGTCTTTAACTTAGGGGGCATTGTGCCTAATGTCTCCAAGAGAGGACCAATCAAAGAATAGAAAAATCACAACTTAGGGGATGTAGTGTGTCACATAAAGCTACTAAGAGGAATGTAATATGCTAAGAGAGATCATGCTCTTGAAAGACATCACACCCAATTTCATCCACAAAGAAAAAAAAACACATCATATGAAGTAAGAAAACTGCACCATGAACCATGAAGAAGAAAAATTGCAAAAGAATAATGCCAATGTATGCCCCCACTTTAAATGAATTGCTAAACACCATATTGTGAGAAATTAATTTAAAGTAGCAAATGATAAATGAAAAAAAAGAAGACATGAGAGCCAACTTGGAAAGCCCTATGCAAAGTCATATGTTTCCAAGTAAAGATATGTCATGTAAGAGAAAAAGAAAAGAGAGGGGTTGCCCCCAAAAATGAAAACACCATATGCATAAGGGATTTGTGGATTTGGGGTCAATATGTTCTCTATTGCAATGTTTTTAGAGATCTCAGAACTGTCATCATTCCCCAAATACATAGAATTGGAAGAATGACACAAAGAGAGCAAAAACAAAGGAAAACCTTTTGGGTCAACATGGAAGAAAAATGAATATCTCAACACCTTGCATCATCTCCAAAAGGAATAACATAAATAAAAATGAAAGAAAAAGAAAAGATAATGAAAAATATTTTGGGTCAACATGGAAGAGACATGAATGTCTCGACACCTTGTGTCATCGAAAAGGAAAAACTTTAAACAAATGAAAAGAAAAGATAAAAGTGAAAATTAAAATATTTACGACACATGAAGGAATGAAGGTACAAATAGAGGAATGCCACAGAGAGAGAGAGAGAGAGATCATCAAACAAAATTTCATGAGGGATCACATTATGCACATGCAATCACACAAAAGAAAAATAGAAAAGAAAGGAATAATCACAGATATTCAAACCAGCTCCATTGTCTATAAGAACACGCTTGAATCAGTTTTTATGGATGAGAACCTTGATGTGGAGGGAAGCATTGTGTGGGTGATTTAATGAAAAGTCATCTTGTTTAAAGAATGATAAGTAGTGAGGCGTGGTTAAGTGTCCCACAATAGTTTGGAATTGGTTAACTTCCAAGTTATTGGGTACTGTTGTGGCAACAAGAGCTTGTTCAAGGATCTCCTTATGTGCTAGTGATATCCTTAAGAGTTCCAAAATTCATATTTGCGTTGGTATCTTTTTTAATTGATCAATTATGCTATACTGAATTGATGGGGAAGTAGTTGTTTTGATTGTAGAAGAGTTATTTGATTGTTTAGATGCAACCCCTTTCAATATTACTTTTTCTTGTACTCTTGTTGTGACGTTGACCGGTTGATACTCTTGTCTCTCTTTGATCTTGATAACATTTATCTAATTTTCATTTACATCAACATTTGAAGTTAGATTTAATGATGGTATTTGATTCATCTCATTGTTGATATAGGAGTGACTAAATTGATTTTTGAATGTAGAAATATTTTTGATTGAAGGATCAACTATTTTTGATTGAAGGATCAACTATAATGATGTCATGATGATGATAAATTTATGCATTTTAAGTTGGATAATCAACTACAATCAATTGATTCTCAATAGTAACAAGACCATTTGTTTGAATTCTAGCAGAAATAAGATCATGTTCCTCATTGATTTGAGTGTTATTGGATTCATCCTCAACCACTGAAATATGGAGAATCATGGTATCATAACATAGTTTACACTTTTTCCTTTACCATTTGTATTAGATGATTCTCCTTTTTCGTAATTAGGCAATGGATTCTTGAAAGCACCACAATCATTGTTTGTTTGTGGTGTCTCAATAAATATTTTCTTGTTTTCAATCAAGTCTTGGATCAAATGCTTTAATTTCCAACAATCATTTGTCTTATGTCCCTTGTTTTTATGATATTAAC
This sequence comes from Sequoia sempervirens, assembly GCA_007258455.2. Classification (NCBI taxonomy): domain Eukaryota; kingdom Viridiplantae; phylum Streptophyta; class Pinopsida; order Cupressales; family Cupressaceae; genus Sequoia; species Sequoia sempervirens. The sequence goes on along the minus strand of VDFB02373365.1, from coordinate 285,454,915 downwards.
AATAATGTGAGTCATTCTGCCAAAAAAGTTTGACTTGTGGATCCCAATTCCATCCTTCTTGTGATGTCACAAGTTTGGCTTCAATGAGTTCTTTTAATGTTGATTCCAATGATTTCCCCAAAGATGTGAATTTCCTTTGATTTGAAGGTTTTTGGAATGGTGAAGACTTAGTTTCAACATTATTTGGATTGTTGTTTTGGTTTTGATTTGTTTTAGTTGCAGCTCCTGTTAAATTGAATATTGGTTTTATATTTTGATTTTTAGTCACAACATCATTGTTTCTAGCACTTCGATATTTTTTTCTAAAACTTGGGCTTATCATTGTTGTTATTTTGATTAGAGGAATTTGCATTGTTGGATTGTTCATTGTAAAGTTTTATGATTCCTCTTTTAACCAAAGTTGAACTTCTATTTTGAGACCATTTTCTATCATCTTTTCAAATGTAGGTGGACATTTTAGTTCCAGCTTATAACTCATATCATCATTTAAGTTGTTAGTGAAAAGTTCCATCTTTTCTTGTTCAGGTATAGAATGTGGATATCTTGCAAACAACCTTCTCCACATTTGAAAAAATAAGAGGAATTTTTCACCTTTCTTTTGTTTGGTTTGCAAAGATTCTTCATTGTGATATTGTGTTGTATATTGTATGAGTATTGATTGATAAATTTGTTAACAAGATCCTCAAAAGATCTGATTGGTGGAGGTAATTTAGAAAACCATTCCATGCATTGTCATCCTAAACTTAGAAATAATCTCATCAAGTGTGTCTCCTAATGAGAAAACTCTAAACTGATAGCCCTAAATTCTCTCACATGATCAAGGGGATCTAATTTTCCATTGTATTTATCATATTTAGGGAACTCACAATGTTTTGGGAATGGGATTGTGTTCATGTTTTGAGCAAAGGGATAGGGACAAATATCCTGTAGCAAGTATCTCTTGATAGTCACTATTTGCATATCTTGAAACTGTTGTAAATTTTGTATTTGATGTCTCATTGCAACCACTTCATTTGTATTTTGTAGTGTATTTGGTATTTCTATTTCAACATTTTGGGTTGTTTCTTTCAATCTATCAAGATCAAAATCCTTTGGAACTTTGATACCTAAGTCATCCAACATGACAAAATACTTTTCCCCATCCCTTTCCAATATTTTCTCCATAGGTTTATGAAACTTAGGATCTTCTTGCATAGCTTGTAATTCTTCTTCAGTCAAGCCATCTCTATCAGTTTGATTAAGTATACTAAATGTATTTTCCTCATGATAACCCATGACTCTTTGGATTTTCTCTTCCTTTTCTTCAAATTGTAGTCTCTGTGACCTTGTTTGAATGGGCATATGAACGTCTTTTTTTTCAATAAAATTTGATCTTAAATTGGTATAGTGTTAAGGTATTAACTTAAGTTAAACAAAATGATCGATTTTGTTTATTAGACTAAGTTGATGATTTTGATTATAAAGCTTCATTTCCTTTGATTTAGGATGATTGATCCTGAAACTTAACTTTCTAATCAAGTGTGTTTCATCTAGACACTTTTGGATAATAGATCTTAGTTTGATTTTAAACAAATTCAATTGTAATGTCTAGTTTAATGCATGTTTAAGACTTTGTTTTGACATTGAAAATATTTTTGTTTTTCTCAAAGTGTGAATTCTAATGTTTAAATTCAGACAAACAGTAAATAAAGCTCTCTAGATTTTGGTTTAATGGAAGCATTATTACAATCCTCTGATGCACTATGTTGTTCCACTTATGCACTAAAAGTATGTGTGGATGCGCTATGAAACCAGGTGTATGCACCATGATGTTGTGTCAATGTGCCAAAAAATTGTTTGAAAGTGTTAAGATTTTACTTCAAAGCGCTGGATTGTTTCTCCAAAGCACTAAAGTTTGAATTCAATGCACTATAAAACATATTGTATGCACTAAAACAGGTTGTGAAAGTGCTATTCTAGAAAATGTTCTTTGATCCTGACAGTCTGGCTTGTTTTTCTATATTTTATTAGTGAATTTTGTATCTCTAGAATATAAATTACTGATTGAGGATCTAGTAACTGACTGTTTTGACTATGGATTATCGGTTTTGATTGCCTTTTTATTGAATAATTTTCCTTAAAATAGAATTTTAGTATTTTGGCAATATTTTGTACTTTGATAATCTGTTTTGACTTCTTTTGGTGTCAAATTAGTAAATTAATGATCTCTAGGATATTAAAGTTGTTATTACTGACATTGGTAATGGATTTGATTGTTTGAAAATTGTAGGAGTTAATCACTTTTGATTTGGATGATTTCTTTTTGAATAATGATTTCACACACAAAATTCAGATTGTAAAACAATTTGTTTAGATCTACGCTTTAAACATGAAGTGAGTGTTCTAGAATCAAGTTTGATTTTTCAATTTCCATTGGTTTAATAACAATAAAGACAAGATCAAGAAATTATCTATCTCAAGTATGTCACTTATAATACCACAACCCACATCTTTGAACTATGTCAGCTCACACAGTCTTGTCACCCCCTAGGGGGCGCCTGTGTTTTTTCCTTTCCAGAGTCTTAGCCAAAGTTGAATCCTCCACTTTTGGATAGGGTCTCTGATAGTTATATGGTGAGTGCCTTAGGGGAAGATTCTTCCCTCCCCTTGTACTGTGGTATAAAAAGTGTTAAGAAATTGACACAGTGAGATTCTAATCTTCAGGTTCATAGATAAGGTATCTATTCAGTAGTGGAATTTGATATACTCCCTCAGGAGACTTCCCAATCTTTAGAAAAAAAATATTTTTGGAATGGTATCTTGTGCACTTCCATCGAATTTGAACTTTCCCCAAATCCTCTTTTGATTATAGTGGGTTGTAAAACCTAGCTTTGGTTGTTCCCACTTAGGTCGTTCCCGTAGGTTGAGTACTTTTCCCACTACAACAAACCCTCTAAAGGATTTAATAAAGAATGAAAAATGAGTCTGTAACTTTGATGACCCAGTGAAGGGGAGAGCATAGGCCTATTGCTTCAAACACAAAAAATGGGGGTTCAATTTGTAATTTTACTTAAGCTAGATGCCCATCTTAAACAAAGTAAAGCATTAACTTCAAAACCATGTAAAACCCATTAGTAATTTGACAAGATTTGTTCTTTGAACGACATAAATGTTTTCAAAAATCTATTTTTGACAAGCGTTCTTCATACCTATAATCATAGAAGATAGAGATTAGTATCAAAAATTTGAATTTCTTGCAAAATTAGTTAAATGCACTAAAATGTGAATCATATGTGCTAAAACTCAAATATGATAAAATAACTAATCAATGTGCTAAAACAAAATTCCAAAGCACTAAGAAAAATATTCAATGCACTATAACAGAAATTGAAAGCGCTATGTTGTTCTGCCAAAGTGCTATAACAGAATTCAAAAGTGTTGTGTTGTTTCATCAAAGCACTATAATAGAGTTTGGATGCACTGAAACTTTTAGCAATCGTACTAAAACAAAACATGTCAAAAGCCTGCGAGTATACTTTTTCCATAAAATGTTAAAATTCGGGGTTTTTCCCCACGGTGGGTGCCAAAATGTAAGTGTGTGAAAGAGTATGAGTGAATAAACAAAAACACTTCTTAATGCGACTATATTAGAGAATTCAAATGATAATTAATCTAATTGAAAGCATCTTAAAATCTCTAAAAGCATTCCATCGCTCTCTAACTCCAAGGATTTGATAAATCAAAGTGGCTCTCATATTTGTTTGCATTGTGACAATCAAAGTCACAACCTGGTGAATGAGAATGATAAGCTATATGATTGCTAAATGATATGATAATGATCTATTATGAAAATGATTGATAATGATATTTGAAAGCTATGATGTTGATATGCAAACTATGATATTGAAAGCTAAATGATATGCAATTGATATGAAAGCTATGCTAAAATGATATAAAAACTATTGCTCAAATCATTGAATTCTAAATGCTCTAGATGTAATTCTACATGGTTTCTTTGCTCAAAAGTGGGATCCTTTTCCTATAGCAGGAAGACTGTATATATAGATTTCCAAAAGGTAGTTGTGATGTGATAGCAAGCAAGGGTTAAGATTGAATCTAGATAAATCAATGGTGGAGAAAGAATCTATTGGAGAAGAATATGGAAAGGATAAAGAATTCTTCCAAATGACCAGGAAGAAAAGGTGGAAGAATGAAGCCAAGTGGTGGAAGAATGAAGCTAAGTGTTCAAAGTTTGTTCCAAATTGATTGAGGAAATAAAGCACAATTGAATTCAATTTGAAACTTTCCTCTTTGTTGAGAGAAAAGCTATAGACATGTTCTCAATTGAATATTTGGAATTATTCAATTTTAGAGGAAATTAAAATTATTCAATTTGGAGGAATAATATTAAATAAAGCAAATATTTGAGATTTGTTTATTTAATAAAAGAGAGATAATGATAATTAAACAAACTATTTGATTTATTTTATTCAATTAAGAGAAAATAAATAATTAAATAATACAAACTATTGCAGTTGATTATCTAATTAAGATGAAAGATTAAATAATTAAATAAAACAACTATATGAAATTGTTTATTTAATTAAAATGAAAGAATTAGAAGAATATGATGAAAATAGAAGAATTATAATAATGAACTATATAAATAAATATTTCTATTTATTTACTATTAGATGAATTAAAGAATTAATTAATCAAATAAATGTATTTAATTAATTAGATTTATCCAGACCATTTTTAGGTGTATACAGTATAAATACTGGGAGACAAATTTATTTACTAGCTCCTCAAATAATCTAATACCTGGTGGGAGTTTTGAAAACCATTCTATGCATTGACCACCCAATATTCTTGGAAATAATCTCATTAGATAGGTTTCTTCATGTTCAAATTTCATACTCATGGTGCAAAATTTTCCTACATGATCTTGAGGATCAGTTTTGTAATTGTATTTGTCATATTTTGGAAATTCACAATTTAATGGAAAAGGTATCATGTTCATATTGTTGGATGTTGCTAATATGTGGTTGTCATTGATGTCAACACTATTGGAATTAATGTATTAAAGGAAGTATATGTCGAGGATATTGAGAAAATTGTAATAGAAGAAGTTGTAGGTTGTCGATGATGTAGTGAAGTTCAATGTTGTTGGTTAGCTCAGTTTTTTGATAATCAGAGGTTGTGGACTAAAGGGCTTGTTATTGAGTATATCTAGTTTATCCACTAGAAGCTTCGAAGATCTGCATGAAGATTTGATAGAGTTATGAGCAGTTGTGTTTCGATAGTTTTTCTGTTGCTTTAGTTGGTGTTCTTGAAAGAAAATGATGCAATTCTAGTAAGTTGAGTTGTTTCCCATGCTTCTGAGGTGATTCATGATTGTTGGAAGCCATGAATGAAGAAATGGCATCATTAGAAAAGAATGATACCTGGAGTTTGGTGCCCTTGCCTGAAGGCAAAAAAGCTACCGGCTGCAAATGGGCATTTAAGAAGAAAATATGTCTGGATGGCAGTGTGGAAAAGTACAAGGCGAGGTTGGTTGCGAAGGGTTATTCCTAGGTAGAGGGAATTGATTATGGGGAAATATTTTCTCCTGTAGCTAAGCTGACATCTATTAGATTTCTTTTGTCACTTGCAATAGCGTATGACTTAGAGATCGAATAGATGGATGTGAAGACAACATTTTTTCATGGTGACCTTGAAGAAGAAATCTATATGTCCCAGCCTGAGCACTTTGTTGAAAAAGGTAAAGAAAAACTGGTTTGCAAGTTGAAAAAGTCTCTGTATGGGTTAAAGCAGTCTCCTAGAATGTGGTACCAAAAGTTTGATACTTTTGTATTATATTTGGGATTTGTAAGACCAAAATCTTATCATTGTGTGTATTATAAAGCTGAAAGTGATCGAGTGCTTATTATTGCTCACTATGTTGATGATATACTATTCATAGGCAATAGTAAGTTGATGATTTCTGATCTTAAGTCTTAGTTGTCTGCTAAGTTGGAAATGAAAGATCTTGGAGAAGTAAGGTATATTCTAGGGATGGAAATAACCAGGGACAAGACTAGTAGAACAATTTGGTTCAGTCAGAGTAATTATATCAGGACTGTTCTAAGGAGATTTTGTATGAATTATTGCAAGCAACTAGTTGTTCCAGTCTTCCAGGGAATGAAGCTACCTATTGAAGACTGTCCAAAATCTCCTACTGAGATGGAGGACATGACCAGTGTACCCTATGCTAGTGCGGTTGGTAGTCTTATGCATGCAATGGTCTGTACAAGACCAGACATTTCCCAAGTAGTGGGATTACTTAGTCGGTTCATGGCTAATCCTGAAAGGACACATTGGGATGCTGTGAAGAGAGTATTCAGATATATAAAGGGGACTTTAGAATATGCTCTATGTTACCATGGAAACATGGTTGAATCACAAAGGAATCTCAACATTTGAGGTTATATAGATTCTGATTAGGTAGGGGACATTGATAGTAGGAGGTCAACCAGTGGACACATTTTCATGATGAATGGTGGTGCAGTGAGTGGGATGAGTAAGCAGCAGGCTGTGGTCACTTTTTCCACTATGAAGGTTGAATACATGGTAGCTACACATGCTTGTAAAGAAACAGTTTGGTTAAAATGTTTGTGTTCTAACATTAATTTTGATGCAGGGAAAATAACTATATTTTTTGTGATAGTTAGAGTGCAATTTTTTTGGAAAGGAATCCTACTTTCCATGCCAAGACGAAACATATAGATGTACAGTACCATTTTGTATGAGATATGGTGGAGGATGGAAAGGTAATTTTGGAAAAAGTTGATACTCTGGAGAATGTTATAGCTGCATTGATGAGGCCAGTGAGCACAGACAAGTTTAGGCGGTGTGCAAATTCAATGGGCCTCAGTGCCCATGAATGTCAGTAGTTTTGTTGTGCTCTGGAGGTGCATGTGTGATCTTCCTCAAGTGGAAGATTATTGGAAATGTGTGCCTCAATCCCATAGTTTGAAACCTCTAAGAGAGCCAAGTCGGTGTGACATCTTTTGTGTCTAGCTGACTAGCAGTTGAAACCTTGTTGAAATGATTCAGATCACTGTGACCTTGCTTCAGTCTTACCAAAGGGGCTTATCACTGTGACATTTCATTCAGTGTGACTTTTCTATCTCTCACTGCCCGTGGAGATCTCTTACCGATTGTTGGTGTTTATCGGACATCGGGGAGACTCTGGGCGACAAGCAGTTTCTCGGAGAGACTTGGTCGTTCGGTATGTCTCATACCAACAAGGGAGGTCTTGCCGATAAGTATTCATTTGAAGTCATTGGGGTGACTTGATCACTTAGGAAGAACTCTTGGCAACTATTTGTATGTCTCACCGACATAATACACTTGGAGTATCAGAGTAACATATGGTGGCTCGGTATGAGGTCTTAACGATATGAATGTCTCGCTAACAACTTTATCTTGGAGGCATCGGGGTAACACTAAGGGTTTGATAAGAACTCTTAGCGATGGAGTGAAGTCTTGCCAACTGTTGTTTTGGTGGTTGGTATGACTTGATACTTTGGTGTAATCTCTTGGCGATAGTGGTAAGTCTTGCTGATTGTTGATCACTTCAGAATAACATAAAGAGCTCAGTGTGATGTCTTAGCAAAAGACGATAGTCTCATCGATGGAAATTCTATTGTTTATGTGACTTTGGAGCTTCAGTATGATGTCTCACCAATAACGATAAGTCTTGGTGTAGCGATACAAGTGACGATCATCGGTATGAGGTCTTGGCGATGAGGTGAAGTCTTAGCGATAGCTTTCTGGACTCGGTGTAATATCTTGCCTATAGTAAGGAATCTTGGCAATATCGAATGCTAGCTTTGTGGCATCGAGGAGACACGATTAGTGTCTCATCGACATGCCAACACAGGTTGAATGCTTTGACTAAGTGAAGACTATCCTATGTGCCTTGTATTTGACCAATCAGAAAAGACGAATGGGAACCGCTAGTAGTTGGACTGTTGCAGCTGTTATTGAGAGGAAGTTCGATAGACAGGGGCATCATGGATATACTCAAAGATTGCAGAAGTAGTCTGGTTAGAAGGATCAGTTCAGTGGTTGGGTGAATAGTTTAAAAGGTGATTAGTGTGAATTCTATTATGAGTATATTGTAACTGGAATCTTCTGTACAAGGTTGGTCATTGTGAAAGCTGTTGTAATTTGACATCAGAAACATAAGTATGATCTCTGTATGTAATCTCCATCACTATAATACAAAGTGACTTCTCTTGGTGTGGTGGGTTTTTCTCTCGTAAGGTTTTTCCCATGTAAATTTGGTGTTCATATGTGTATGTCTAATTCTCTGTTTCTATTATCTCTTTCAAGTGCATCTTGTTTGGACTATAATTGTAAACTTTAAAGGTATCTCTACATTCTTCCCTAAGGTTTTGATGTTAGTAGAGTTGCTTCCGCACTTAGCTTTCCTTTCAAGTGGTATAAGAGCCTAGCCAGTTATGTTATCCTTATGGGTATGTTGGGTTTTTTGAGTCAATTCTGTTCAGTGGGAGTCTTGTAGAAGTTTGTTATTTCAAATTAATGATTGAGATGGCTAGCACGTCAAGAAATATTGCAATAGAGAAATTCAATGGTAGCAATTTTGAGTTGTGGAAACTCAAAATGGAGGATCTTTTAGTGGATCATGATCTATGGCTTGTTGTGTCTGGAACAAAACCTACAGGCATGAAGCAAGAAGATTGGGACGTTGCAGATAGAAAGTCTAAGGGGCTGAGAAAGCTCTATTTGGCAGACTTCGTTCTTCTTAATGTGCATGAAGAGAAGACTGCATCTATTTATCAGGGGAAGTCCTTGGTGAATAAACTATTCCTTAGGAAGAAGCTGTACACTTTGAGAATGCAGGAAGGAGGGTTTGTAGCTGATCATTTGAACACATTCAACATGTTGATTGCACAATTAACATCTGTTGGTGTGAAGATTGGTGAAGAGGATCGCTGTATGATTTTATTGTGTTCTTTGCCAGACTCTTGAGATCACTTGGTGATGGCTACTGGGAGTACAACATCCAATTTCAAGATGGAAGATGTTGTTGCTTGTTTGTTATCAGAACAGATGAGAAGGAAATCTTCTGAGATGGCGAAGGAGGCCCTTACTATTAGAGGAAGATCAGAAGAAAAAGGAAAGAAGAAGGACAAGAAATCTAAATTGAAATTAGAGGGGAGATCAAAGTCTCCTGCTAAGAAGTCCAAGGTGAAGTGTTAGAACTATGGGAAACCTGGTCATGTTTGAAAGGATTGTAAAGAGGAGAAAAAGAAGAAGAATAATTCTTCCGACAATGATTATTATGAGAGTGATGTAGACGCCTTCATTATAGCCTTGGCTACTTAGGCATTAGATGATTTATAGTTGATTGATTCTGGAGCATCTTTCCACATGACATCTCATAGAGACTGGTTTACGAAGTATGAAGAATACGATGGTAGAAAGGTGTACTTGGCAAGTGATTCAACTTTGGAGATTGTTGGTTGTGGAAGAGTCAAAATCCAATTCCCTGACGGAAGAGTGAAGGGAATCAAGGATTTGATGCATATACCAGTTCTAGCTTGAAATCTGCTGTCTGTCAATAAGGTAAATGATATTGGAGTTCAAGTCACAGTCTCTGGAAATGGCTACGAGATGAATAGAGGCTCAATGGTGCTAGCAAGGGGTGCTCGTATAGGTACCTTGTAGAAGCTGGATGCACATGCTATTCAATGCAACAATGTCTCTATAAAGTCACATAAAGCTACTTATGGAGGAAAAGAGGGAAATCTTCCTAATTGTGTAAACTCTATGGAAGTTAAACTTCCAGCAGAAAAGACTATCCTCTGGCATCATAGGCTAGGCCACATTAGAGAGAAAGGTTTTAAAACCTTGAAGAATAAAAACCTGGTTGAAGGGCTTGAAGATTGTAACCTCGAATTTGAATTCTGTGAACATTTTATATATGGAAAACAACACTGTGTTTCTTTTTATTCTAGTCCTCATAAATCTTCTGGTTTGCTAGATTATATTCTTTTTGATGTATTTGTTCCAATGAATGTTCCTTCTTTGTCTAAGTCAAGGTACTATGTATCGTTTATTGATGATTATTCAAGAAGAGTATTTGCCTATTTTTTGAAAAGTAAATCAGAAGTGTTCAGTTGGTTTAAGGAATTTAAGAACCTTGTAGAAAATCAGATTGGAAGAAAAATAAAATGTTTAAGGACTGATAATGGCGGTGAATTTTGTTCTGATGAATTTGAGAAGTACTGTAAAGGCCATGGGATTAAAATACATAAGGCTACACCTTATACTCAACAACATGGAGTTGTAGAAAGGTTCAATAGGACAGCGATGGAGAGAGCACGAAGTATGCTGAGTAGTGGTAGCTTGGAGGAGAAGTTCTAGGTTGAGGTTGTTGCTACTGCATGTTACTTGATAAATCATTATCCAAATTATGCTCTTGTTGAGAAAACACCTTTGGAAGCATGGTCTGGTAAGAAGCCCTCTCTTAGAAATGTTCATGTTTTTGGCTCTGAGGCATATGCATATGTGCTGAATGAGAAAAGATCTAAGTTGGAGAACAAGGCTGTCAAATGTATTTTTATTGGCTCTAGTGTTGACATAAAAGGATACAAGCTTTGGAATCCTAATATGGAGAAGGTTCTGTATAGTAGAAGTGTAATCTTTCATGAACTAAAAAACTTCTACCTTGGATTTGCAGTCAGAGACAAAGTTTGAAAACAAGAAGGATGTAGTTACAATTCCTCCGACACCATAGAAAGAGGAATTGAAAATTCAAAATGTACATGAAACTTAGGAGAGCTGAAGTAGTTTCAAAAGTTTTGAAGAAGAAGAACAACCTCAACCTTAGTGATCGAGGATGTCAACTTGTGAAAGAAAACAACCTGATAGGTATGGGTTCTCTTTGATAGATTCTACTTGTGTCTATGCTTTTATTTCTAGCACTGATGAGCCTAGGACTGTGAAAGAGGCATTTAGAATGTTTGATTTAGACTCTTGGTTGGAATCCATGAATGAAGAAATGGCATCATTAGAATAGAATGATACCTGGAGTTTGGTGCCCTTGCCTGAAGGCAGAAAAGATGTGGGATACAAATGGGTATTTAAGAAGAAAATAAGTCTTGATGGCACTGTGGAAAAGTACAAGGTGAGGTTGGTTGCGAAGGGTTAATCCTAGGTAGAGGGAATTAATTATGGGAAAATATTTTCTCCTGTAGCTAAGCTGAAATCTATCAGATTTCTTTTGTCACTTGCAGTAGCATATGACTTAGAGATCAAACAGTTGGATGTGAAGATAACATTTTTTCATGTTCATCTTCAAGAAGAAATCTATATGTCCTAGCCTGGGGACTTTGTTGAAAAAGGTAAATAAAAACTGGTTTGCAAGTTGAAAAAGTCTCTGTATGGGTTAAAGCAGTCTCCTAGAATGTGGTACTAGAATTTTTATACTTTTGTATTGTCTTTGGGATTTGTAAGATCAAAATCTGATCATTTTGTGTATTATAAAGCTGAAAGTGATCAAGTGATTATTATTGCTTACTATGTTGATAATATGTTGTTCATAGGCAATAGTAAGTTGATGATTTCTAATCTTAAGTGTTAGTTTTCTGGTAAGTTCGAAATGAAAGATCTTGGTGAAGCAAGGTATATTCTGAGGATGGAAATAACCAAGGACAAGACTAGTAGAAAACTTTTTCTCAGTCAGAGTAAGCATAGCAGGACTATTCTAGAGAGATTTTGTATGAATGATTGCAAGCAGCTAGTTGTTCTAGTCTTGTAGGGAATGAAGCTATCTGTTGAAGACTGCCAAAATCTCCTACTGAGATGGAGGACATGACTAGTGTACCATATGCTAGTGTCATTAGCAGTCTTATGTATGCAATGGTTTGTACAATACCAGCCATTGCCCAAGTAGTGGGAGTACTTAGTCTTTTTATGGCTAATCTTGCAAGGACACATTGGGATGCTGTGAAGAGGGTATTCAAATATTTGAAGGGGACTTCAGAATATGCTCTGTGTTACCTTGGGAGCTTGGTTGAATCATAGAGGACTCTCAACATTCGAGGTTATTTAGGTTCTGATTGGGTAGGGGACATTGAAAGCAGGAGGTCCACCAGTGGACACATTTTCATGATGAATGGTGGTGTAGTGAGTTGGATGACTAAGCGACGGGCTATGGTTGCCTTGTCCACTATGGAGGTTGAATACATGGCAGCTACACATGCTTGTGAAGAAGTAGTTTGATTAAAAAATTTGTGTTCTAACATTGGTTTTGACGTAGGGCAAATAACTATTTTCTATGATAGTCAGAGTGCAGTTTGTCTCACAAAGAATAATACTTTCCATGCTAGGATGAAACATATAGATGTACAGTAGCATTTTGTACAAGATATGGTGGAGGATGGAAAGGTAATTTCTAAAAAAATTGATATTCTTTAGAATGTTATAGATGCATTGACGAAGCCAGTGAGCACAGACAAGTTTAGGTGGTGTGCAAATTTGATGGGCATCAGTGCCCATGAATGTCAGTAGTTTTATTGTGCTTTGGAGGTGCCTTTGTTATCTTCATCAAGTGGGAGATTGTTGGAAATGTGTGTTTCAATCCCACAGGCTGAAACCTCTAAGAGAGCCAAGTTGGTGTGACATCTTTTGTATCTGGCCGACTAGCAGTTGAAACCTTGTTGAAATGATTCAGGTCACTGTGACCTTGCTTCAGTCTTACCGAAGGAGCCTATCACTGTGACATTTCGTTCGGTGTGACTTTTCTATCTCTCACCACCCACCGAGATCTCTTTCTGACTATTGGTGTTAATCGGACATCGGGTAGACTCTGGGCGACAAGCGGTGTCGGGAGAGACTTGGTCGTTCGGTATGTCTCATACCGACAAGGGAAGTCTTGCCGATAAGTATTCATTTGAAGTCATCGGGGTGACTTGATCACAAAGGGAAGAACTCTTGGTGATTGTTGCTATGTTTCACTGATAGAATACACTTGTAGTATTGGAGTAACATATGGTGGCTCGGTATGAAGTCTTAACGATATGAATATATCGCCCACAACTTTATGTTGGAGGCATCGGGGTAACACTAAGGGTTCGGTAAGAACTCTTAGCAATGGAGAGAAGTCTTGCCGACTATTGTTTTGGTGCTCGGTATGACTTGAGACTTCGGTGTAATCTCCTAGCGATAGTGGTAAGTCTTTCTGATAGATGATCACTTTGAAATAACATAAAGAGCTCAGTGTGATGTCTTGGTGATGGAAATTCTATTGTCTATGTGACTTTGTAGCTTTGTTATGATGTCTCACCGATAGTGATACAAGTGATGATCATTGGTATAAGGTCTTGGCAAGAAGGAAAAATTTTAGCAATATCTTTCTAGACTCGGTGTAATATCTTGCCGATAGTAAGCACTGTTGGTGATATTGAATGTTGGATTTGTGGCATCGGGGAGAATATGTTAGTGTCTCACTGACATGCCAACACAGGTTGAATGCTTTGACCAAGTGAAGACTTTTCTATGTGGCTTGTATATGACCAATCAAAGAAGCCGAATGGGAACCGCTAGCAGTTGGACTATTGCAGCCGTAGAGATTGTATAATTAGTCTGGTTAGAAGGATCAGTTTGATGGTTGGGTGAGTAGTTCGAAAGGTGATAAGTGTGAATTCCATTTTGAGTATATTGTAACTGGAATCTTCAGTACAAGGTTGGTCATTGTAAAAGCTATTGTAATTTGACATCAGAAAGATAAGTCTGATCTCTTTATGTAATCTCCACTACTGTAGTATAAAGTGACATCTCTTGATGTGGTGGGTTTTTCTCTCATAAGGGTTTTCCCACATAAATCTGGTGTTCATATGTGTATGTCTAATTCTCTGTTTCTGTTATCTCTTTCAAGTGCATCTTATTTGGACTGTAATTGTAAAATTTAAAGGTATCTCTTCATTCTTCCTCAAGGTTTTGATGTTAGGAGAGTTTCTTTCACACTTAGCTTTCCTTTCAACTGGTATCAGAGCCTAGCCAATTATGTTATCCTTGTGGGTACGTTGTGTTTTTTGAGTCAATTCTGTTCAGTGGGAGTCTTGTAGAAGTTTGTTATTTTGAATTACAGATTGAGATGGCTAGCACATCAAGAAAGATTGAAATAGAGAAATTTAATGGCAACAATTTTGAGTTGTGGAAACTAAAAATGGAGGATTTCTTAGTGGATCATGATCTATGGCTTGTTGTGTCTAGAACGAAACCTACAGGAATGAAGGAAGAAGATTGGGACCTTGCAGATAGAAAGTCTAAGGGGATGATAAGGCTCTATTTGGAAGACTCCATTTTTCTGAATGTGCATGAAGAGAAGACTGCATCTTCCTTGTGGAAGAGACTGGCATCTATTTATCAGGGGAAGTCCTTGGTGAATAAACTGTTCTTGAGGAAGAAGTTGTACACTTTGAGAATGCAGGAAGGAGGGTCTATAGCTGATCATTTGAACACATTCGACATGCTAATTGCATAGTTAACATCTGTTGGTGTGAAGATTGATGAAGAGCATCGTTGTATTCTTTTATTGTGTTCTTTTCTAGACTCTTGGGATCACCTGGTGATGGTTATTGGGAGTGCAACATCCAATTTCAAGATGGAAGATGTTGTTGCTTCTTTTTTATCAGAAGAGATGTGAAGGAAATCCATTGAGATGGTGAAGGAGGACCTTGCTCTTAGAAGAAGATTGAAAGAAAAAGGAAAGAAGAAGGACAAGAAATCAAAATCAAAATCAGAGGGGAGATGAAAGTCTCTTGGAAAGAAGTCCAAGGTGAAGTGTTGGAACTATGGGAAACCTGATCATGTCCGAAAGGATTGTAAAGAGGAGAAAAAGAATAAGAAGAAGAATTCTTCTGACAATGATTCTTCTCAGAGTGATGCAGATGCCTTCATTGTAGCCTCTGCTACTCAGGCATCAGATGATGTCTGCCTAATTGATTCTAGAGCATCTTTCCACATAACATCTCATAGAGACTGGTTTACAAAGTATGAAGTATACGATGGTGGAAAGGTGTAATTTGCAAGTGATTCAACTTTGGAGATTGTTGGTTGTGGAAGATTCAGAATCCAGTTCCTTGATGGAAGAGTGAAGGGAATCAAGGATGTGATGCATATACCAGTTTTGGCTCAAAATCTACTGTCTATCAGTAAGGTGAATGATATTGGAATGCAAGTCACATTTTTTAGAAATGGCTGCAAGATGACTAGAGCCTCAATGGTGCTAGCAAGGGGTGCTTGTATTGGTACCTTGTACAAGTTGGATGCACATGTTGTTCAATGCAACAGTGTCTCTGTAAAGTCACTAAAAGATACTCGTGGAGGAAAAGAGGGAAATGTTCCTAATTGTGTAAACTCTATGGAAGTTAAACTTCTAGAAGAAAATACTATGCTCTGGAATCATATGCTAGGCCACATTGGAGAGAAAGGTTTAAAAACCTTGAAGAATAAAAACCTGGTTTAAGGGCTTGAAGATTGTAACCTCAAATTTGAATTCTATGAACATTCTATATATGGAAAATAACACCATGTTTCTTTTTATTCCAATCCTCATAAATCTTCCACTTTGCTAGATTATATTCATTATGATGTATTTGGTCCAGTGAATGTTCCTTCTTTGTCTAAGTCAAGGTACTATGTATCATTTATTGATGATTATTCAAGAAGAGCATTCGTCTATTTTTTGAAAAGTAAATCAGAAGTGTTCAGTCGGTTTAAGGAATTTAAGAACCTTGTAGAAAATTAGACCGAAAGAAAAATAAAATGTTTAAGGACTGATTATGGTGTTGAATTTTGTTCTGATGAATTTGAGAGGTACTATAAAGACCATGGGATTAAAATACATAAGACTACACCTTATACTCCACAGAAAAATGGAGTTGTAGAAAGGTTCAATAAGACAGTGATGGAGAGAGCACAAAGTATGCTGAGTAGTGCTAGCTTGGAGGAGAAGTTATGGGCTGAGGCTGTTGCTACTGCATGTTACTTGATAAATCATTATCCTAATTCTGCTCTTGTTGAGAAAACACCTTTGGAAGCATGGTCTGGGAAGAAGCCCTCTCTGAGACATGTTCATGTTTTTGGCTGTGAGGCATATGCATATGCGCCGAATGAGAAAAGATTTAAGTTGGAGAACAAGGCTGTCAAATGTATTTTTATTGGTTATATTGCTAGCATAAAAGGATACAAGATTTGGAATCCTAATATGGAGAAGGTTCTATACAGTAGAAGTGTAATATTTCATGAATTGAAACCTTCTACCTTGGATCTGTAGTCAGAGACAAAGTCTAAAAACAAGAAGGATTTAGTTATGATTCCTCCGACACTAGAGAAAGAGGAATTGAAAATTCAAAATATACCTGAAACTGGGTAGAGCTCAAGCAGTTTTGAAAGTTTTGAAGAAGAAGAACAACCTCAGCCTCAACAAGTGAGGAGGTTAACTCATGAAAGAAAACAACCTGATGGGTATGGGTTCTCTTTGATAGATTCTACTTGTGTCTATGCTTTGATTTCTAGCACTGCTGAGCCTAGGACTATGAAAGAGGCATTTAGAATGTCTGATTCAAAATCTTGGGTGGAAGCCATGAATAAAGAAATGGCATCATTAAAAAAGAATGATACTTGGAGTTTGGTGCCCATGCATGAAGGCAGAAAAGCTATGGGCTACAAATGCATATTTAAGAAGAAAATAGGTCTAGATGGAAGTGTGAAAAACTAAAAGGTGAGGTTGGTTATGAAGGGTTATTTCTAGGTAGAGGGAATTGATTATGGGGAAATCTTTTCTCCTATAGCTAAGCTGACATCTATCAGATTTATTTTGTCACTTGCAGTAGTGTATGACTTAGAGATTGAACAGATGGATGTGAATATAACATTTCTTCATGGTGATATTGAAGAAGGAATCTATATGTCCCAGCTTGAGCACTTTGTTGAAAAAGGTAAAGAAAAACTGGTTTGCAAGTTGAAAAAGTCTCTGTATGGGTTAAAGCAGTCTCCTAGAATGTGGTACCAGAAGTTTGATAATTTTCTATTGTCTTTGGGATTTGTAAGATCAAAATCTGATCATTGTGTGTATTATAAATTTGAAAGTGATCGAGTGCTTATTATTGCTCTCTATGTTGATGATATGTTGTTCATACACAATAGTAAGTTGATTATTTTTGATCTTAAGTCTCAGTTGTCTGCTAAGTTCGAAATGAAAGATCTTGGTGAAGCAAGGTATATTCCAGGGATGGAAATAACCAAGGATAGGACTAGTAGAAAAATTTGGCTCAGTCAGAGTAAGTATATCAAGACTATTCTAGAGAGATTTTGTATGAATGATTGCAAGCAACTAGCTGTTCTATTTTTTCTGGGAACGAAGCTATCTATTGAAGACTATCCAAAATATCCTACTGAGATGGAGGACATGACCAGTGTACCCTATGCTAGTGTGGTTGGTATTCTTATGTATGCAATGGTCTGTATAAGACCAGACATTGCCCAAGTAGTGGGAGTACTTAGTCAGTTTATGGCTAATTCTGTAAGGACACATTGGGATGTTGTGAAGAGAGTATTTAGATATTTGAAGGGGACGTCAAAATATGCTCTGTGTTACCATGGGAACTTTGTTGAAGCACATAGGACTCTCAGCATTCAACGTTATGTAGATTTTGATTGGGCAGGGAGAATTGACAGCAGGAGGTCCATCAGTGGACAAGTTTCATGATGAATGGTGGTGCAGTGAGTTGGATGAGTAAGCGGTAGGCTATGGTCACTTTGTCCACTACGGAGGCTGAATACATGACATCTACACATGATTGTAAAGAAGCAGTTTGGTTAAAACATTTTTGTTCTAACATTGGTTTTGATGCAAGGAAAATAACTATTTTTTGTGACAATCAGAGTGCAATTTTTATGGCAAAGAATCCTACTTTCCATGCCAAGATGAAACATATAGATGTATACTACCATTTTGTATGAGATATGGTGGAGGATGGAAAGGTAATTTTGAAAAAAATTGACACTCTAGTGAATGTTGCAGATGCATTAACGAAGCTAGTGAGCACACACAAGTTCAGGCGGTGTATAAATTCAATGGGCCTCAGTGCCCATGAATGTTAGTAGTTTTGTTGTGCTTTGGAGGTGCCTGTGTGATCTTCATCAAGTGGGTGATTGCTGGAAATGTGTGCCTCAATCCCACAAGTTGAAACCTCTAAGAGAGCCAAGTTGGTGTGACATCTTTTGTGTCTGGCCGACTAGCAGTTGAAACCTTGTTGAAATGATTAAGGTCACTGTGACCTTGCTTCAGTCTTACCGAAGGAGCCTATCACTATGAATTTTCTATCTCTCACCACCCGTGGAGATCTCTTACTGACTGTTAGTGTTTATTAGACATTAGGAAAACTCTTGGCGACAAGTGGTTTTAGAGAGAGATTTGGTCGTTCGATATGTCTCATACTCACAAGGGAAGTGTTGCCGATAAGTATTCATTTGAAGTCATCAGGGTGACTTGATCACTTGGGAAGAACTCTTGGAAACTGTTGGTATGTCTCACCGACATAATACACTTGTAGTATCGGAGTAACATATGGTGGCTTGGTATGAAGTCTTAACAATATGAATGTCCTGCTGACAACTTTATCTTGGAGGCATCAGGGTAACACTAAGGGTTCCGTAAGAACTCTTAGAGATGGAGAGAAGTCTTTCCAACTGTTGTTTTGGTGCTTTGTATGACTTGAGACTTCGGTGTAATCTCCTACTGATAGTGGTAATTCTTGCCGAATGATGATCACTTCGGAATAACATAAAGAGCTTGGTGTGATGTCTTGGCGAAAGATGATAGTCTCGCTGATGGAAATTCTATTGTCTATGTGACTTTGGAGCTTCAGTATGATGTCTCACCAATAGCGATAAGTCTTGGTGATAACGATACAAGTGATGATCATCGGTATGAGGTCTTGGCAACAAGGCGAAGTCTTAGCGATAGCTTTCTAGACTTGGTGTAATATCTTGCCAATAGTAAGGAATCTTGGTGATATCGAATGTTGGCTTTGTGGCATCGGGGAGACACGGTTAGTGTCTCACCGATATTCCAACACAGGTTGAATGCTTTGACTTAGTGAAGACTATCCTATGTGGCTTGTATTTGACCAATTAGAAAAGTTGAATGGGAACCACTAGCTGTTGGATTGTTGCAGCCATTACTAAGAGGAAGTTTGATAGATAGGGGCATCATGGATATACTCTGAGATTGCATAAGTAGTCTAGTTAGAAGGATTGGTTTGATGGTTGGGTGAATAGTTTGAAAGGTGATCAGTGTGAATTCTATTCTATGTATATTGTAACTATAATCTTCTGTACAAGGTTGGTCATTGTGAAAGCTGATGTAATTTGACATCAGAAAGATAAGTTTGATCTCTATATGTAATCTTAGTTACTGTAATACAAAGTAACTTCTCTTGGTGTGGTGGGTTTTTCTCCCGTAAGGGTTTTCCCACGTAAATCTGGTGTTCATATGTGTATGTCTAATTGTCTGTTTCTATTATCTCTTTCAACTACATCTTATTTGGACTGTAATTGTAAAATTTAAAGGTATCTCTACATTGTTCCCTGAGATTTTTATGTTAGGAGAGTTGCTTTCGCACTTAGCTTTCCTTTCAAGTGGTATTAGAGCCTGGCTAGTTACGTTATCCTTGTGGGTACATTGGGCTTTTTTAGCCGATTCTGTTTAGTGGGAGTCTTGTAGAAGTTTGTTATTTCAAATTACAGATTGAGATGGCTAGCACGTCAAGAAAGATTGAAATAGAGAAATTCAATGGAACCAATTTTTAGTTGTGGAAACTCAAAATGGAGGATCTCTTAGTGGATCGTGATCTGTGGCTTGCTGTGTCTGTAATGAAACCTACCGGAATGAATAAAAAAGATTGGGACCTTGTGGATAGAAAGTCTAAGGGGCTGATAAGGCTCTATTTGGCAGACTTTGTTATTCTAAATGTGCATGAAGAGAAGAATGCATCTTCCTTGTGGAAGAGACTGGCATCTATTTATTAGGGGAAGTCCTTGGTGAATAAATTTTTATTAAGGAAGAAGTTGTACACTTT
Organism: Sequoia sempervirens; assembly: GCA_007258455.2. Lineage (NCBI taxonomy): Eukaryota > Viridiplantae > Streptophyta > Pinopsida > Cupressales > Cupressaceae > Sequoia > Sequoia sempervirens. The sequence goes on along the minus strand of VDFB02373365.1, from coordinate 285,434,771 downwards.
GAGAATGCAGGAAGGAGGGTTTGTAGCTGATCATTTGAATACATTCAACATGCTGATTGCACAGTTAACATTTTTTGGTGTGAAGATTGATGAAGAGGATCATTGTATGCTTTTATTGTGTTATTTTCTAAACTCTTGGAATCACCTTGTGATGGCTATTGGGAGTACAACATCCAATTTCAAGATGGAAGGTGTTGTTTCTTGTTTGTTATCAGAAGAGATAAGAAGGAAATCTTCTAAGATGGTGAAGGAGGCCCTTGCTATTAGAGGAAGATTAGAAGAAAAAGGAAAGAAGAAGGACAAGTAATCTAAATCAAAATCAGAGGGGAGATCAAAGTCTCCATGCAAGAAGTCCAAGGTGAAGTGTTGGAACTGTGGGCAACCTGGTCATGTACGAAAGGATTGTAAGAGGAGAAAAAGAAGAAGAAGAATTCTTTTGACAATGATTCTTCTCCAACTGATGCAAACGACTTCATTACAACCTTGGCTACTCAGGCATTAGATGATGTCTAGCTGATTAATTCTGGAGCATCTTTCCACATGACATCTCATAGAGACTAGTTTACGAAGTATGAAGAATACAATGGTGGAAAGGAGTACTTGGAAAGTGATTCAACTTTGGAGATTGTGGGTCGTGGAAGAGTCAGAATCCAATTCCTTGATGGAAGAGTGAAGGGAATCAATGATGTGATACATATACCAGTTCTAGCTTGAAATCTATTGTTTCTCAGTAAGGTGAATGATATTAAAGTGCAAGTCACATTCTTTGGAAATGGCTGAAAGATGACTAGAGGCTCAATGGTGCTAGAAAGGGGTGCTCGTATTGGTACCCTATACAAGCTAGATGCACATGATGTTCAATGCAACAGTGTCTCTGTAAAGTCACATAAAGCTACTCATGGAGGAAAAGAGGGAATTGTTCCTAATTATTAAACTCTATGGAAGTTAAACTTCCAGCAGAAAAGACTACGCTTTGGCATCATAGGCTAGGCGACATTGGAGAAAAAGGTTTAAAAACCTTGAAAAATAAAAACCTGGTTGAAGGGCTTGAAGATTGTAACCTCAAATTTGAATTTTGTGAACATTGTATATATGGAAAAAAACATCGTGTTTCTTTTTATTCCAATCCTCATAAATCTTCTAGTTTGCTAGATTATATTCATTCTGATGTATTTTGTCCAGTGAATGTTCTTTCTTTGTCTAGGTCAAGGTACTATGTATCATTTATTGATGATTATTCAAGAAGAGCATTTGTCTATTTTGTGAAAAGTAAATCAAAAGTGTTCATTTGGTTTAAGGAATTTAAGAACCTTGTAGAAAATTAGACTGGAAGAAAAATAAAATGTTTAAGGGCTAATAATGGTGGTGAATTTTGTTCTAATGAATTCGAGAGGTACTATAAAGACCATGGGATTAAAACACATAAGAATACACCTTATAATGGACAAAAAAATGGAGTTGCAGAAAGGTTCAATAGGATAGTGATGGAGAGAGCACGAAGTATGCTGAGTAGTGCTGGCTTGGAGGAGAAGTTCTAGCCTGAAGCTGTTGCTACTGCATGTTACTTGATAAATCATTATCCTAATTTTGCTCTTGTTGAGAAAACACCTTTGGAAGCGTGGTCTGGTAAGAAGCCCTCTCTGAGATATGTTCATGTTTTTGGCTATGAGGCATATTCATATGTGCCGAATGAGAAAAGATTTAAGCTGAAGAACAAGGCTGTCAAATGTATTTTTATTGGCTATAGTGATGGCATAAAAGGATACAAGCTTTGGCATCCTAATATGGAGAAGGTTCTCTATAGTAGAAGTGGAACCTTTCATGAACTAAAACCTTCTACCTTGGATCTACAGTCAGAGACAAAGTCTGAAAACAAGAAGCATGTACTTGCAATTCCTCTGACACCAGAGAAAGAGGAATTGAAAATTCAAAATGTACCTGAAACTGAGGAGAGCTCAAGCAGTTTTGAAGGTTTTGAATAAGAAGAACAACCTCAGCCTTAGCAAGTGAGGAGGTCAACTTGTGAAGAAAACAACCTGATAGGTATGGGTTCTTTGATAGATTCTACTTGTGCCTATGCTTTGATTTCTAGCACTGATGAGCCTATGACTGTGAAAGAGGCATTTAGAATGTCTAATTTAGACTCTTGGTTGGAAGCAATGAATGAAGAAATGGCATCATTAGAAAAGAATGATGCCTAGAGTTTGGTGCCCTTGCCTAAAGGAAGAAAAGCTGTTGGCTACAAATGGGTATTTAAGAAGAAAATAGGTCTGGATGGAAGTGTGGAAAAGTACAAGGTGATGATGGTTGCAAAGGGTTATTCCCAGGTAGAGGGAATTGATTATGGGGAAATATTTTCTCTTGTAGCTAATATGACATCTATCATATTTCTTTTGTCACTTGCAGAAGCGTATGGCCTAGAGATCGAACAGATGGATGTGAAGATAGCATTTCTTCATGGTGATCTTGAAGAAGAAATCTATATGTCCCAACCTAAGCACTTTGTTGAAAAAGGTAAAGAAAAACTAGTTTGCAAGTTGAAAAAGTCTCTGTATAGGTTAAAGTAGTCTCCTAGAATGTGGTATCAGAAGTTTGATACTTTTTTATTGTCTTTGGGATTTGTAAGATCAAAATATGATCATTGTGTGTATTATAAAGTTGAAAGTGATCAAGTGCTTATTATTTCTCTTTATGTTGATGATATGATGTTCATAGGCAATAGTAAGTTGATGATTTCTGATCTTAAGTTTCAATTGTCTGCTAAGTTCGAAATGAAAGATCTTGGTGAAGCAAGGTATATTTTGGGGATGGAAATAACTAAGGACATGACTAGTAGAAAAATTTGGCCCAGTCAGAGTAAGTATATTAGGACTGTTCTAGAGAGATTTTGTATGAATTATTGCCAGCAGCTAGTTGTTCCAGTCTTGAAGGGAATGAAGCTATCTATTGAAGAGTATCCAAAATATCCTACTAAGATGGAGGACATGACCAGTGTATCCTATTCTATTGTGGTTGGCAGTCTTATGTATGCAATGGTCTATACAAGACTAGACATTGCCCAAGTAGTGGGAGTACTTAGTCAGTTTATGGCTAATCCTACAAGGACACATTGGGATGTTGTAAATGGAGTATTCAGATATTTGAAGGGGACTTCAGAATATGCTCTCTGTTACCATGGGAACTTGGTTGAATCACAAAGGACTCTTAGCATTCGAGGTTATGTAGATTTTGAGTGGGTAGGGGACATTGACAGTAGGAGGTCCACCAATGGACACATTTTCATGAAGAATGGTGGTGCAATGAGTTGGATGAGTAAGCAGAAGGTTGTGGTCACTTTTTCCACTACAAAGGCTAAATATATGGCAGCTACACATGCTTGTAAAGAAGCAGTTTGGTTAAAATGTTTGTGTTGTAACATTGGTTTTGATGCATAGCAAATAACTATTTTTGGTGATAGTTAGAGTGCAATTTGTCTGGCAAAGAATCCTACTTTCCATGCCAAGACGAAACATATAGATGTATAGTACCATTTTGTATGAGATATGGTGGAGGATGGAAAGGTAATTTTGGAAAAAGTTGATACTCCTGAGAATGTTGCAGATGCATTGACGAAGCCAATGAGTACAAACAAGTTCAAGTGGTGTACAAATTCGATGGGCCTTAATGCCCATGAATATCAATAGTTTTGTTGTGCTCTGGAGGTGCATGTGTGATCTTCATCAAGTGGAAGATTGTTGGAAATGTGTGCTTCAATCCCACAGTCTGAAACCTCTAAGAGAGCCAAGTCGGTGTGACATCTTTTGTGTCTAGCTGACTAGTAGTTGAAACCTTGTTGAAATGATTCAGGTCGCTGTGACCTTGCTTCAATCTTACCAAAGGGGCTTATCACTGTGACATTTCATTCAGTGTGACTTTTCTATCTCTCACTGCCCGTGGAGATCTCTTACCGATTGTTGGTGTTTATCGGACATCGGGGAGACTCTGGGCGACAAGTAGTTTCTCGGAGAGACTTGGTCGTTCGGTATGTCTCATACCAACAAGGGAGGTCTTGCCGATAAGTATTCATTTGAAGTCATTGGGGTGACTTGATCACTTAGGAAGAACTCTTGGCAACTATTTGTATGTCTCACCGACATAATACACTTGGAGTATCAGAGTAACATATGGTGGCTCGGTATGAGGTCTTAACGATATGAATGTCTCACTAACAACTTTATCTTGGAGGCATCGAGGTACACTAAGGGTTCGGTAAGAACTCTTAGCGATGGAGAGAAGTCTTGCCAACTGTTGTTTTGGTGGTCGGTATGACTTGAGACTTTAGTGTAATCTCCTAGTTATAGTGGTAAGTCTTGCCAACTAATGATCACTTCAGAATAACATAAAGAGCTCAGTGTGATGTCTTGGTGAAAGACGATAGTCTCACCAATGGAGATTCTATTGTTTATGTGACTTTGGAGATTCGGTATGATGTCTCACCGATAGCGATAAGTCTTGGCAATAGTGATACAAGTGATGATAATTGATATGAGGTCTTGGCGACAAGGCGAAGTATTAGCGATAGCTTTCTGGACTCGGTGTAATATCTTCCCGATAGTAAGGACTCTTGGTGATATTGAATGCTGGTTTTGTGGCATCGAGGAGACACGATTAGTGTCTCACCGACATTCCAACACAGGTTGAATGCTTTGACCGAGTGAAGACTATCCTATGTGGCTTGTATTTGACCAATCAGAAAAGCTGAATGGGAATCACTAGCAGTTGGACTATTGTAGCTATTACTGAGAGGAAGTTCGACAGACATGGGCATCATTGATATACTCAGAGATTACAGAAGTAGTCTGGTTAGAAGGATCAGTTCGATGGTTGGCTGAATAGTTTGAAGGTGATCAGTGTGAATTCTATTATGAGTATATTGTAACTAGAATCTTCTGTACAAGGTTAGTCATTGTGAAAGATGATGTAATTTGACATCAGAAAGATAAGTCTGATCTCTGTAGGTAATATCCATTATTGTAATACAAAGTGACTTCTCCTGGTGTGGTGGGTTTTTCTCCTGTAAGGGTTTTCCCATGTAAATCTGGTGTTCATATGTGTATGTCTAATTCTCTGTTTCTGTTATCTCTTTCAAGTGCATCTTATTTGGACTATAATTGTAAAATTTAAAGGTATCTCTACATTCTTCCCTGAGGTTTTGACATTAGGAGAGTTTCTTCCGCACTTATTTTTCCTTTCAATGATGCTTGTGGATTTTTCTAGATCGTGCTCTATTTGTGTTGAATTTTCACATTGATCGTTGTTCTCACGATTGGTGATTTTCTTTCATGTTCTCATGTTTTTCATGATCATGACCGATAGGGTGATTGTAGCATGTTGTGGATCATTGAGGAATAATTTTTGAAAGTGTTGCATGCTCGAGAATATTGGTTTGGGTCTTCATTATGTCTTGGTTGAGTATGCTTTGTTAATATTGAAAAATTATTTATTGATTTGGGCCAAGAATTTGTGCACATTTTATATTTTGTTTTGGCCGACATGCAGTTGATGTAATTCTAAGTTGCAAATATATAAGAGTGATTTTTTGTGCGATGTACAGTGTGTGTGTTGATATGAAAAGTGTGAATAATGTTCTAATCATTTGAAGGAAAAAGTAGAGTGTGAAGAAGTGTTCATGTGCTTAACTGAAATTGTAATCAAGCATTAGTATATGCTATTTTCTCAATTCAAAATCTTGCGGATGTAATTTGAGTGTTTCTTCATTGGGTAGTAAGCCTTTTGTATTTGAGCAGTGAGCTCTAAGTAGTGTGTGTGAATGCATGTGCATTCCCCATTTATTCTTCTTTATACTTTTAACAGGGTATAATCTTGTGGACTAATCTCCACCATGGTTTTTCCCCTAAGAGGGTTTCCACATAAAAAATCTTGGTGATATGTGTGTTTATGATGTTGTGATGGTTTATGCTTTCATGTTCATTTATTAGATATGAGAATAAGTTTAGTACATTTAATTTCTAAGAAAACTAATTCACCCCCCCTTTCAATTGTCTGCCCTTGTGTTTCCAACACATATTTTTGTCAAATAGATAAGGAAAAATGTCTTGCAACAAATATTTCATTGTTGTTTCCCTTTGCATGTCTAGGATTTTTTATTGAAGATTTTTCATTTGGTGAGTTAAAGCATTCAATGGATATGTGATTCGTGAGTCAACTTCTATTTTCTCGGGAACTCCCTTCAATTGGTTAACATCAAAATCATTGGGTAGTTTTACACCTTGATTTTCCAACATCATAAAGTTTTTCTCTCCATCGTTTTCTAGATTTTTTTCCATGAACTTGTGAAATTTAGGGTCTTGTTGACCTTGTTGAATGTCCTCATTAGCGATCTCATCTATTTTAGGTTGATGAAATATGTGAAAAGGATTTTCTTATCCTTCTACAATGATGTTTTGGGTTTCTATTTCTTTTTCTTTGAGTTTTTGTTTTTGAGCTTTTGTTAAAATAGTCATGTAAGTGATAGAGTTTTTGTATACTTTGATCTTTGTTTTGGGAGTGCCAATTAAATACCTAATTCAAATAGAACGATGGATCCTATTGATGAGACTAGCTAAATCTGATGTACAACATCTATTTGATGATAAAGGATGATAGATCTTGATAGTGAAACTCAACTAACAATCAAAGATGGGATTGGTGATTGGGCACTTTAAGTTGTTTGATCTAAGTTTTGTTAAAGGGATTGCACTTGCAAAAGCCAATTTCTTCAAGTTTTAACCAATGTTTTTATGAGAAATGATCTCTACTCTAAAAAGGGTCCCTAAATATGATTCTAGTTGTTAGACAAAAGTTCAATTTAGCTCTTTATTTAAATATCAAGTGAATGTGCTAAAACATGTATATGCGCTAAAAGATGGGATAAATGCACTAAAACAGTCCCTATATGCACTAGACTATCAGTTAAATGTGCTAGAATAGAAATCTTATGCACTAAAAGATGAGGTAAATGCACTAGAACATACCCTATATGCACTAAAGATGTGGTGAATGCGCTATAATAGACCCTATATGCACTAGACTATGAACTCAATGTGTTGAAATAGGAAGTTTATGTGCTAAACTGGACATGTCACCATTTTGAAAGTTTTCCTAGTTTTCTCATTTTAGAATCAGTGAATTAAGTGTTTTTGAAGAATGATATTCTAAAAAATGATTTCAAACACAAAAGGAAGTAGAAAAACAATTGTTTCATCTTATGATCTAAAAATCATGTGTATGTTCTAGGATCTAGTTTGATCCCTTTGATTTTAACTGGTATTGAATAATATAAAAAAAATTAGTTAGACTCTTCTAATGTCAAGGGTCATTAATAACATCAAAACCCAAAACTTGGAACTACGTCAGTTCACACAGACTTGTCACCCCCTAGAGGGCACCCATGTTTTTTCCTCTTCCAATTATTAACCAAAGTTGATTCCTCCACTTTCTAAGTGTCACGGTGTTCGAGTAATGGAATGCTAAAGTTTTCATCCATTTTTCACTTTAGACTTTTAAGGGATTCATCCTGTTGAATGTAGCTCAGAGCGATTCAACATGTTTAGGTATGAAAGAGGACCATTCCTAGCATAAACACACCAACTTAGATGCATTGGAATAGTTCATTTGGTCACATGAGTTGCAAAACAAAATTTGCACCACCTTGCAACTTTACACTACTTGCATTTGACAACTTTTTCCCTAAGAAAAAAATTGCCACTACCAGAAAATACCTCTGAGATAGCGAAAGCCAAGAGAGTTATTATAGAGGGGCCCATCATGATCCCATAGGCTCAAATAAGAATTTTATAAGCATCACGGTGTTCGAGTAATGACATGCTAAAGTTTGCAGCAATTTTGCACTTTGGACTCTTAAGGGATTCAATTGGTTGAACGTAGCTCAAAGTGATTTGGAGTGTTTGGGTGTGAAAGAGGACCATGAATAGCATAAATTTACCAAATCAGATGCATTGGAATAGTTCGTTTGGTCACACAAGTTGTAGAATGAAAGCGACACCACTTTGCAACTTTGCACTACTTGCATTTGATAACTTTTTCTCCAAGCGAAAACTCACCGCCATAGGAAAACACCTCTGAGATAGCTAAAACTGAAAAAGGTTATTGGAGAGGGGCCTAATAAAATCCCATAGACTTAGAAAAAAAGTTTCTAAGAATCACAGTGTCCGAGTAACAACGTGCTAGAGTTTGCAACCATTTTGCACTTCAGACTCTTAAGGGATTCAGTCGTATGAACGTAGCTCAGAGTGATTCGACATGTTTGGGTGTGAAAGATGACCATTCCTAGCATAAATGTACCCACTCAAATGAATTTTAATAGCTTTTTTGGTCACATGATTTTTAAAACAAAAGTTGCACCACTTTGCAACTTTTCACTACTTGCATTTGATAACTTTTTCCCCAAGCAAAAACTCGCCAACATGGGAAAATTCCTCTAAAATAGTGAAAAATAAGAGAGGCTATTGTAGAGGGGCCCAATGCAATTCCATAGGCTTAGACAAGAACTTTCTATACATCATAGTGTTCGAGTAATGACATGCTAAATTGTGTATCTATTTTGCACTTCAGACTGTTAAGGGATTCAATCGATTGAATGTAGCTTGGAGCGATTTAGTATGTTTGGGTGCAAAAGAGGACCATGTCTAGTGTAAATGTACCCACTTAGACATGTCATAATAATTCATTTTTTCACACGAGTTGTAGAATGAAAGTTGCACCACTTTACAACTTTGCACTACTTGCATTTGACAACTTTTTCCCCAAGCGAAAACTCGCCACCACCAGAAAATTCCTCCAAAATAGAAAAACTAAGAGAGGTTATTATAGAGAGCCCCAATGTGATCCCATAGATTTAGACAAGAAGTTTCTAAGCATTGCAGTGTCTGAGTAACAACATACTGAAGTTTGCAACCATTTTGCACTTCAGACTCTTAAGGGATTCAACTAGTTGAACATAGCTCAAAGTGGTTCAACGTGTTTGGATGCAAAAGAGGACTATGCCTAGCATAAACATACCCAATCAGATGTGTTGGAATAGTTCTATTTGTCACATGAGTTGTAGAATGAAAGTTGCACCAATTTGCAACTTTGCACTACTTGCATTTGACAACTTTTACCTCAAGCAAAAACTCGCCACCACAAGAAAAAACCTTTGAGATAGAAAAAGTTGAGAGGTTATTGTAGAGGATCCCAACTTGATCTCATAGGCTTAGATGATAATTTTTTAAGCGTCACAGTGTCTGAGTAACAACATGCTGAAGTTTGCAACCATTTTGCACTTCAAACTCGTAAGGGATTTAGTCAGTTGAACATAGATCAGAGCAATTCGACATGTTTGGATGAAAAAGAGGACCATTCCTAGTGTATACGCACCAAATTAGATGTTTTGGAATATTTTTTTTGGTCACATGAGTTGTAAAATGAAAGTTGCACCACTTTGCAACCTTGCACTGCTTGCATTTGACAACTTTTTCCCCAAGCGAAAACTCGCCACCATAGGAAAACACCTCCAAAATAGTGAAAACCTAGAGAAGTTATTGTAGAGGGGCCCAACACAATCCCATAGAATTATTTTCAAAGCATCAGAGTGTCTGAATAATGACATACTAAAGTTTGCAGCCATTTTGCACTTCAGACTCTTAAGGGATTCAAATGATTGAATGTAGTTCAAAGCGATTCAATTTGTTGGGGTGCAAAAGAGGACCATGCCTAGCATAAATGTACCTACTTGAACACATTGGAACAATTTTTTTGGTCACATGAGTTGCATAACAATAGTTGTGTTGGAAAAAAAATGACATACAACTAAGAGGGGGGTGAATCAATTGTCACAGAATATTAAGCTTTTCAATTTTAACTTTAATCTAAAATCTGATGAATGAATAGTAAACCAAAAGCAATCAACACATCAGAAACACAAAGAACACCAAATTTTTTTACGTGGAAACCTTGTTAGGGGAAAAACCACGGTGGATGTTAGTCCACAAGATTATACCCTATTAGAAGTATAATGAAAATAGTAAGGGGAATGCACATGCATTCAAGCACACTGCCTAGAGCTCATTGCTCAAATACAATAGGGGCTTACTGCCCAACTATACAAAATAGAATTAATTAAATCTAAAGGGTATGAACTGAGAACATAGCTTCTACACAAGCCTGATTATTGTTCCAATTAAGCACAAAAAAAAATCATTCACTCTTCACTCTCAGTCTGCTCTATAATCGAATGAATAGACCAATTATCACACACTTGCACTATCTCTAACTTCTCTCTCATACACACACACTAACTTCACTCAACCAATCACTCATATATATCCTCATTATGGATTTACATCAACCACTTAGTCAACTAGAAAAATAAAGCATATTTACAATGTCGACCCAAATTAACAATTAATTACTCAATAAAAATTAAACACCATCAACCAATACAATAATACAACCCAAAACAATATCCATGAGTGTGCCAAACATTCAAATTTCAATATCCAAGGATCTGCAACACATTACCACCAACATGTTGGAAAGGAACATGAAAACCTGAACATGCACAAGAAAAATATTTGACCATGAGCACAAAGATCAATGCGGACATACAAAAATGATGGAAAATGATCTAAAAACATCCACAAACATTAGGAACTAATAGAGAGGCATCCACAACAACTATAATTACACAAAATTCAATTAGGAACACTGACAAAGACCACAAAAACACTCTTAGAACACAATTATTCATAGCATGATCAAGTCTTCATGTGGACCTCTAAAACTTTTGGTAGATGAACTAAATACTCTCAACAATAAGCACTTTAGTCCACAATAGCTAATAGATGAACTAAATACTCTCAACAATAAGCACTTTAGTCCACAATAGCTAATCTTCAACATACAAAACAAAATACCTTCATGAACTTCACTGTTCCATTGGCAACTTGCAACTCTTCTTTTAACAATTTTCTCAATATCCTTGACATATAAAACCTTCAATACAATAATGCTAATAGTGTTGACATCAATGAAAACCACATTTCAACAACACAGCCACAACATCCAACAATCTCCCCATTTGGAATTGATGGAAACACATGATGTGAAAAACACCATCAACACAACTCTCAATCAACACTTACTCCCCCTTAGATTCTAACTCTTAACCTCTTCTACATGGTCTTCTCCCCACAAGGCTCTTCTCCCTAGATAGGCAACATTTTTTCACATAACTCTTCTCCCCCTTTGACATCAATGGAAAAGATAAGCATTATCTTCCTACATACAAGCTCTAAACCACATATCTACACATATGACTACTCCCCCTGAGTAGTAGGCATGAAAACATCAATCTGGATCAAGAAATATAGCTTTGAAGCATACAAATTGATGCAAGAAAATGCATCTCTTAGTTCTTATCAAGAGGGGTAATCACCCTTAGCATTTCTCTGAGATATTCAAAAGTGTCCTTCAATAATGGCTTAGTGAAAATGTCTACAACCTGTTCTTTGGTAGGAACATACTCCAATCTGACTTCTTTCTCATTTACTTTCTCCCCCAAGAAGTGAAACTTGATGGATACATGCTTAGTATTAGAGTGTAGCACCAGATTCTTTGAAATGTTTATTGCACTTGAATTTTCATAGTATATGGCAATAGGTTCTTCATATACCACCCTGATATTCAGAATTTGTTTCATCCATGTCACTTGAGTATAGTTTTTTGCAGCAGATATATATACTCTACTTAAACAATAGATAGAGAAATGGAATTCTTCTTTTTTCTCAACCAAGACACCAACTTCTTTCCTAGGAAGAAGGCACCACCACTAATACTTTTCCTATCATCTAAATCTCCTACCAATCTACATCAATAGATGGACTCAAAGTAAGATCATCATCCTTAGGATACCAAAGTCCAAAATCAATTGTTCCTTTTAGATATCTGAAGATTCTCTTTATAACAGTCACATGAGATTCTTTTGGATCAGCCTGGAATCTAGCAACCATACATAAAACATTCATAATGTTTGGTCTAGTCTGAGTTAAATAGAGCAATTTCTGATCAATGATCTATATCTTGTTCGATTTTCCTTAGGAGAATCATCATTCTATGTTAACTTGCATTTGGTTACCATGGGAGTACTGACAGGTTTTGATTCTTCCATGCCAAACTTCTTCATCACCTCTCTCACATATTTGGATTGAGATATGAAGATCCCCTTGTCTAACTGAGTAACTTGTAGTCCCATAAAGAACTTCATCTCTCCAATCATACTCTTCTCAAATTCACTCTTCATTTCATCAGCGAACTTCATACACAGATTATCATCTCCTCAAAAAATAATGTCATCAACAAAGACCTAAATAATTAACTCTTTGTCATGATCCAACTTGAAATATAAGTTTCTATCATCAGTACCTTTATTGAATCCAAGCTTCAATAAGTATTTGTCCAGTCTAGCATACCAAGCTTTGGGGGATTGCTTAATTCCATAAGAGCTTTTTTCAATTGACATACCATGTCTTCCTTATCAGTTAGTTGAAATCCATTTGGTTTTTCAATATAAACTTCTTCTTCTAGTTCTCCATTCAAAAAGGTTGACTTCATATCCATTTGATAGACTTTATAGTTCTTATATGTAGCATAAGCAAGAAATAATCTAATAGCTTCAATTTTGGCAACAAGGGAAAATGTTTCTTCAAAATCAATACCTTCCATTTGTGAATATCCTTTAGATACTAGTCTTGCTTTATTCTGAACCACTTCACCTTGTTCATTTAGCTTATTCCAAAAGACCCATTTATTACCAATCACATTTTTATCTTTAGGTCTCAGAACAAGTGCCCATGCATCATTCTTTTCAATCTACATCAGTTCTTCTTTCATAGCTTCCATCCAGCGTTCATCATTGCAGGCTTCATTGACATTTTTAGGTTCAATCTTGGAAATTAGGCAATACTCTTCTACTATCTTCCTTCTAGTTTGCACACCTTTACTCTTATCTCTTATGATTTGATTTTCAGAATAGTTTAGCTTTACATACCTTGGAACTTTAGGACTCTCTCGAGCTTTTGGTTCTATTGTTCTCTCTTTTGCACTTGTACTTGTCTCTCCTTCCTGACTTACTTGATTTACAGGAACAAATTGAAGTTGTTTTACCAGAACATATGGCACAATATGAAGTTGATTCTATATCTGACCATTCTTCCCTTGATTTTCATTGTCTTCATCTAAATCATTTCCACAATATCTAGATGATCTAGTAGAGTCCTCATCAACTCTGACATTTTTACTCTCAACCATCTTTCTCAATATTTTGTTATAGCACTAGTAGGCCTTTCTTTTGGTGGAGTAACCTAGAAATATTCCTTCGTCACTTATTGCATAAAACTTTCCTATATCCACATCTCTCTTAATATAGCATTTACTTCCAAATATCTTGAAATACTTAATAGTAGGTTTAGCCAAACCATAGCTCAAAATGAGTCTTACCAGAATTACCATTCACATTTACCCGGTTCAAAGTGTACACAACAGTACTTACAACTTCACTCCAATAGATGTGAGGGACATTTACTTCTATCATCATTGTTCTAGCAACATCCAGAACTGTTTTATTCTTTCTCTCTGAAACTCCATTCTGTTGTGGGGTTCGAGAGGTAGATAACTATCTTCTAATCCCATGCTCTTCACAAAAGGAATTAAACTCCTTGGAAGTGAAATCACCACCTTTGTATTTCCTTAAGCATTTGATTTTTCAGACCTTTCTCATTCTTTGCCATAGCTTTGAAACTTTTGAACTTTTCTAATGCTTCACATTTTTCTCTTAAGAAAGCTACCCATATCATCCTAGAATAACCATCAATAAGCAACAGAAAATACCTTTCACCATGAAGACTTCTAACTCTAGAGGGACCATAGAGATCATTATGCACCAACTCTAGCAAACCATTTGTATGATGTTATTTTCTCTGGAAGGAGACTCTATTCTATTTTTCTATCTGACATTCCTTGCAAATTGTGTTAGTAGGCTTCACTAGCTTAGGTAGATCTCTTACTGCTTGAGTGGAACTTACTTTGACAATGTTATAAAAATTCATGACACAACCTCCCATGCCATAACTAGCTTTCATCTACTTGAGAAATTAAACAACTTTAACTAGTAGTATTCAGGTGAAAAATATTACCTTCTATCTTTTTACTTGAAGCAATTATCTTTCCAGAGCTTCCAACTATCCTGCATCTTCTATCTTTGAGCTGAAGATCATAACCCTTTTCCACCATCTTTCCATCACTCAATAAGTTGTGCTTCAATCCTTAAACATAAAGAACATCATCAGTGTTGTTTTTACCACCAAGACAAATAGATCCTTTGCCATGAATCACACCAACATTATTATCTCCAAATCTTACAACCTTGTCATCATACATTTCTAGACTTACAAATTAGCTTTTGTCACCAATCATATGATGTGAGCATTTGCTGTCAATAACCAGCTCATCCTTATCTTCAATTCGGGCTACAAGACCTTTCTCAACTTTAGTAGATTTAGTAGCCACAAGACTATTTTCAATGGTAGCAATGAAAACCCATTCATCTTCATTTCCATTATCTTTATCAAACTCATCATCAGTCACTCCTTCAACATAGTAACATTTATTTTGGAATCTAGACTTGTTAGGCTTAGATCTAATAAGTCTTTAAGGAATATTGATGCAAAATGACCTATTTTATTGCAGAAAAATAATTTAATAGACAACACTCCTTTATACTTACCTTGTCCTCTGCCTTCTTTCTTCAAAATCAGTGCTTCCAATTCTTCTACTTCTCTTTCTTCATCTTCAAGTAGTTTCATTTCTTATTCATACTTGAATGAATTTCTAGAAGATTCTCTTGGATCATATATTTGCTTGTTTCTTCTAGATACAACAGCCTTAAATGTAGTTTCAGTCTTGGTAACAAATTCACCAAATTCACTCAATTCAAAGGCAACAAGTTTACCAATTAGTGTATCTCTTGTGATATTCATCTATGATCTAGTTTTTTCAAAGCACGAGCCTTTTCTTTGCAAGAGGGAGGCAATGATTTGAGCACTTTAGCTACAATTTCTTCCTCTTCCAAGGTACCATTGGCACATCTAATACCCATCACTAGTTCATTTACTCTCTACATAAAAGAAGAAATATTTTCATCTTCACCCATCTTCAAATTTTCATACTTGCCTTTCAAAATCTGTAACATATCCATCTTCACATGTACATCTCCTTCATACAAAGTTTCTAGCTTCTTCCAAATCTCATGAGTTGTCTTCAAACCTATCACATTTGTCATTTTCAATTTTTTTAGAGCACTCAACAATGCTTCCATAGCCTTGACATTATTCTCAGCCTCTTTAATCTCATCAACAGTGGAAGGACCATTCTGAGGAATAACATATGTATTCTTAGTAATCTTCTAGTAGGGTTCACCACTACACCTCAAATGACACTCCATCCTAGCTTTCCACAGTGAGTAGTTTGTTCCATCGAATCTAGGACTATCCTTCTTGTATGATGCCATCACGGATGACCTAAAGCTTTTAAAATTCTTCAGAGGAACTTGGCTCTAATACCAATTGTTGGAAAAATAAGGACAAACAACTGAGAGGGGGGGGGTGAATTAGTTTTCACAAAATATTAAACTTTTCAATATTTACTTAACTTTAATCTCATATCTGATGAATGAATAGTAAACTACAAGCAATAAACACATAAGAAACACATAGAACACCAACATTTTTTACATGGAAACCCTATTAGTGGAAAAACCGTGACAGATGTTAGTCCACAATAGTATACCCTATTAAAAGTATAATGAAAATAGTAAGGGGGATGCACATGCATTCAGGAACACTACCTAGAGCTGACTAGTCAAATACAATAGGGGATCACTACCCAACAATACAAAATAGGATTAAATTTAGAGGGTATGAACTGAGAAAATAACTTCTACACAAGCCTGATTACAATTCTAGTTAAGCACAAAAAACTCCTTCCATCTTCACTTCACCCTACTATGTAATTGAATGAATAAATCAATTATTGCACACTTGCACTATCTCTAGCTTCTCTCTCTCCCACACACTAACTTCGCTCAACCAATCACTAATATATATCCTCATTATGGAATTACATCAACCACTTAGTTGGCCAAAAAATAAAGCATATTTACAATGTCAACCCAAATTAACAATTAAATTTTCAATGCAAATTAAACACCATCAACCAATACAATGATCCAACCAAAAATAATATCCACAAGTGCACCAAACATTAAAATTTCAATCTCCAAGGATCTGCATCATGTTACCACCAACATGTTGGCTAGGAACATGAAAACCCAAACATGCACAAGAAAAATATTTGACCACAAGCATACCGATCAACACAGACATACACAGTGATGGAGAATGATTTAGAAACATCCACAAAAATCAAGAGCTAATAGAGAGGCATCCAAAACAACTAGAATTACACAAACTTCAATCAAGAACACTAACATAGACCAAAAAAACACTGTTAGAACACAACGGTTCATACCATGATCAAGTCTTCACGCGAACCTTTGAAACTTCCAGTAGATGAACTAAATATTCTCAACAATAAACCCTTTAGTAAACAATAGCTCATCTTCAACATACATAACAAAATACCTTCATGACCTTCACTGTTCCATTGGCAACTTGCAACCCTTCTATTAACAATTTTCTCAATATCCTTGACATATATAGCCTTCAATACAATAATGCTAATAGTATTGATAATAATGAAAACCACATATCAACAACACAACCATAGCATCCAACAAGTTGCACCACTTTGCAACTTGGCACTACTTGAATTTGACAACTTTTTTCCCAAGAAAAAAATTGCCACCATGGGAAAATTCCTCCGAGATAGTGAAAACTGAGAGAGGTTATTGTAGAGTGGTCCAATGCAATCCCATAGGCTTAGACGATAAGTTTTTAAGCATCATAGTGTCTGAGTAATGACATGCTAAAGTTTGCAACCATTTTGCACTCCAGACTCTTAAGGGATTCAACTTGTTGAATGTAGCTCAAAGCGATTCGACATTTTTGGGTGTGAAAGAGGGCCATCCCTAGCATAAATGTACCTAGTTAGACATGTTGGAATAGTTTGTTTGGTCACATGAGTTCAACTTCCCTTTACATAAAAAATGTAACTTTGCATAACAACTTTTCACAAATTTACATAGAATCTTGTTTTTAATTTAATAAGGTCATATTAGACCAATTTATAATGTAATAAGTCATTTTTGTTGGTTTTGGGGTAATTTAGGAGTTCATGTTGCACATTTTTCAAAATGATGTGAAATTGCAAAAGTATAATATTGAAAAGTTGCAAAAATGCAAACTAGGAAGGAAAACGGCCACTTGGAGTTTAAAAGTTAGTTTTTCTAGTTTTGATAGTCTATTTCAAGTTTATAAATACTCGAGGAACTTGGAGGAAGGAGGTTGTTGATGATTTTGTGAAAGAAACCCAATAAAGTGCCCTATTTTCATTAAAATTTTGTGTTTTTAAGAAATTCTATTGTTTTCCAGGCCTGTATCGATCTGTGCTGAGCCATATTGGTTTGAAGGATCTTTTTTTGGTTAGAAAAATGTACTAGCTTCATTTTGAATCCAGTGTGGTATGATTTCATAAGGAAATAAAGCTATTATAACTATTTTTCTATTCACGGGTATGAACAAACAAGTTCAAGGGTTTTGAAGATATAAAATACATTTGTGACCCATTCCACCAATTTTGCATACTATAGCTTAGTGGAATGAGTCCATTAGGATGAAATTAGGTTTAGGTGTTGAGTTTTGGAGCAGGGGAGATCATTTGTGAGTGTGGGAATGATGCCCTAGTCATTAAATTTATGATTTTTTGGTGAAATTTGATGGTTTAAGGTGGGTAATTGTAGTAAACCCTTGGGGAAGAAGATTTTGAGGGTATTTTAAGCTTTTTCAGGTCATTTGAGACATTCTTGATGCTTTGGAAAGGTTAGATAAGTTATGGGAGTAGGACTTTCAATAAACCCTCCCTAAAACAAGCAAAATTGAGGGTTTTATGGTTAATGGTGTTAGAGGGAACTTCTTTGATTAAAAATGGTGGATTTTGCAGATTTATAAGTAGAAAAAGGACTTTCCACAAGTGTTTGTGGTTGGTTGATAGTTTAGAGTATAGTTGTTTTGTAAATGTGGCCTAATTGACCAATTTGGGAAAATATAGAAGCCATGAATTGAGGAGTTGGTCCAAAGTAACCATATGGTGTCTTGAGATATGTTTTGTGAGGGATTAAAGGGTGCTTGAAATTATGGATGGTTATTGGTTTTGACAAATAATCTACAAGTGATGATCAAGAAACTGAGTTGCAGACCTACAAGGGAACATTAGGTGAGATTGTGAAAATAGGGTTTGAAGAAACAAAAGGTGTTTGAAATCTCTTTTTTTTTGTGATTGAGAATCCATTTTCCTCCCTTCTCTGCATCACTAAGGAATTGTACATTCATGTGGTACAAGATCAATGGTTGGAGAATTGGTCATTATTTCATTTTATGCCTTCAAAACCTTGATCTTGACTATATAGACCCACCTTGAGTAAAATTACAATAAAATTCTTAAAACAGAATGAAATTAATTCACTCCAAAGCCAAAATTAAGCTAACACATATATCCTTCAAATTAGATGCAATTTGGATTGAATTCAATCTGTACAAAACCATATAGAGCAAGAGAGCAGAATTTTTTAAGAAAATAACAAAGAAAAGTGAGAGTTTTATTGATTTATTCCTCAAAAATCATCAACAACCTTTCTCATCAACCCAAGAGGTTGCATTTAACCTCCCTCAACCAAAACTAACCCAACTAACATTTGAAATTCTAATGACAACTTTAAATCTAAACCATAAACCATTACAACCAACTTTAAATGTACTATACACATTTAATTGAGGCATATATTAAGGAGTATACACATTTGCATGTATTAATTTCTCATAATTTTTGTATATCAAAAAATACACCAAGTCAATAACAAATATTACAATAGTGATGGAAGAACATCTTGAAAATCCTCCCATTTCTCAATATTTGTAGCAATACATGAAAGGAAATAATCCTCCCATTTGCAGCCCACATCATGAAATATATTGTACAAGAAGAAACAAAAGGAGTTGTTGCCTAGTTTCTTTTCTCCAATCCACCTCAAGTGGCCCAATTATTTGCATTCCAAAATGCTTCAAAACATTTACTTCCCCTACTTCCTTGGAAACGCATGGGTAGTAGCCTCTTTGTGGTTGTGTACTATCAATCCTGGAAAAGCCTAAGAATTTAAGACATGGAATCACATAAAAATCATTAAAATACCAATAACTAAATAATGTCACACATACACCTTCTGATGAGATATATTATCACCTTCATGTATGCTATAAGTAGATCGATTGGAGGTCCTATAATGGTGATGTGGCCCATCTTTCGCTACTTTCTAATCTCTTGATGATCATACGTATAAATTTTAAATATATCACTAACACCCTCAACATTAAACATGGAGCATATAAGAATCCGAGAAATCTACGAAATGGAAAATAAAGAGAAGACTAAGAACCAAAAAATGGACCAGCAACTGATGTTTCTCATACCATTAAACACTTGCACTAGCTGTTAGTGTAATTAATATTTAATTACACTTGCATAACTTTACTTAGGTAATATTTTAATTCCTAGGTTAATTATTCTCATCCTTATCTTGTTGAGCTATCTTGTTGCTCAAGATAAGATTAGGGTTATGCATACTTTCTTTTATAAATTAAATCATCTCATGTAATTATGAATTCTTGAATAATAATATTTTGCACATGTTTTTGCAATACTCTTGTTTTTTCTATTTTTCTCTTCTATGGAAGGTTTTTTGGTTTGCATGTATGATCTTTGTTTCTAACATGTATCAGAGCTTTTATATGCAACCCCTTCTCATATTTTTTGAGAAAATCACTGTAGAGTTTATTTGGGATTCCTCGAGGGTATCATGCCTTGAGTTCATCTATGCAGTGTCTTGGATCAGATCGGACTTCACCATTGGATTCAAAGTGCTAAAAAAAGTCAGGATTGGCTTTTGTTTTGCAAATTTTGGTCATCGTTTTCTAGATCTGTGAGGGTTTCAAGCTCAGAGTTTTTTTGTCCCACTGGGTTTTCCTTCTCTACCTCATTATTGCATTTGTACATGGGTACCTGATCAAGCCTTGTTGCCAGGACCCATTCATGCTTTCTTTCATTCATCTTAGTTTTAGGTGCATGCTCTTTTAGTCTCCCTAAGTTGCACTTATGGGGGGGTGTTAGTGTAATTAATATTTAATTACACTTGTATAACTTTACTTAGGTAATATTTTAATTCGTGGGTTAATTATTCTCATCCTTATCTTGTTGAGCTATCTTGTTGCTCAAGATAAGATTAAGGTTATGCATACTTGCTTTTATAAAGAAAATCATCTCATGTAATTATGAATTCCTGAATAATAATATTTTGCACATCTTTTTGCAATACTCTTGCTTTTTATGTTTTTCTTTTCTTTGGAAGTTTTTTTGGTTTGCATGTTTGATCTTGGTTTCTAACACTAGCAACTGATGTTTTTCTTTTCTTAAGTTGACAAAATTAAGTATAATCTACATTCACAAATGCATCAATGACAGTCCTAAATGCATATGACATCAAACAACAATAGAGAATACCAAATTAAATGTGGTCAATAGAGACCAACATATAATCATCATTTTGCAAATTAACAATAATACAATTTTGCAAACTCTTATAAATCAAACTTAAATCCTCGAAAGAAAGTAGTGATCAATAACACGACTTTAGAAATTCAATGTGCATACTTACAAATCAATCCAGGAAACCATTCGGGTCTCCTCTACTCTTTATTGTGTCAAGTATTGCCTTGTGGTCAGACTCACTTTCCACAAGTTATTGTTCATAGTTCTACCCTCATATTTGATCAAAGAATGTTGGTGGTGATGACAAGGTTCAAGTAGTGAAAAATCTTTCGATGTGTGTCGAAGTCCTCAAACAACCACTAATTAATTGTTGAATTCTATGTCCAATTGTTATTATTAATAAAATCATTAAACGAATTTAGATTATTGTAAAAAATAAACAAACATACTAAATATAAACATTTCAATATTACCAAAATGAATATATTACCTGAGATAATGTAAAATGATGTAGAAACTTCAAAATTTCTTCATCTACATTGAATCGCATGCAAATTGGTGGTAAAAAGGTGATGGATAAAGCATAGATTGGTATAATAGGGAGTCAACTACATAGAAAAGGTGTTTCTTTTTTGGATAAAGCATTGAAAAAGACAAATACAGAAGTGTGTGGGCCTGAATCATAGGGTGAACCCCTATTTTACCATTTCAAGGTAAATCACATTTGGTGCTTGCCAAATTTGGAGAGCGCCAAATGTGTTACTTAGAAATGCTTTCACAATATAAAGAGGAAGGGAGTGAGACTTGAGATATATGGAGAGGGGATATGAGTGAGAGAGATTAGTCTAAGTAGCATGGTAGGGAGTGAGACCTAAGAGTGATAGAGACTTGAGAGGGATAAAGAGTTATCCAGTTAGGGTGGGGGGAAAGACTTGACAACGTGAGAAGGGTTGGAGTGGAATAGATTTGTCTACCCTCTACCCTCAACCCTCTCTCTCTCTCAACCCTACACCCTCTACCCTTATATCATAAACCCTAAACCCTTAAAACCTCTACCATCTACCCTTAACCGTCAACCCTCTACCCTTTATCCTCAACCATCAACCCTTAAACCCTTAAACCCTAAACCCTAAAAACCTCAACCCTTAAACCCTTAAACCCTTAAACCCTAAACCCTAAAAACCTCAACCCTTAAACCCTTAAACCCTTAAACCCTAAACCCTTAGACCCTCAACCCTCTCTCTCTGTCAATCGTACACCCTCTACCCTTAAACTGTAAATCATAATCCCTAAACCCTAAACCCTAAAACCTACACCCTATACCCTCTACCCTTAACCCTCAACCCTCAACCCCCTACTCTCTATCCTCTAACCTCTACCCTCAACCCTCAACCCTTACACCTTAAAGAGAGAGAGTGGGGGATAGGAGGGAGGGACTTGAGAGAGGAAGAGAGGGGGAGGGGGAGCGTGGGATAGACCTGAGAGAGAGGGAATGGGAGAGAGAGAGAGAGAGGGAGTGTGTGTGAGTGAGAGAGAGAGTGAGAGAGGGGGAGGGAGATACCTAAGAGAGTGGGAGGGAGAGATGGTTAGAGAGAGATAATTGAAAGAGAGTGAGAGAGAGAGGGAGAGAGAGAGATAGAGGGAGTAAGAGAGGGAGCGAGTGGGAGAGGGTCTTAGAGGAAGATACTTGAGAGAGAGAGGGGGGTAGGAGGGAGATGCTTGAGAGGGAAAGGTAGATGGAGAAGGGGTGGGTGGGAGAGACCTAAGAGAGAGAGAGAGAAAGTGGGAGAGAGATAGAGGGGGTGAGAGAGGGAGTGGGAGAGAGGGAGCGTGTGTGTGTGAGAGAGAGGGGGGAGATAGATACCTAAGAGAGAGAGAGGGAGAGAGATAGAGGGAGTGAGAGGGAGAGGGAGTGGGAGAGAGATAGAGGGAGTAAGTGAGAGACCTAACATCAGGATATGGAGTGAGAAAAAAATACCAGAGGGGGAGAGAGAGAGGGAGAGTGAGAAAGGGGGTTGGAGTGAGATAGATTTATCTAGGTAGGGTGGGAGGGAACGAGAGCTAAGAGATGGATTTGGAGTGAGAGAGATTAGTCGGTAGCATGGGATGGAGTGAGACCTAAGAGAGAGAGAGGGAGACTTCATAGGGATAAAGAGTTATCTAGTTAGGGCAACGAGGTAGAGAGTGTATGAAAGGTAAAACCTAAACTATCCATCTACGATCATAAACTATGCACTGTTAGCATTATCAAAGTGTTGACCAAAGAGAGGGGAAAGTAACATTTTGTTCAAAGTAGGTCATTTCGTGCTTGCCAAATGACCTGCTTTGAATGTGTTAATTGACAAGATTTTCCAAATTTCCTCATATTTTTCGTCTATGCTCCCTATCATACTTGCACATCTTTTAATGTAAGTTTATTAAAAAACTGTGATAACATTAAACTCTCTCTTAGCTATCTAAATATATAATTTTTTTTATTTTTTTTATTCAATTAAGGTTTTGATCCATAGATTCTATTGTAAATGCCTCCATTTTTGGTCAAAAACCAACATGTGCTAGTTTGAGGATAAATTTTTACTTGTTCATTGAAACACAAAACAAATTACATTTTTGAAACTAGACTCCATTCTACACATGATGAAAAAAAAACAATTTTTGATTAGTTTTCAAAAAATTTAGGGGGAAGGATGCTCAAATTTCAGCTTTTCAAGATGTGTCCACTTTGAAAATTCATAAAAATATTATATATTGATAAACTACATGATGTTAGCTAATTTCTCACCATTGGGATTTTTGATTTATTCTAAAAAATAGTTAATCAAAAAGGGGGGAGCCCTCAGGTGCTATGTTGTTTCTTTTGTTATAAAAACAAGACTTGTTTTGGCCCCCCCTTTTTGAGACCCTTAATCTTCATTAATTTGAAAAAAAACTAGTAGCTTAAAAACTAGATTCAAAACACTTCAACTTTTGTTCTTACATCTCGATTATGAGTCTTGATTGTTCATGATTTACTTTCCCATTTTATACTTTTGTTGGGAATTAATTTATAGATGTCGATTATGATATATTATGATGTTACAGTAATTTGAATTCATTATATATTATTTTTAAAATTAGCTATTGTGTTAGCATACTTAAGATTGGTAGAATGTTTCTTTGTTGCCTTATGGGTAGTGGTTTTTATGCATGTGGACTCTGAAAATTCACGTTAAATAGAATATTTTTTGTGAAGTTTAGAACCCTCAATTTTATTCTAAAAATTTATAAAATCCTTGGGTTCAAGTCATTTTTTAGCAAGATATATTGAAGGAATTATAAAATGTATAGTATTTATCCTTTTAGTGTTAGATTGTCTTAGTCATGTGCTTGCTTGAGTTTTTTTCTCATGTTCATGTTTCATAGACTTGTTTCTTAGTCTTAGGTATCATGTTGAATAGGAGAATTATTTTGGGTTATATTTTGACTATCTTGTGTCAATTTTAGAGTCACTAGGAGCTCCATTACCCAAAGCAAGATGCTATTTTGGTCTAGAATCACCAAGAGAAATTTCAGTAGTAAATGGAGCAATCTTAGTGAAGACAAGAAAAATATTGAAAATGCAATGATGTTCTAATGATTTTTAGATTCAGATTCGGATCTACAGATAGTAAGTTTTAGGTTTAATTTTTTGTAAATGCAATGTGAAATACAAGTTGAAAATGTGATACACTGATGAAATAAAAGACCTAGTTTGATATACAACTTTTGTTTTTGATTTTCAAATGCAAGTTTATATGATCTGAATGATATGCAAGATGATTTATTTTTTGTATTTTTCAGATTTAAAGAATTCAAACAATGCAACCCTAAAACCCTAGATGAGATGCAAATTTGAATGCAAAATAAGACACCCTAAATGAGATCTAATCTAAGATGAAAACAGAGGCTCCAAAAATTAGAAAACTACAATGCTCAAGAACTTTGGTTCACCAAAATGAAATGAAGGAAAAAGGGGTTCAATCAAAGTGAATTAACAAGATGATGAACCACACTTTTCACTTGTTATTTCATTCAATTATGCATAGAAGAACATCATAAAAAAAAACTTAACTGATATAATAGTAAAAAGGTACATTTTAAGATGGTAAAATGATGTGTACTTGTTGCAAAAAGTTCTTTTTAGGCCTCACTGAGGTCTCATTCATCCAAAGCCAAATGGGTCCTTGCTAGGGTTTTGGAAAATCAATTTTTGGGTTCTATTCTTCAATGCATACACTCCCAGATCCTAAGTGTTCAACTCCTAAAATTTGGAAATAAATTCTATAGAATAATTTATGTGATCTTGCAAGAAAGATGACAACTTTTACAACTTTGCAACTTTGACAAGTTTTTCAAATTTTATTCTCCAATTGATCTTCAACCTAAAACCTGCAATCACACATCAAAGGAGAAGAAAACAATGTTGTTTTGTTAGGGAATAGGGGCTTGCCTTGGTGAAACCCCATTTTTGTAATTAAACCTTATGATGAAATAATGAAACACATGAAACATGAAACGTAGAACAATGATACCTTGGAAGAAATATAGGATGATAAATCAACAATCTAGCATGAAGTGGCTTTAAGGAATGCATAACTTGATCACAAAACTTGATTAGAAACAACATGTTGAATATTCTTGACTTGGATATTCAATGCTACATCAACACATTAGCTCAACAACATGCATGACTTTGAAATTATGAATTGGATCTTTGATTGCTACAATAAATTTAATAATCTACTTTTGAATTCCTTCTTGAATTCTCTTTTGAACTCTTGATCTCATAAACTTGCTCTTAGGATGCTTGCATTGAAATTCTTAGGTTTTTTGGAATCTCCTAGAAATGAAACTATGTGAAATAACCTTATATTTATACATAACTTAAGATTAAATCCCGAAATTCAAATAAAACAAGCCAACATCGGATCTAGGACTTGAAATCATTAAAATACTACCAAAAACATATCCCAAGGGGGGTGTCCTAAGTTAGTGAGGGCCCATTTTCCAAGTGGAAAATGGATCCTAAGTCACTATCCTAGGACACATTCCTTGAAAAATTAAGTGTTGTGTAATATTATTTAAGAGTGTTAGGTTTTATCCCTTGGAAAATGTAATAAATTAGGCTTGGATTTGAATTTAAGGGGCCAATTAACTTTAAATTAATCTCAATTAATTAATAAATCCCTAGATTAGTGTGAAAGTGTAAAGATGCAATTTACAACACCCTAAATAAGGCATCATTAAGTCCATTTTATTAATTCATTCCAAAATTAAGGAAAAAGGGATACTTTTACATTACTACAAGCCTTTTGGATTTTTATTAATTTGAATTTTCTTTATCACATGTCTTTTAGATGAGGCATACTTCGATCTTTGGATTTTTTTGGACTTTTGGATTCATGAATTTTATGTTTAACATCCAAATTACTTCCAAAATAAATGGTATAGGTGCATGAAGATTAATTATGTGGAGGTATTATGGATAGTTTGATGGAGGTAGGATATTGGAAGGAATTCCATGATGTGTGTCTTTCTTGATCTTGACTGGGATTTTGAGGTGATGGATAAATAGGATGAAGAGATTTTGAAATAAGAGTGGTAGGTGGTGGAATTTAAGGAACCAATATGGATGGAAGGGATGAAGGAATTAGTTTTGAGACATAAGAACCCAAAATAGATGGTAGGGATAAAGGATTGGGCTTAAGAATATGTAGACATGGAAAATATATCGATTGATTATATACACCTGATCTTGACTTACTAACACCAGTTCATCTTGAATCATCTCCATTTGCTAGTCATTTAATTAAATAACCCTTATTTAATTAAATTCATCAATTTCATCCCTTAAATAAAACAATTTGATCTGATTAAGTTATCATCTCCTATTAATTAAATAGATTACTTTGTTTAATTAATCCTATAGTCCCTCTTTTAATTAAATAATCCATTTTATTTAATTAATCTCTAAAGTCATCTCATTTAAATTAAATAAATTTATCTTTATTTGATTTTAAACTAACATCATCCTCTTTAATTAAATAAATCAAACTTTACTTAATTAAGTCTAAAATCATTATTCCTCTCATTTTGATTCATTTAAATCCTAAAATCTAAATTAAATTGTCAAATCAACTAATATCCTTTTAAATTAATCAAATCCTAATTAATCCTAATCTTAATCATCAAATCCTCTAGCTTTTGCAACTTGCTCATGGAAATCAATTTAATTAATTTATAAATCTTCCTTTTTCATTCAAAAAGGCATTAAAGGATGGAATATTCCTTCAAATTTAAAATCTCCCTCCAAAGGACTTGTCCTCTCCAATAAGGCATTAAAAGACTCTTACATGTCCTTTTTCTTGAGCCAAGTGGTATTTAACTCTTCTTTCATCTCCCTCAAACATGTCACTTCTTCAAATTCAAATTTGAATTTGAATGCATTAACTCCTCAAAGTGTGCTCAACCTCCTTCCATTAACATCTTGACAAGTGGCACAATTCCATTGGTCCATCTTTAATCCCACATTCATCCTATTCTTCAATCCTCCATCCTTATTTGTTATAAATAGAGGCCTCCTCTATTGTATTTGATCATCCACAATCCATGTAAGATCATTATGTTGCATTTGAATCCACAACTTCATTGCAAAGTCACTATATTTATGTTTTGAGCAAAGTTCATCCTTTATCATCCATTTTATCATTTCATAGCTAGGTTATGGCAAATTTTATCAAGGAAATCCATTGAATCATCATCAAGCTTGCAAAGAATTTGGAAAGGTCCATTTTCCATATCAAATTGGCACAAATTTCCCCATGGGATTGAGAGTTTGGACATTAAAATAGGATTTAATATTTTTCTTGCTTGTGTTTTTCATTTATTTATATTTTTCATATTTCAAATGAATTTCATGGGGAATGATGTTTCTAACTCTGCATATTGGACTAATTGTGTGTTTTTCTTTGTGTTTGTGCGGTCTAGGATCACCATTCATAGAATATAAGGACCCGGATAGATTTAGAGGATGGAACTAATGTGGATATTTGGATTTAGATGGAGAGATTTTGGATTTGAGATACATGGAAGTCTTTATAATGCATTGATAGTCTTATCATTGCCCATTTACATCCTTGGAATATGCATAAACATATTTATATGACTATCCCTTTCATAGTTGTCATTATCCTTTATATTTTGACTATATGACTCTCTTTCCTTTTGTAAGGATTTGTCATGTTTAACTGCCCTCAACTACCCTTGCATAATCTTTTTTCTAGCCTTTATCAAAGGCGAGTCGGGTATGTACAGGATCATGATGGGCCAAAAAGTGGCAATATGTAAGTGATATGATGGCCCATGTGCGTGACGACTTTTTTTTTACCCAAAATTGATGAAACGAAAAGGGTTTTTAAAGAAAATTATCAAATTTCCAACAATATAAATTATGCTTTACATTGAATTTAATAAATAATTATTATTCATTTTCCATTTGAATTATGACTAAAGTCCTAATTGATAGGTCGATTGAAAACATCTATAACTTCTAGCTTTGTATCACATTTTGAATTTGAAACATGTGTCACATCTCTATGCTTTGCATACTATATGATTAAAACCAAAATTGAATTTCATGAAGTTTTTTTGACTGCTGTGGTCATACATACAATTTTTATATTTTTAAAAAGTTGTAATAAAAATTCATAATTAATTATTTACTTGGAAGAAAATTACAAAAAAATGCATCACATCCGCACATGAGTCCTCTACATATATCTAAAATCTTATAAAAAAATATTATGATTTTTATTGTGGTTAGGTGGTTAATGCACACCTACTTCTTATTTTCCCTAAATTTAAGTACTAATGCATTGAAATTTCAAATTTTCACCAAATAGATTTTTTTTTAAATAAACCTAATAGTTTAGAAACTACATTCAATTTTCTCTAGATTCCATTCTTACATATTTTTGAAATAATATAGATAACTTATTCAAATTTTTACGTCAAGTTGCCTAACTCTAATTTTTCTGAATTTTTTGCCACTTAAGGGCCTATTTTTTCCATGATGATCCCGCACATACCCTCTCCTTCCATGACTACATGATATCATGATTTAATTAATATCATTGTCCTTTGTCTTCTATGATTAACCTTCAAAACTATCATTAATAAAATGACCGCCCTCTCTAAGCTCTTAGTCGAGGTCTCTTATATTGCCATGTTTCCTTTTATATGTTCTGACAACTTTGATTTTTGTCACATACTTAGTATTAATTTTCCTTGTCTTTAATTATTTTACTCTTAGTGTACGGTAAATAACATTCAAAACATCACTCTATTTATGTTTGTGATGGTCTTATAACTTTGCTATATTCACAGTCTACCAACATTACTATGAATTTTACCTTCACATGGACTATATTATCTTCAATGTTTCAAGATATTTTCCCATTGAGATGACCTCATTTTATTATGGCTATGTCTTAGGTTTTAGGTCTATCCTTCCTCTCCTTGACTATGAACCATGATTGTCCCTTGAAAATTTGCTTGTCTATCCTTCAAAATTTTACCCTCAATTGCCTTTTGAGGTATTGCTATACCCTTCACTGGTTTAAAAAACTACCCCAATGCATGGTATTAGGTTTTCTACCCTCTTATAAAGAAAAGGGTGCCTCTTTGATTATGATATGACTATCCATGAAAACTTTGCTAAAACCACTAATTTTTTAAAAAAGTATATTGATGTTGTTTGTCCTATAGGTCTTTATCTCTACATCTAAACCTTCTTTTTCCTATAGATCTTATGAAATAAATTTAAATGGTTCCTATATTGACAATAAAAAGGACTTTTAACAAGTTTTATTGTGATTTCAAAGATTATATTTTAGGTACTTTCCCATGATTTCTTGGTAATTAACTAAAACTATATTATCTACCGCATTCATGTCAATGATTTGTTTTAATAGTTCCAAGCTTTCAACTTTCCTTGTGACTGACCTATTTTGGCAACATTTATTTGGAACCCTAGCTTGAGATGGGTGCTTTCTAAATCTTGAAGTTATCACTTACAAAATGAAAACCTTCAATCTTTCTTAAACAATAACCTACCATAGTGACCCCTAAAACATAAAAGGGTGATTGCATCGATGAAAAAAACATTAATTTAAGGTGATTCTAACAACCTAAATAGATTTTTTTAACACCTCTCTTAACCATCACTAATAATCTTTTATGTTTAGTTGTCTCTATCTATTGTTTTGAAATTAGAAATCACTTAAAGCTATTTTTCATACTTGAAGTCATGCATCTGAGTTCCTTGAGGCAGTAAAAGATCCACATTAATCCAAAAATGGTTCTTGTAACAACTAAGCACATCATGCATATCCCTTTCTTCAATCTTCTCAAAACTATCACCATATTTTAAAAACTTCACTTCTAGTAGAGACTTCACTTTTAAGATAGATAATACCCTAGGACTATTCATATACATGGTGTTTTCTTTTATATTTTCTTTTCTCTCTATTAAAATTGGTGCTTGAACACAATTAACTCTTCTATTTTGATTTTTTGCATAGACTTTGGGAAATGAGTGACAATCTTTTTAAAATATTCCTCTTACTTCAACTAAAGATAACATGACCACACCTTATTCATGGATTAAATACTCAAGAAAAAATGTAATTTAAACCAAAAATTTAAATATTTGTCAATGACTATAAAAATAGACAACAATAATAACAAGGATAAATGGGAAAACAAGGGTTATCAAACCCTAATAATATTCAGGGAAACAATAACTTTCCTCAACCCTTTTTCCTATTGGCGTGAAGCCCACAACACTTGAAAATCTCAAAATCAAGCTTATGTTGAAGAAAAATCCTAGTATTTCTACTAAGCACATTATCCTATATTGAAAAAGGGACACAGTTTACTAGTATAAGTAACCCCTTTCCAAAGGAAAAGTAAAAAAAAAAAGAAGACAAAGGTAAAGTTTGGAAAGATCAACCTTTCTATTGAAATGTAATTTTCCCCTAATTTAAAACACATTAACCATTCTCATAAGGATAAATATTTGAAGGACATAGGGGGGTAATAAAAGATATATGTGATTGGAAAATATTAGTATTGTTTAGGATTCCAATAGAAAGAAGGAAAAAGGAGAGGACTCAACTAATGACTGAGACTATGGATGTAGGGGCTATTAAAACCCAAAAGATGGTGGGAAAAATTCTCATATACTTTGTGTCCTTCCCTTCATCTAACTCCAACACCTCAAAGGATGATCTATTAGACAATGGCTTTGTGCAATCTAATCTCTTCTTGAATATCTTGTGGTTGAGGTTAATTTCAATACTTTTGAGGATGAGAAGACCTTCTAGGATAGTCGTAATGAGGATTATGATTATGTTTCCATTGTCCCCAACTCCCATACTAAAATATAGGATTATGAGGAGGATTTTGATGTTATAGAGACCCTACCTATGTCTATTATACCATCAATCAAAATGAATTACAACACAACCAAACTAAGATTTAGAAAAATTTCAATAAGATGGAGGATGATTTGGAATGAATTTCAACACAACTAGACTAATATATAGAAGTTCAATATGATGAAGGATATTTTTGTAGGATGGTCAATAAAACAAATGACATAATATAGGATTCTCTTTCTAGGGTGGTGGTCCCACAAGTTGAACTAAATAAAATAAAAGTAATGCACGATAGTTCTATAAGAAAGAAAAAAAGATATAGAAACAAGTTGATATGAAAGAGGAGCACGGGGGCACTCCCCCTTGGTGTAAATAAAGTATTGTACTTAGTTAATTCTTGAATAGGGTACTTATTTACAAATGTTAAGTTTACTTAGGTCCTAGGAAGGAATATTTCTAGAAGGTGTTAGTTGTCATTAGTTTTTATCTTATCTTTTCACTTGTAGCACATGTGAACCTAGGTAAGTGTGATTAGTTGTCTCATGTCATATGATTAAGACACTTTTCATAATCTTATGACATCTTGTATCTCACCTTGGCTATATAACCAAGGGGTTTCTACTACATTAAACATCACATCATATCATTGAATCATATGGATAAGAATACAATTTATTCTTGTCACATTCTATTCTCTCTCTTTGTGTTTTCCATTTGGTCTCAAGATCTTGGTAGCCATAGCCAATTCTAAAATGGTATCAGAGCAAGTTAAGTGCTATTGGATAGTATTTTTCTGAAGAGAGATGGTAAATCTTAAAAATTTGAGTATGCTCTTCTCTTGCATCGTATGATGATTTGGAGAATAAAAAAAATTGATAGAAATAATAGATTTGAGGGGGTTCCATTTTTGGCTCTTTATTATAGGTTAAAATCGGAGCTTGTCGGTGAAAATCTAAGCTCACCATTATGTCTGCAAGTTTTGAGAAAGTTGATTTTTCCTTTTGATTTGTCCAAATTGGACATATGAGGCAAAATCTATGAGGGTTTGAAGTGGAAGAGTGGTTGCCAAATCCAGAAGGTAGCTGCAATTTTGGAGCATTTTGGGTCAAATCCGACCCTACCTTCATGTTCAAAAGGTCCAAAAACCCTAAAATAAACTTCCAAATCATCTAAACTGGAGTAGTTGTCCAGTGAGGCAAAAAAAAATTCCCAAGGAGCTATATGACCCCCCAGGTTGTCATAAGTATGCTAAGGTACAATTTTTCAAAAAAATTAAAGATTGAAAATCATTTTAAAAAAAAATTGGGAAATTATAATATTGAATTATTTTGTAAACTTTTTATTAAAAAAAAATTAAAAAATACACATGAGAAAAAATTTATGAGTTTTTAAAAAAGACATGTGTATGTCCCCGCATAAAGGGCATCACAGATCTAGCTATTGTTGTGTGGCCTATCTATCACCACCTGGCACCATATGAAATAATGGTAGGTGACTAGTTAATCCATTGAATTTGGCGGCACTTTATTCAAGATTCTAGTCAACAAAGTCAATACTCCATCACTAGGATAAAGAATATTCCAACATTTCCCAAATTTTGACATAAAGAATATTTTGTCAAGCCAAGAGAATATTCCTTTTTTACTAGCCGATGACCTTAAAATTTAATCGCATATGTTTTTATGTCATGATCATATTAGCGATAACATCAGTAGCCTAAAAAAAAAAATTCCCCCTCTCCAATGAGCTTTTTGATTTTGCAGTTCAACTTTGAAGCTTCATATCTTGCTCATTTTGACTCCTTTTTTTGAGCAATATGTTTTTTGATTCGTCTTAATTTTTCATGCTCTGCCATGACTTGAAGCAATCAATTTTTGGTTTTGGTGTCTATTTTTTCCAAAAATTGAAAATTCTCATAGGTGTTGTTTCTTCGTCCTCATTTTGGGAACTTTGGGAGCTCATATATTACTCCTACGGTAACATTTTTGGGTGCAGTTTTTTTTTAAAGTGCACAATTTTTGTGTAATTTTAGTGGTGTGATCTAATTGATCTCATTTTTATACCACAAAATTATACTTCTGATGCTATGGCCTATTTTGGTATCTATAAGCTTAAGATCAAGTCTAGCTTGTTTTTGGCATCTAGCAACCTGTAGTTACACCAAATATAAAGTACCAAATCATATATTATTGGGATTGATTGATTTTTTGGGGAAGGGGGTCTATGCATTCTTTTGATCTCTGCTTTTCTTGTGCTCTCTCTTCATTTTCATGGATCATTCTAAGGTTCCTTTGCTCACATCATATAATTATTCTCAAAGATGGCATCAAAATGCATGGAGTAATTCTTAATGACAGAAGTTCGCTCTCTATATGTTGAAAATAAGATACCTGAGCCTGCAAATGCAGATAAAAAGATAAAATGGATGACCAAATCTCTTGGGTGTCTTCATAGAATAGCTTCTCAAGATCTTGGTAGCCATAGCCAATTCTAACACCCCTAAGAAAAATGAACTCTTTATGCAAGAGCTAGAAGAAGTTCACTATTCAATATGGAGTGTAATATCTAATACACTAGTAATATCCTCATGTTGTCATGAGAAAACATTGTTTTGTTTCCCATGTTTTTATATCTATTGGTTGAATTATGACTCTTTGATATTTTCTATATTTTTTATTTTTAAATAGTTTTTTTATATACCATTTAGTTGATCCTTGTCTAGCTGATTAGTTATATATATATATATTTTTTATTTTTTTTTCTACTATTCACTTCTTTTGTAAGGGATTGAGACCCTTGTTTCCTAAGTTAATAATATTTAAAAATACTTTATTAACCAATGTTATTCAAAATATAACACACAATAATTTTTTTAAATTTTAAAAAATAGACATAGAATTTACATAGGAAATACCACATATCAATAGCTTATTTTATCTTCATATTCTTTATGATTTTCTTGCTATAATTGAGAAAAAATAGAAATATTTAAAATGTTAATTTCTACATCCTACTTAGGCCAAAAAGTGGGACAAACATTTATGTTATCACCTTTATAATATTTGCTCAATAAATCATCATCTTTAAGCAATAGTATTCAAGAATTCATTAAGGATTGATTGGTCACTATCAAAGTCTTAACCAACATATGATGGATAAGAGATGAAATTATATGAGATTATTGGCAAGGGTTCAAATTGGGCTAATAACAAGAACTAGGTATTTCTTTGGTGCATATTGTTGATTTTATATCAGAATGATAGTCATCATTTTTAACTAGTCTATAGATGCAAGTTTTCTTATGATCCATAGTGATCCAAATTTCCTCTTTAGCCTATTAAGCTAGTATGTAAATTACAAGTAGAAATGGGAGTTGCAAGATGCATGTGTGAACAATCCTTGATTATATGGTTAATGACTGATACCTAAAACTAGTATTTGAGAGATTGATGTAGATATAACTTTAAACAAAAAATGCTAGCTGTCAAGTTGACTCACTAGGGACACTGTATGGTTAATAGTGAGTTTTATTGAAAAGCAATCATTCCCATGGGGTTAAGATAAAAATAAAATTAGATTCATGAAAAATAATTTTCCCTAAGGGTTTGTAATATATTCAAAATAATCTCTTAGAGAAACTAGGAGACCTTGAATCTATTGGAAGAATGAAGAAGAATGGCGAACTATACTATTTTTTTGTTGTCATTGATGTCACCATGTTATACAAGTTGTGACTACTAGTATAAGTCAGTGTTTTATTCGGTATTTTGGTACTCATTTCTCCTTGGTTGATAGCTACTACTTGTGGGTTTGGGAAACAGTTTATGGGTGTTGAAAGCATGTATGTTCAGAATGTCTTGCGCTCCAGTGCTCGTATGGTGTATCGACATTATTCTGTTGATTACTTTTTGCTATTAAGTCTATTTCTGGCCGACTTCATGAATAAGCGGTGGTATGGTGAATTAATTTTTGTTACATAGATATATGTGCAACCTATCTTAGGTCTATGACAACACAATAAAGTGTGCTACACATTTTGATTTATTGTTTTGAAAGATTTTTGTGATTGTTTAAAGCTGACAGTTGGTATTTTTGGTAAACAAGGATTGCATCTAATTAGGATGACCTAATTGATGCTTGCGAATGGATCAACTATATATGTTGGAAAAGTTTGAAGATTGAAATGCGAAGTAGTAGTGATTGCAAATCTGTGAGTCTAAAAAATCTAAAGATGATGAATTTTAAGTTAGTTTATTGAGCATCACTGAAACTGAATCAACACTTAATAGGTGTATATTATCAGTTCACTTTGTGATTGTAAGCCATTAT
Source organism: Sequoia sempervirens (assembly GCA_007258455.2). NCBI lineage: Eukaryota > Viridiplantae > Streptophyta > Pinopsida > Cupressales > Cupressaceae > Sequoia > Sequoia sempervirens. The sequence continues at coordinate 285,399,174 of VDFB02373365.1, read as the reverse complement.
GTCATTGTAATTTTATAGGCAGTGAGCCTCCTTGTAAGCAGTGAGCTTTTGTATCCAGACAATGAGTCTTATTCTGGGTAGTGATCCTTTTGGCAATGAGCCTTATATATTCAATTTTGGAACTAATTTATATTGTGAGTTGATCCTCACCATGTTTTTTCCCTTATTTGGTTTTCCACGTAAAATATGGTGTTCATTGTGTTGATTTTTCTTTCTATTATCTGCATTTCATGTTCATACTTCATAACAAAATAGTGTGGTTGTGAAGTTGATAAGTGTCAAAGTTTTGTGTTTGAATTTGGTGACAAATGATTCACCCCCCTTAGTTTTCTTGCACCTTTTAACAATTGATATCAAAGATTTGTTTCCTTGGTGTAGAGCTTAACCACTTGAGGAAGATCTTGAAGGTTGATCAAATGGATGATAAAGAAGAACTCCATACTCCACTTGAAGATCTTAATAAGGTGGAAAATGAAAAAAAAGACTTGAAAGAAAATCTAGATGAGGCTAATGAATGTATCCAAAAATTGAAAGAACAATTGAAGAAATTCAAGGAAAGACATAGATAAGTAAGTGAGTAGTAGAAATAAGAGATCATCAAATTGAAAGTACTTGTATAAGAAAAGAAGAGAATCAAAGAATGTATCAATACAATGGTGAAAAATAAGTCTAATGAATGCACTGGACTTGAACAGGAAGTAGTAAACTTGAAAGTAGAACTAGAGAAGGAAAAAATTTGTGAGAACAATTTCAAATCTAGCTTCGACAAGATTGAAGAACTACTTGTAGGACAAAAACCAAATAAAGACAAAGGTGGCTTTGGAAATGAATCAGGTGAAAGCTCAAATGACAATCAAAAGACTCAAGACAAAGGGAAGCAGAAAAGAAATTTAAGAAAATTTACAAGGAGACCGCCTATGAGACAACCTAATGCACAAAGATATCCCTCTTTCAATGGTGTTTGTTTTTCATGCAAAAAATATGGTCACAAGGCAACAAAATGCAAGAGTAGGATGAATTCGTTTCTTGGTTCCTTCTTTGGACAATGTTTCTCATGCAAGAAATTTGGACATAAAGCCACTGAATGCAGATCTAAGGTAAGAATGATCATTTAAGTGATGATGAATAGGTTTAATGGAGCCAAAGTGAGTCAATTTTTAAATGGCTACTGCTATTCCTATAAAAAATTGGACATAAAGAAAACCAATGTAGATCGAGGGGTAATGGAGGTTAGACTAATTAGAAAAGTGTTATCTACTATAATTGTAACAAACCTAGACATATCTCAAAAGTTTACAGAAGTAAGAAGGGAAAGCAATTTTCTCCAATAGAGAAGAATGAACCAGTAAAGAAAATTGACAAAGAAGAGGTGAAGCAAGAGATGAATAAGATATGGAGGAAGAAAGAAGAACTTGAAACTATTGATGTGTATGTTCCCTCATCCGGTACAAACAATTCTTCTAGGAATTAGACCTAGCATAGTCTTAGGGGGAACATTATCAGAAAATTGTACAAACCCCCTTGGATGAATCGTGTGTAAGGGTTTGGCACGAGGATGTATTGTGAAGAATGAATAAATAGAGGTTTTGGAAAAGAAATAGGAAGAAAACATATTGGCATGCTAATTTGTAGATTGAATTAGGGTTTTTTTGTATTGAGAAGAATGATTTTAGCAGCTTTTTGAATTCTACCACATTTAATTAGAAATTAGGGAAAATCGATGGTGTATAAAGTAAAATTTGTAAGTCTTTTTTTATCACTTGAGCACTTGAAGAGTTTGAAAGGTGTCTTGGAGTGATCTGAAGTGATCTGAAGCAATTCTAAGGTAGTTTGAAGGAATTATTATGGATACTCTAAAATTATTTCTTAGTTTACAAAGGGGAAGAAGGGAAAAGGAAGAAGTTTATATTGAACAATAACAAATTCAAGAAAGTGAAGCACGACAATGGACAGAGGATCAAGTGATGACATTTCACTGAAGTTGAAAGGTGTTGAATTGGAAAAAATTGATCATAGGAAGATGAAGGAAATGGAACTAGGGTTGAAGACAAATGAATTATAGAGCATAGAAACCCTAGGTATGGATTTATGGGGAGAATTTCCCTAGTTTTTCAGATAAAGAATTCATCTTGATCTTGTTAAGTTTATTTAAGAAAAACAACATTATGTTGGATAAACCCTACCTGATCACGAAGGAAGCAATCAAAGTGATTACTAGTTTATACAGTGTTGGGGATCTCCCTAAGAAGAAAACTGTGAAATACAAAGATGTGGAGGAACTTATTGGAATTGATAAAGTCCCTCGAGCTCTATTGATAAACACTCTTGAAGATTCCGTTGTAAGGTATGTTACATACGACATTTCTTATAAAATCTATTTCAAAAATCATGAAGGTTCGACTTCGGCTATTGTTGTATATCTTGCACACATGATGGTTAAGGAAAATAAGTATTTTGATTTGTATAGCCTATTACTTGAAAACATAATTGAGAATGCTCGAATGTCATTGGTTGAGGGTTATCCTTTTCGGTTTGGATCTTTGTTCATGTGTTTGAATTTCTACTTTTTGAACTCGCTACCTAGAAGAGAAAATGTTGAGTGGGAATCTGGTATTCCTATTGGATTTTTTTTTGACAAATACTTGGAATCATTGGTGGATAATGTAAGTTTTTGAAAAACATATTTCACATCTCTAAAGAAAAATCTATGCTCCAGTATGTCAGTACCTAATCAATCGGAAGTGGGTTCATCCTCCAGTAAGAAAGAGTTGGAAGTTATCATTGGTGAGTCCCCTCCAAAATATAAAAAGAGGAAAACTATTGTAACAAATGTCTTGGAAGAAAAGAAGAATCAAGAAGAATTTATGTCTAGATCTGACTACCTTAATTCAAAGGATATATAGATGATGGTAGACAAGGGTGAAAAGAAGAAGATTGGTGAAATGTGGAATGAATGCTCTCTGATTGAGAGACTTAAAATTGTGATATATTGGTTGATTATTTACTCAATAGGGGTATTTAAATTTCAAATGTATAAGATTATTTTCTAGATAATCTAGTAGAGATTATTGAAGAGAGAACATTGTTGGAAGCACCTGAAGGTCATAAATTTAATACTATGATTGAGAGAAGATGTACCAAAGAAAAAAAAGTGTTATCTAAACATATTAATGAGACAAAAGAATGCATCAAAGAAATATCTGACATCTACAGGTATTGCCTTTGGTGGCCGACAACTGTTGACAATTTTAAAAGTAGAATTGAAGCCACTGAATCTAAGATGAATAGTATTGGAAAGAATTTTGATTTCTTCAAAGACAAGGATGGAAAATAGAGAATAAGAGTTGGTGAATTGCAAGTGGAGTTACTGATTTCTCAGAGGAAAAGAGATATGGTTAAAACCTTCTGGTTGGTTAAAGAGATTGTTGAGGTTCAATTGGATCATCTCTCTAGAATTCTCTGATGCAAAAGATTGTGAATGATAGTGTTTGTCTTCTAATCAAACATCCTCCTTTATGTAGTTGTCTTTATTGGATGGTATGAGTGCAAGGATGAATTTAGTTGTGCTTGCCTGGAAAAGAATTCTTCCGATCATAAGAGAGAGGTACAAGAAAATACTTCATGTAAAAACTGTAATTTTCACTTGAATATTTGAAATGGAGTGTTGGAATTCCTTTGCATATACAAATTTTCTTTGTACAAATGTTTACATCCTATTTTCAGTTTTTCTTTGCCATTGATTTCCAAGGGGGAGAGATTCATGTGAAAAATAATTATGATGATAGGGGAAGAGAATGTTGTGTTTTGTAAATTTTGGTACATGTTGCCATCAATGACAAAGGGAGAGATTGTTGGAAGAATGAAGAAAAATGGCTAACTAGATACAGTTTTTTTATTGTCATTGATGTCACCATGTTATACAAGTTGTGACTACTAGTCTAAGTCAGTATTTGATCTAGTATTTTGGTCTAGTATCTAAACTGGTATACAAGTTACACCCTCCGTTATTTTGGTCCACATTTCTCCGTGGTTGATAGCTACTACTTGTGGGTTTGGGAAATAGTTTATGAGTGTTGAAAGCATGTATGTTCAGAATATCTTGTGCTCTGGTGCTCATATGGTGTATCAACATTATTATGTTGATTACTTTTTGCGATTAAGTCTATTTCTGGCTGACTTCATGAATAAGCGGTGGTATGGTGAATTAATGTTTTTTACATGAATATATGTATGACCTATCTTAGGTCTATTCCAACATGATAAAGTGTGCTACATGTTTTGATTTACTGTCTAGAAATATTTTTTGACTGCTTAAAGTTGACAGTTGGTATTTTTGGTAAACAAGGATTGCATCTAATTAGGTTGACCTAATTGATGCTTGCAAATGGATCAAGTATATATGTTGGACAGGTTTGAATATTGAAATGTGAAGAAGTAGCAGTGATTGCAAAGCTGTGAGTGCGAAAAATGCGAAGATGATAAGTGCATTAAGTCAGTTTATTGAGCATTGCCAAAACTGAATCAACACTTAATAGATTTATATTATTAGTTCATTTTGTGGTTGAAAGTCATTCTGTCATTGTAATTTCTTAGGCAGTGAGCCTCCTTATAAGCAGTGAGCTTTTGTATCCGGATAGTGAGCCTTATATATTCAGTTTTGGAACTACTTTATATTGTGAGTTGATCCTCACCATGGTTTTCCCCTTATTGGATTTTCCACGTAAAATCTAGTGCTCATTGTGTTGATTTTGCTTTTTGTTATCTTCATTTGATGTTCATACTTAAAAATAGAACAATGTGGTTGTGAAGTTGATAAGTGTTGAAGTTTTGTATTTGAATTTGGTGACAACTGATTCACCCCCCGCTCTTAGTTGTCCTGTGCCTTTTAACAAAATCTATATCTAGATGTGAAATTTCTATCTTGCTTTATCAAAGATTTGAAAGTTCCAATTCTATTGAGATAAAACTAGAATAGTGTTTCTTATAAAACTATAGTTTGATTGGTTGAGGAGCATGTTGACCTAATTAGTCTCATTGAATGAAAACAAGATAAATCCATTAGTGATGTTACAAACCCTAGTGAGCTTGATGCCATGGGACTCCCAAGAGTGTTCAAGGTCCAAGTTGTCAAGGACTAATTTGAGAGGATATGA
>VDFB02373365.1:285306766-285393921 GCA_007258455.2 Sequoia sempervirens | reverse complement strand
ATTTCTAGAAGATTCTCTTGGATCATATATTTGCTTGTTTCTTCTAGATACAACAGCCTTAAATGTAGTTTCAGTCTTGGTAACAAATTCACCAAATTCACTCAATTCAAAGGCAACAAGTTTACCAATTAGTGTATCTCTTGTGATATTCATCTATGATCTAGTTTTTTCAAAGCACGAGCCTTTTCTTTGCAAGAGGGAGGCAATGATTTGAGCACTTTAGCTACAATTTCTTCCTCTTCCAAGGTACCATTGGCACATCTAATACCCATCACTAGTTCATTTACTCTCTACATAAAAGAAGAAATATTTTCATCTTCACCCATCTTCAAATTTTCATACTTGCCTTTCAATCTAGGACTATCCTTCTTGTATGATGCCATCACGGATGACCTAAAGCTTTTAAAATTCTTCAGAGGAACTTGGCTCTAATACCAATTGTTGGAAAAATAAGGACAAACAACTGAGAGGGGGGGGGTGAATTAGTTTTCACAAAATATTAAACTTTTCAATATTTACTTAACTTTAATCTCATATCTGATGAATGAATAGTAAACTACAAGCAATAAACACATAAGAAACACATAGAACACCAACATTTTTTACATGGAAACCCTATTAGTGGAAAAACCGTGACAGATGTTAGTCCACAATAGTATACCCTATTAAAAGTATAATGAAAATAGTAAGGGGGATGCACATGCATTCAGGAACACTACCTAGAGCTGACTAGTCAAATACAATAGGGGATCACTACCCAACAATACAAAATAGGATTAAATTTAGAGGGTATGAACTGAGAAAATAACTTCTACACAAGCCTGATTACAATTCTAGTTAAGCACAAAAAACTCCTTCCATCTTCACTTCACCCTACTATGTAATTGAATGAATAAATCAATTATTGCACACTTGCACTATCTCTAGCTTCTCTCTCTCCCACACACTAACTTCGCTCAACCAATCACTAATATATATCCTCATTATGGAATTACATCAACCACTTAGTTGGCCAAAAAATAAAGCATATTTACAATGTCAACCCAAATTAACAATTAAATTTTCAATGCAAATTAAACACCATCAACCAATACAATGATCCAACCAAAAATAATATCCACAAGTGCACCAAACATTAAAATTTCAATCTCCAAGGATCTGCATCATGTTACCACCAACATGTTGGCTAGGAACATGAAAACCCAAACATGCACAAGAAAAATATTTGACCACAAGCATACCGATCAACACAGACATACACAGTGATGGAGAATGATTTAGAAACATCCACAAAAATCAAGAGCTAATAGAGAGGCATCCAAAACAACTAGAATTACACAAACTTCAATCAAGAACACTAACATAGACCAAAAAAACACTGTTAGAACACAACGGTTCATACCATGATCAAGTCTTCACGCGAACCTTTGAAACTTCCAGTAGATGAACTAAATATTCTCAACAATAAACCCTTTAGTAAACAATAGCTCATCTTCAACATACATAACAAAATACCTTCATGACCTTCACTGTTCCATTGGCAACTTGCAACCCTTCTATTAACAATTTTCTCAATATCCTTGACATATATAGCCTTCAATACAATAATGCTAATAGTATTGATAATAATGAAAACCACATATCAACAACACAACCATAGCATCCAACAAGTTGCACCACTTTGCAACTTGGCACTACTTGAATTTGACAACTTTTTTCCCAAGAAAAAAATTGCCACCATGGGAAAATTCCTCCGAGATAGTGAAAACTGAGAGAGGTTATTGTAGAGTGGTCCAATGCAATCCCATAGGCTTAGACGATAAGTTTTTAAGCATCATAGTGTCTGAGTAATGACATGCTAAAGTTTGCAACCATTTTGCACTCCAGACTCTTAAGGGATTCAACTTGTTGAATGTAGCTCAAAGCGATTCGACATTTTTGGGTGTGAAAGAGGGCCATCCCTAGCATAAATGTACCTAGTTAGACATGTTGGAATAGTTTGTTTGGTCACATGAGTTCAACTTCCCTTTACATAAAAAATGTAACTTTGCATAACAACTTTTCACAAATTTACATAGAATCTTGTTTTTAATTTAATAAGGTCATATTAGACCAATTTATAATGTAATAAGTCATTTTTGTTGGTTTTGGGGTAATTTAGGAGTTCATGTTGCACATTTTTCAAAATGATGTGAAATTGCAAAAGTATAATATTGAAAAGTTGCAAAAATGCAAACTAGGAAGGAAAACGGCCACTTGGAGTTTAAAAGTTAGTTTTTCTAGTTTTGATAGTCTATTTCAAGTTTATAAATACTCGAGGAACTTGGAGGAAGGAGGTTGTTGATGATTTTGTGAAAGAAACCCAATAAAGTGCCCTATTTTCATTAAAATTTTGTGTTTTTAAGAAATTCTATTGTTTTCCAGGCCTGTATCGATCTGTGCTGAGCCATATTGGTTTGAAGGATCTTTTTTTGGTTAGAAAAATGTACTAGCTTCATTTTGAATCCAGTGTGGTATGATTTCATAAGGAAATAAAGCTATTATAACTATTTTTCTATTCACGGGTATGAACAAACAAGTTCAAGGGTTTTGAAGATATAAAATACATTTGTGACCCATTCCACCAATTTTGCATACTATAGCTTAGTGGAATGAGTCCATTAGGATGAAATTAGGTTTAGGTGTTGAGTTTTGGAGCAGGGGAGATCATTTGTGAGTGTGGGAATGATGCCCTAGTCATTAAATTTATGATTTTTTGGTGAAATTTGATGGTTTAAGGTGGGTAATTGTAGTAAACCCTTGGGGAAGAAGATTTTGAGGGTATTTTAAGCTTTTTCAGGTCATTTGAGACATTCTTGATGCTTTGGAAAGGTTAGATAAGTTATGGGAGTAGGACTTTCAATAAACCCTCCCTAAAACAAGCAAAATTGAGGGTTTTATGGTTAATGGTGTTAGAGGGAACTTCTTTGATTAAAAATGGTGGATTTTGCAGATTTATAAGTAGAAAAAGGACTTTCCACAAGTGTTTGTGGTTGGTTGATAGTTTAGAGTATAGTTGTTTTGTAAATGTGGCCTAATTGACCAATTTGGGAAAATATAGAAGCCATGAATTGAGGAGTTGGTCCAAAGTAACCATATGGTGTCTTGAGATATGTTTTGTGAGGGATTAAAGGGTGCTTGAAATTATGGATGGTTATTGGTTTTGACAAATAATCTACAAGTGATGATCAAGAAACTGAGTTGCAGACCTACAAGGGAACATTAGGTGAGATTGTGAAAATAGGGTTTGAAGAAACAAAAGGTGTTTGAAATCTCTTTTTTTTTGTGATTGAGAATCCATTTTCCTCCCTTCTCTGCATCACTAAGGAATTGTACATTCATGTGGTACAAGATCAATGGTTGGAGAATTGGTCATTATTTCATTTTATGCCTTCAAAACCTTGATCTTGACTATATAGACCCACCTTGAGTAAAATTACAATAAAATTCTTAAAACAGAATGAAATTAATTCACTCCAAAGCCAAAATTAAGCTAACACATATATCCTTCAAATTAGATGCAATTTGGATTGAATTCAATCTGTACAAAACCATATAGAGCAAGAGAGCAGAATTTTTTAAGAAAATAACAAAGAAAAGTGAGAGTTTTATTGATTTATTCCTCAAAAATCATCAACAACCTTTCTCATCAACCCAAGAGGTTGCATTTAACCTCCCTCAACCAAAACTAACCCAACTAACATTTGAAATTCTAATGACAACTTTAAATCTAAACCATAAACCATTACAACCAACTTTAAATGTACTATACACATTTAATTGAGGCATATATTAAGGAGTATACACATTTGCATGTATTAATTTCTCATAATTTTTGTATATCAAAAAATACACCAAGTCAATAACAAATATTACAATAGTGATGGAAGAACATCTTGAAAATCCTCCCATTTCTCAATATTTGTAGCAATACATGAAAGGAAATAATCCTCCCATTTGCAGCCCACATCATGAAATATATTGTACAAGAAGAAACAAAAGGAGTTGTTGCCTAGTTTCTTTTCTCCAATCCACCTCAAGTGGCCCAATTATTTGCATTCCAAAATGCTTCAAAACATTTACTTCCCCTACTTCCTTGGAAACGCATGGGTAGTAGCCTCTTTGTGGTTGTGTACTATCAATCCTGGAAAAGCCTAAGAATTTAAGACATGGAATCACATAAAAATCATTAAAATACCAATAACTAAATAATGTCACACATACACCTTCTGATGAGATATATTATCACCTTCATGTATGCTATAAGTAGATCGATTGGAGGTCCTATAATGGTGATGTGGCCCATCTTTCGCTACTTTCTAATCTCTTGATGATCATACGTATAAATTTTAAATATATCACTAACACCCTCAACATTAAACATGGAGCATATAAGAATCCGAGAAATCTACGAAATGGAAAATAAAGAGAAGACTAAGAACCAAAAAATGGACCAGCAACTGATGTTTCTCATACCATTAAACACTTGCACTAGCTGTTAGTGTAATTAATATTTAATTACACTTGCATAACTTTACTTAGGTAATATTTTAATTCCTAGGTTAATTATTCTCATCCTTATCTTGTTGAGCTATCTTGTTGCTCAAGATAAGATTAGGGTTATGCATACTTTCTTTTATAAATTAAATCATCTCATGTAATTATGAATTCTTGAATAATAATATTTTGCACATGTTTTTGCAATACTCTTGTTTTTTCTATTTTTCTCTTCTATGGAAGGTTTTTTGGTTTGCATGTATGATCTTTGTTTCTAACATGTATCAGAGCTTTTATATGCAACCCCTTCTCATATTTTTTGAGAAAATCACTGTAGAGTTTATTTGGGATTCCTCGAGGGTATCATGCCTTGAGTTCATCTATGCAGTGTCTTGGATCAGATCGGACTTCACCATTGGATTCAAAGTGCTAAAAAAAGTCAGGATTGGCTTTTGTTTTGCAAATTTTGGTCATCGTTTTCTAGATCTGTGAGGGTTTCAAGCTCAGAGTTTTTTTGTCCCACTGGGTTTTCCTTCTCTACCTCATTATTGCATTTGTACATGGGTACCTGATCAAGCCTTGTTGCCAGGACCCATTCATGCTTTCTTTCATTCATCTTAGTTTTAGGTGCATGCTCTTTTAGTCTCCCTAAGTTGCACTTATGGGGGGGTGTTAGTGTAATTAATATTTAATTACACTTGTATAACTTTACTTAGGTAATATTTTAATTCGTGGGTTAATTATTCTCATCCTTATCTTGTTGAGCTATCTTGTTGCTCAAGATAAGATTAAGGTTATGCATACTTGCTTTTATAAAGAAAATCATCTCATGTAATTATGAATTCCTGAATAATAATATTTTGCACATCTTTTTGCAATACTCTTGCTTTTTATGTTTTTCTTTTCTTTGGAAGTTTTTTTGGTTTGCATGTTTGATCTTGGTTTCTAACACTAGCAACTGATGTTTTTCTTTTCTTAAGTTGACAAAATTAAGTATAATCTACATTCACAAATGCATCAATGACAGTCCTAAATGCATATGACATCAAACAACAATAGAGAATACCAAATTAAATGTGGTCAATAGAGACCAACATATAATCATCATTTTGCAAATTAACAATAATACAATTTTGCAAACTCTTATAAATCAAACTTAAATCCTCGAAAGAAAGTAGTGATCAATAACACGACTTTAGAAATTCAATGTGCATACTTACAAATCAATCCAGGAAACCATTCGGGTCTCCTCTACTCTTTATTGTGTCAAGTATTGCCTTGTGGTCAGACTCACTTTCCACAAGTTATTGTTCATAGTTCTACCCTCATATTTGATCAAAGAATGTTGGTGGTGATGACAAGGTTCAAGTAGTGAAAAATCTTTCGATGTGTGTCGAAGTCCTCAAACAACCACTAATTAATTGTTGAATTCTATGTCCAATTGTTATTATTAATAAAATCATTAAACGAATTTAGATTATTGTAAAAAATAAACAAACATACTAAATATAAACATTTCAATATTACCAAAATGAATATATTACCTGAGATAATGTAAAATGATGTAGAAACTTCAAAATTTCTTCATCTACATTGAATCGCATGCAAATTGGTGGTAAAAAGGTGATGGATAAAGCATAGATTGGTATAATAGGGAGTCAACTACATAGAAAAGGTGTTTCTTTTTTGGATAAAGCATTGAAAAAGACAAATACAGAAGTGTGTGGGCCTGAATCATAGGGTGAACCCCTATTTTACCATTTCAAGGTAAATCACATTTGGTGCTTGCCAAATTTGGAGAGCGCCAAATGTGTTACTTAGAAATGCTTTCACAATATAAAGAGGAAGGGAGTGAGACTTGAGATATATGGAGAGGGGATATGAGTGAGAGAGATTAGTCTAAGTAGCATGGTAGGGAGTGAGACCTAAGAGTGATAGAGACTTGAGAGGGATAAAGAGTTATCCAGTTAGGGTGGGGGGAAAGACTTGACAACGTGAGAAGGGTTGGAGTGGAATAGATTTGTCTACCCTCTACCCTCAACCCTCTCTCTCTCTCAACCCTACACCCTCTACCCTTATATCATAAACCCTAAACCCTTAAAACCTCTACCATCTACCCTTAACCGTCAACCCTCTACCCTTTATCCTCAACCATCAACCCTTAAACCCTTAAACCCTAAACCCTAAAAACCTCAACCCTTAAACCCTTAAACCCTTAAACCCTAAACCCTAAAAAACCTCAACCCTTAAACCCTTAAACCCTTAAACCCTAAACCCTTAGACCCTCAACCCTCTCTCTCTGTCAATCGTACACCCTCTACCCTTAAACTGTAAATCATAATCCCTAAACCCTAAACCCTAAAACCTACACCCTATACCCTCTACCCTTAACCCTCAACCCTCAACCCCCTACTCTCTATCCTCTAACCTCTACCCTCAACCCTCAACCCTTACACCTTAAAGAGAGAGAGTGGGGGATAGGAGGGAGGGACTTGAGAGAGGAAGAGAGGGGGAGGGGGAGCGTGGGATAGACCTGAGAGAGAGGGAATGGGAGAGAGAGAGAGAGAGGGAGTGTGTGTGAGTGAGAGAGAGAGTGAGAGAGGGGGAGGGAGATACCTAAGAGAGTGGGAGGGAGAGATGGTTAGAGAGAGATAATTGAAAGAGAGTGAGAGAGAGAGGGAGAGAGAGAGATAGAGGGAGTAAGAGAGGGAGCGAGTGGGAGAGGGTCTTAGAGGAAGATACTTGAGAGAGAGAGGGGGGTAGGAGGGAGATGCTTGAGAGGGAAAGGTAGATGGAGAAGGGGTGGGTGGGAGAGACCTAAGAGAGAGAGAGAGAAAGTGGGAGAGAGATAGAGGGGGTGAGAGAGGGAGTGGGAGAGAGGGAGCGTGTGTGTGTGAGAGAGAGGGGGGAGATAGAGAGAGAGAGAGGGAGAGAGATAGAGGGAGTGAGAGGGAGAGGGAGTGGGAGAGAGATAGAGGGAGTAAGTGAGAGACCTAACATCAGGATATGGAGTGAGAAAAAAATACCAGAGGGGGAGAGAGAGAGGGAGAGTGAGAAAGGGGGTTGGAGTGAGATAGATTTATCTAGGTAGGGTGGGAGGGAACGAGAGCTAAGAGATGGATTTGGAGTGAGAGAGATTAGTCGGTAGCATGGGATGGAGTGAGACCTAAGAGAGAGAGAGGGAGACTTCATAGGGATAAAGAGTTATCTAGTTAGGGCAACGAGGTAGAGAGTGTATGAAAGGTAAAACTTGAACTATCCATCTATGATCATAAACTGTGTACTGTTAGCATTATCAGAGTGGTTGACAAAAGAGAGGGGAAAGTAACATTTTTTTCAAAGGTCATTTGGTGCTCACCAAATGACCTACTTTGGATGTGTTAATTGACAAGATTTTCCAAATTTCCTCATATTTTTTGTCTGTGCTCCCTATCATGTTTGCATGTCTTTCAATGTAAGTTTATTAAAAAACTATAATAACATTAACCTCTCTCTTAGCTATCTAAATATATAATTCTTTTTTCATTTGGATTTAGTTAAGGTTTTGATCCATAGATTCTATTGTAAATGCCTTCGTTTTGGTCAAAAACCAACATGTGCTAGTTTTAGCATAGATTTTTACTCATTCATTGAAACACAAAACAAATTACATTTTTGAAACTAGACTCCATTCTACACATGATGAAAAAAAAACAATTTTTGATTAGTTTTCAAAAAATTTAGGGGGAAGGATGCTCAAATTTCAGCTTTTCAAGATGTGTCCACTTTGAAAATTCATAAAAATATTATATATTGATAAACTACATGATGTTAGCTAATTTCTCACCATTGGGATTTTTGATTTATTCTAAAAAATAGTTAATCAAAAAGGGGGGAGCCCTCAGGTGCTATGTTGTTTCTTTTGTTATAAAAACAAGACTTGTTTTGGCCCCCCCTTTTTGAGACCCTTAATCTTCATTAATTTGAAAAAAAACTAGTAGCTTAAAAACTAGATTCAAAACACTTCAACTTTTGTTCTTACATCTCGATTATGAGTCTTGATTGTTCATGATTTACTTTCCCATTTTATACTTTTGTTGGGAATTAATTTATAGATGTCGATTATGATATATTATGATGTTACAGTAATTTGAATTCATTATATATTATTTTTAAAATTAGCTATTGTGTTAGCATACTTAAGATTGGTAGAATGTTTCTTTGTTGCCTTATGGGTAGTGGTTTTTATGCATGTGGACTCTGAAAATTCACGTTAAATAGAATATTTTTTGTGAAGTTTAGAACCCTCAATTTTATTCTAAAAATTTATAAAATCCTTGGGTTCAAGTCATTTTTTAGCAAGATATATTGAAGGAATTATAAAATGTATAGTATTTATCCTTTTAGTGTTAGATTGTCTTAGTCATGTGCTTGCTTGAGTTTTTTTCTCATGTTCATGTTTCATAGACTTGTTTCTTAGTCTTAGGTATCATGTTGAATAGGAGAATTATTTTGGGTTATATTTTGACTATCTTGTGTCAATTTTAGAGTCACTAGGAGCTCCATTACCCAAAGCAAGATGCTATTTTGGTCTAGAATCACCAAGAGAAATTTCAGTAGTAAATGGAGCAATCTTAGTGAAGACAAGAAAAATATTGAAAATGCAATGATGTTCTAATGATTTTTAGATTCAGATTCGGATCTACAGATAGTAAGTTTTAGGTTTAATTTTTTGTAAATGCAATGTGAAATACAAGTTGAAAATGTGATACACTGATGAAATAAAAGACCTAGTTTGATATACAACTTTTGTTTTTGATTTTCAAATGCAAGTTTATATGATCTGAATGATATGCAAGATGATTTATTTTTTGTATTTTTCAGATTTAAAGAATTCAAACAATGCAACCCTAAAACCCTAGATGAGATGCAAATTTGAATGCAAAATAAGACACCCTAAATGAGATCTAATCTAAGATGAAAACAGAGGCTCCAAAAATTAGAAAACTACAATGCTCAAGAACTTTGGTTCACCAAAATGAAATGAAGGAAAAAGGGGTTCAATCAAAGTGAATTAACAAGATGATGAACCACACTTTTCACTTGTTATTTCATTCAATTATGCATAGAAGAACATCATAAAAAAAAACTTAACTGATATAATAGTAAAAAGGTACATTTTAAGATGGTAAAATGATGTGTACTTGTTGCAAAAAGTTCTTTTTAGGCCTCACTGAGGTCTCATTCATCCAAAGCCAAATGGGTCCTTGCTAGGGTTTTGGAAAATCAATTTTTGGGTTCTATTCTTCAATGCATACACTCCCAGATCCTAAGTGTTCAACTCCTAAAATTTGGAAATAAATTCTATAGAATAATTTATGTGATCTTGCAAGAAAGATGACAACTTTTACAACTTTGCAACTTTGACAAGTTTTTCAAATTTTATTCTCCAATTGATCTTCAACCTAAAACCTGCAATCACACATCAAAGGAGAAGAAAACAATGTTGTTTTGTTAGGGAATAGGGGCTTGCCTTGGTGAAACCCCATTTTTGTAATTAAACCTTATGATGAAATAATGAAACACATGAAACATGAAACGTAGAACAATGATACCTTGGAAGAAATATAGGATGATAAATCAACAATCTAGCATGAAGTGGCTTTAAGGAATGCATAACTTGATCACAAAACTTGATTAGAAACAACATGTTGAATATTCTTGACTTGGATATTCAATGCTACATCAACACATTAGCTCAACAACATGCATGACTTTGAAATTATGAATTGGATCTTTGATTGCTACAATAAATTTAATAATCTACTTTTGAATTCCTTCTTGAATTCTCTTTTGAACTCTTGATCTCATAAACTTGCTCTTAGGATGCTTGCATTGAAATTCTTAGGTTTTTTGGAATCTCCTAGAAATGAAACTATGTGAAATAACCTTATATTTATACATAACTTAAGATTAAATCCCGAAATTCAAATAAAACAAGCCAACATCGGATCTAGGACTTGAAATCATTAAAATACTACCAAAAACATATCCCAAGGGGGGTGTCCTAAGTTAGTGAGGGCCCATTTTCCAAGTGGAAAATGGATCCTAAGTCACTATCCTAGGACACATTCCTTGAAAAATTAAGTGTTGTGTAATATTATTTAAGAGTGTTAGGTTTTATCCCTTGGAAAATGTAATAAATTAGGCTTGGATTTGAATTTAAGGGGCCAATTAACTTTAAATTAATCTCAATTAATTAATAAATCCCTAGATTAGTGTGAAAGTGTAAAGATGCAATTTACAACACCCTAAATAAGGCATCATTAAGTCCATTTTATTAATTCATTCCAAAATTAAGGAAAAAGGGATACTTTTACATTACTACAAGCCTTTTGGATTTTTATTAATTTGAATTTTCTTTATCACATGTCTTTTAGATGAGGCATACTTCGATCTTTGGATTTTTTTGGACTTTTGGATTCATGAATTTTATGTTTAACATCCAAATTACTTCCAAAATAAATGGTATAGGTGCATGAAGATTAATTATGTGGAGGTATTATGGATAGTTTGATGGAGGTAGGATATTGGAAGGAATTCCATGATGTGTGTCTTTCTTGATCTTGACTGGGATTTTGAGGTGATGGATAAATAGGATGAAGAGATTTTGAAATAAGAGTGGTAGGTGGTGGAATTTAAGGAACCAATATGGATGGAAGGGATGAAGGAATTAGTTTTGAGACATAAGAACCCAAAATAGATGGTAGGGATAAAGGATTGGGCTTAAGAATATGTAGACATGGAAAATATATCGATTGATTATATACACCTGATCTTGACTTACTAACACCAGTTCATCTTGAATCATCTCCATTTGCTAGTCATTTAATTAAATAACCCTTATTTAATTAAATTCATCAATTTCATCCCTTAAATAAAACAATTTGATCTGATTAAGTTATCATCTCCTATTAATTAAATAGATTACTTTGTTTAATTAATCCTATAGTCCCTCTTTTAATTAAATAATCCATTTTATTTAATTAATCTCTAAAGTCATCTCATTTAAATTAAATAAATTTATCTTTATTTGATTTTAAACTAACATCATCCTCTTTAATTAAATAAATCAAACTTTACTTAATTAAGTCTAAAATCATTATTCCTCTCATTTTGATTCATTTAAATCCTAAAATCTACATCAAATTGTCAAATCAACTAATCTCCTTGCACATTGATAAAAATGTACTCAACCTCCTTACATTAACATCTTCACAAGTGGCACAATTCCATTGGTCTATCTTTAATCTCACATTCATCCTATTGTTAAATCCTCCATCCTTATTTTCTATAAATAGAGGCCTCCTCTATTGTATTTGATCATCCGCAATCCATGTAAGATCATTATGCTGCATTTTCATCCACAAGTTATGCATTTGAATCCACAACTTCATTACAAAGTCACTATCTTTACATTTTGAGCAAATTTCATCCTTTATCATCCATTTTATCATTTCATAGCTAGGTTATGGCAAATTTTATCAAGGAAATCCATTGAATCATCATCAAGCTCGCAAGGAATTCGGAAAGGGCCATTTTCCACATCAAATTGACACCAATTCCCTCATGGGATTGAGAGTTTGGAAATTAAAAGAGGATTTAATAGCTTTCTTGCTTGTATTCTTCATTTATTTCTTTTTTTCATGTTTCAAATGAATTTCATGGGGAATGGTGTTTCGAACTTGCATATTGGACTAATTGTGTGTTTGTTCTTTGTGTTTGTGCAAGTCTAGGATCACCATTCATATAATATAAGGACCCAGGATAGATTTAGAGGATGGACCTAATGTGGATATTTGGATTTAGATGGAGAGCTTTTGGATTTGAGATACATGGAAGATGTACCAACATCTTGAAATTGGTATGGAATTCTTTATAATGCATTGAAAATCTTATCATTGCCCATTTACATTCTTGGAATATGCATAAACATATTTATATGACTATCCCTTTCATAGTTGCCATTATCCTTTATATTTTGACTATATGACTCTCTTTCCTTTTGTAAGGATTTTTTATGTTTAACTACCCTCAACTACCCTTGCATAATATTTCTTCTAGACTTTATCAAAGGTGAGTCACGTATGTGTAGGATCATGATGGGCCAAAAAGTGGCGATATGTAAGTGATATGATAGCCCATGTGGTTGTCTACTTTTTTTAACCCAAAATTGATGAAACGAAAAGGGTTTTTAAGGGATATTCTTAGCTTTCCACCAATATAAATTATGCTTTACTTTGAACTTAATAATTATTATTCATTTTCTATTTGAATTATGACCAAAGTCCTGATTGATAGGCTGATTGAAAAACATCTATAACTTTCAGTTCCGTATCACATTTTTTGAATCAAAAACAAGTGTCACATTCTATGCTTTGCATACTATAGGATTAAAAAATAAATTGAATTTCATGAGGTTTTAACCAAGTTAAGGTGGTTAGACATACAATTTTTTATATTTAAAAAATAATAATAATAAAAAATTCATAATTAATTATTTACTTGGAAGAAAATTAAAAAAAATATGCATCACATAAAATATTATAAAAAAATATTATAATTTTATTGTGGTTAGGGTGGTAAGACAGACACCTACTTCTTATTTTTCCCTGAAATTGAAGTACTATTGCATTGAAATTTCAAATTTTCACCAAATAGATTTAAAAAAAAAGAAAAACCTAATAGCTTAGAAACTACATTCAATTTTCTCTAGATTCCATTCTTACATATTTTTGAAATAATATAGATAACTTATTCAAATTTTTACGTCAAGTTGCCTAACTCTAATTTTTCTGAATTTTTTGCCACTTAAGGGCCTATTTTTTCCATGATGATCCCGCACATACCCTCTCCTTCCATGACTACATGATATCATGATTTAATTAATATCATTGTCCTTTGTCTTCTATGATTAACCTTCAAAACTATCATTAATAAAATGACCGCCCTCTCTAAGCTCTTAGTCGAGGTCTCTTATATTGCCATGTTTCCTTTTATATGTTCTGACAACTTTGATTTTTGTCACATACTTAGTATTAATTTTCCTTGTCTTTAATTATTTTACTCTTAGTGTACGGTAAATAACATTCAAAACATCACTCTATTTATGTTTGTGATGGTCTTATAACTTTGCTATATTCACAGTCTACCAACATTACTATGAATTTTACCTTCACATGGACTATATTATCTTCAATGTTTCAAGATATTTTCCCATTGAGATGACCTCATTTTATTATGGCTATGTCTTAGGTTTTAGGTCTATCCTTCCTCTCCTTGACTATGAACCATGATTGTCCCTTGAAAATTTGCTTGTCTATCCTTCAAAATTTTACCCTCAATTGCCTTTTGAGGTATTGCTATACCCTTCACTGGTTTAAAAAACTACCCCAATGCATGGTATTAGGTTTTCTACCCTCTTATAAAGAAAAGGGTGCCTCTTTGATTATGATATGACTATCCATGAAAACTTTGCTAAAACCACTAATTTTTTAAAAAAGTATATTGATGTTGTTTGTCCTATAGGTCTTTATCTCTACATCTAAACCTTCTTTTTCCTATAGATCTTATGAAATAAATTTAAATGGTTCCTATATTGACAATAAAAAGGACTTTTAACAAGTTTTATTGTGATTTCAAAGATTATATTTTAGGTACTTTCCCATGATTTCTTGGTAATTAACTAAAACTATATTATCTACCGCATTCATGTCAATGATTTGTTTTAATAGTTCCAAGCTTTCAACTTTCCTTGTGACTGACCTATTTTGGCAACATTTATTTGGAACCCTAGCTTGAGATGGGTGCTTTCTAAATCTTGAAGTTATCACTTACAAAATGAAAACCTTCAATCTTTCTTAAACAATAACCTACCATAGTGACCCCTAAAACATAAAAGGGTGATTGCATCGATGAAAAAAACATTAATTTAAGGTGATTCTAACAACCTAAATAGATTTTTTTAACACCTCTCTTAACCATCACTAATAATCTTTTATGTTTAGTTGTCTCTATCTATTGTTTTGAAATTAGAAATCACTTAAAGCTATTTTTCATACTTGAAGTCATGCATCTGAGTTCCTTGAGGCAGTAAAAGATCCACATTAATCCAAAAATGGTTCTTGTAACAACTAAGCACATCATGCATATCCCTTTCTTCAATCTTCTCAAAACTATCACCATATTTTAAAAACTTCACTTCTAGTAGAGACTTCACTTTTAAGATAGATAATACCCTAGGACTATTCATATACATGGTGTTTTCTTTTATATTTTCTTTTCTCTCTATTAAAATTGGTGCTTGAACACAATTAACTCTTCTATTTTGATTTTTTGCATAGACTTTGGGAAATGAGTGACAATCTTTTTAAAATATTCCTCTTACTTCAACTAAAGATAACATGACCACACCTTATTCATGGATTAAATACTCAAGAAAAAATGTAATTTAAACCAAAAATTTAAATATTTGTCAATGACTATAAAAATAGACAACAATAATAACAAGGATAAATGGGAAAACAAGGGTTATCAAACCCTAATAATATTCAGGGAAACAATAACTTTCCTCAACCCTTTTTCCTATTGGCGTGAAGCCCACAACACTTGAAAATCTCAAAATCAAGCTTATGTTGAAGAAAAATCCTAGTATTTCTACTAAGCACATTATCCTATATTGAAAAAGGGACACAGTTTACTAGTATAAGTAACCCCTTTCCAAAGGAAAAGTACAAAAAAAAAGAAGACAAAGGTAAAGTTTGGAAAGATCAACCTTTCTATTGAAATGTAATTTTCCCCTAATTTAAAACACATTAACCATTCTCATAAGGATAAATATTTGAAGGACATAGGGGGGTAATAAAAGATATATGTGATTGGAAAATATTAGTATTGTTTAGGATTCCAATAGAAAGAAGGAAAAAGGAGAGGACTCAACTAATGACTGAGACTATGGATGTAGGGGCTATTAAAACCCAAAAGATGGTGGGAAAAATTCTCATATACTTTGTGTCCTTCCCTTCATCTAACTCCAACACCTCAAAGGATGATCTATTAGACAATGGCTTTGTGCAATCTAATCTCTTCTTGAATATCTTGTGGTTGAGGTTAATTTCAATACTTTTGAGGATGAGAAGACCTTCTAGGATAGTCGTGAATGAGGATTATGATTATGTTTCCATTGTCCCCAACTCCCATACTAAAATATAGGATTATGAGGAGGATTTTGATGTTATAGAGACCCTACCTATGTCTATTATACCATCAATCAAAATGAATTACAACACAACCAAACTAAGATTTAGAAAAATTTCAATAAGATGGAGGATGATTTGGAATGAATTTCAACACAACTAGACTAATATATAGAAGTTCAATATGATGAAGGATATTTTGTAGGATGGTCAATAAAACAAATGACATAATATAGGATTCTCTTTCTAGGGTGGTGGTCCCACAAGTTGAACTAAATAAAATAAAAGTAATGCACGATAGTTCTATAAGAAAGAAAAAAAGATATAGAAACAAGTTGATATGAAAGAGGAGCACGGGCACTCTTGGTGTAAATAAAGTATTGTACTTAGTTAATTCTTGAATAGGGTACTTATTTACAAATGTTAAGTTTACTTAGGTCCTAGGGAAGGAATATTTCTAGAAGGTGTTAGTCATTAGTTTTTATCTTATCTTTTCACTTGTAGCACATGTGAACCTAGGTAAGTGTGATTAGTTGTCTCATGTCATATGATTAAGACACTTTTCATAATCTTATGACATTGTATCTCACCTTGGCTATATAACCAAGGGTTTCTACTACATTAAACATCACATCATATCATTGAATCATATGGATAAGAATACAATTTATTCTTGTCACATTCTATTCTCTCTCTTTGTGTTTTCCATTTGGTCTCAAGATCTTGGTAGCCATAGCCAATTCTAAAATGGTATCGAGCAAGTTAAGTGCTATTGGATAGTATTTTTCCAAGAGAGATGGTAAATCTTAAAATTTGAGTATGCTCTTCTCTTGCATCGTGATGATGATTTGGAGAATAAAAAAATTGATAGAAATAATAGATTTGAGGGGGTTCCATTTTGGCTCTTTATTATAGGTTAAAATCGAGCTTGTCTGAAAATCTAAGCTCACCATTATGTCAAGTTTTGAGAAAGTTGATTTTTCCTTTGATTTGTCCAAATTGGACATATGAGGCAAAATCTATGAGGGTTTGAAGTGGAAGAGTGGTTGCCAAATCCGTATGTAGTATTTTGGAGCATTTTGGGTCAAACCCTACCTTCATGTTCAAAAGGTCCAAAACCCTAAAATAAACTTCCAAATCATCTAAACCGGAGTAGTTGTCCGCTGAGGCAAAAAAATTCTTAAGGAGCTATATGACCCCCAGTTGTCATATGCTATAGTACAATTTTTTCAAAAAAAAAAATTGAATTGAAAATCCTTTTTTTTTGAAAAATTAAATTATACAGATTGAATTCTTTTTGTAATTTTTTTATTAAAAAAATAATAAAAAGAATACATGAGAAAAAATTTGTGAAGTTTTTTAAAAAAGATTGCAGGTATGTCCCTGCATAAAGGGCGTTGTGGGACCTAGTTGTTGTTGCATGGCCTATCAATCACCACCCCACCACAGTTACTAGCAGGTGACTAGTCAATCCATTGAATTTGGCGGCACTTTATTCAAGATTTTGGTCAACAAAGTCAATATTCCATCACCAGGATAAAGAATATTCTAACATCTCCCAAATTTTGACATAAAGAATATTTCGTCAGGCCAAGAGAATATTCCTTTTTGACTAGTCGATGACCATCAAATTTAATTGCATATATTATTGATGTCATCATCACATTAGCGATAACATCAGTAGCCTAAATTTTTTTGCCCCCCTCTCTAATGAGCTTTTTGATTTTGCAGTTCAACTTTGAAGCTTCATATCTTGCTCATTTTGACTCCTTTTTTGAGCAATATGTTTTTTGATTTGGGCTAATTTTTTGTGCTTTACATGACTTGAAGCAATCAATTTTTGATTTTGGTGTCTGGTTTTTCCAAAAATTGCAGATTCTCATAGGTGTTGTTGCTTCGTCCTCATTTTGGGAACTTTGGGAGCTCATATATTGCTCCTACAGTAACATTTTTAGGTGCAATTTTTTTTTAAAGTGCATAAATTTTCGTGTAATTTTCAGTGGTGTGATCTAAATGATCTCATTTTGTACCAAAAATTATACTTGATGCTATGGCCTATTTTGGCATCTATAAGCACTAAGATCAAGTCTAGCTTGTTTTTTTGGCATCTAGCAACTGTAAACACACTAAATATAAAGTGCCAAATCATATATTGTTGGGGGGTTTCTTGATTGAGTGATTTTGGAGGGGAGGGGGTCTCTTGGCGCATTCTTTTGATCTGTTTTATTGTGCTCTCTTTCATTTTCATGGATCATTCTAAGGTTCCTTTGTTCACATCATATAATTATTCAACATGGCATCAAAATGCATAAAGTACTCTAATGACTGAAGTTCACTCTCTATATGTTGAAAATAAGATACTCGAGCCTACAAATGCAGATAAAAAGATAAAATGGATGATTAAACATACCAAATCTCTTAGGTGTCTTCATAGATTAGCTTCTCAAGATCTTGGTAGCCATAGCCAATTCTAACACCCCTAAGACAAATGAACTATTTATGCAAGAGCTATAAGAAGTTCACTATTCAATATGGAGTCTAATATCTAATACACTAGTGATATCCTCATGTTGTCATGAGAAAATATTGTTTTGTTTCCCATGTTTTTATATCCATACGTTGAATTATGACTCTTTGATATTTTCTATATTTTTTATTTTTAAATAGTTTTTTTATATACCATTTAGATGATGCTTGTCTAGTTGATTAGTTATATATAGATATATTTGTTCTACTATTCACTTATTTTGTAAGGGATTGAGACCCTTGTTTCCTAAGCTAATAATATTAAAAAATACTTTGTTAGCCAACAGTATTCAAAACATAACACACAATAATTTTTAAAATTTTAAAAAATAGACATAGAATTTACATGGGAAATACCACATATCAATAGCTTATTTTATCTTCATATTCTTTATCATTTTCTTGCTATAATTGAGAAAAAATAGAAATATTTAAATTATTAATTTCTACATCCTACTTAGGCCAAAAAGTGGGACAAACATTTATGTTATCACCTTTATAATATTTTCTCAATAAATCATCATCTTTAAGCAATAGTATTCAAGAATTCATTAAGGATTGATTGGTCACTATCAAAGTCTTAACCAACATATGATGGCTAAGAGATAAAATTATATGAGATTATTGGCTAGGGTTCAAACTAGGTTAATAACAAGAACTAGGTATTTCTTTGGTGCATAGTGTTGATTTTATATCAAAATGATAGAGTTGTCATTTTTAACTAGTCTATAGATGGAGGCTTTGTTATGATCCATAGTGCTCCAAATTTCCTTGATAGGGAGGGGTTGGAGGAATCACTCACTGATTCCTGCTATGGATCTTGCTAGCAAGACCTCCTTGGTGTCTCTTTCCACCACTTCAACCTATAGGACCTTTCTTTGCTTAGGACCCCCTGGTTTTGCCTTGCCAACCCCAACTACCAACATACTTCTTCCTACCAAGTCCACCTTGGTGCAAACTTGTAACTCCTCCTTAGCCCTTAATCTACCCTAAAGGCTAACCTATCCTCAACACTCAATTAGATCTTGTAGGGGTGTAGAGATGTCTTCAATAGCTTCAATCCATCCGCCTAGGGTTCTTGAAGGTTCACCAAACTCCACCTTTTCAACGCTTTCACCAAACCCTCATCTAGGGTTAAAAAGGCTACTAGCCCATGAGCCCAATTAGGTCTCCATCTCCGAGAGATCAGGTATGTTCTTCTAAGTTCCCCAGAGCACCACCACTATTTTCCTTGAGATTCTTAGAGCCTATGCCCACCTCTCAAATATTTTTGGAGTCTTAAACCTCATCCGTCTGTACATAGCCATAACCCTCCATTTAGCATTTTAGGCCTTTTAAAAACCATTTCCTGACCACACAACGAACTGTCAGTTTATTCAACCACCAAATGGACTGATGAATCCTCCTCCTTCATGCCAAGTATTTTCAAGGCATCTATCTGCCTCTCCACATTGTGCCTTGACAGGGAAAGGTCACCCCTACAAACCAAGTGCTTTGCACTACCTATCTTTCCTAACTGGGCACTATCAAGCTCACCTAGGAGAAGACTTTTTCCATGATTCCTTGACTCCTAAAGACTCCTAACCCTAACCTATTTACAGACATGGAGCCTAGCCACATTCCCCAAAAACCCATACTGGTGTAGGTGTTCCAAGTGCTTGCTGGCACAACTAGCTAGGAAGACTTTTCCCTATCTTCATCCAGGAACCTGATATCTTCTAGGTTCTTATCACTCTTAGATCATTATCTAAGTCCTGCTCTAATTCCTCTCCAAGAGTTTCTCACTTGTGCTTCAAATTGGAAGACTAACACCTCTTTGAACTAGCAAACTCTCTCCTACACTTAGAAGACTCTAAGTGCCTACATCACACAAAAGCTTGAACTGATTGCAGGGGTGTCAAAGATGCTGAAAACATGCCACACACATTCATTTGATTCCATCTTGGATGGTCTTCAATCTCCCTTCTTACCGATTTCAAGATTTGGTCTTGAGGAGGCCTAGTTCCTTATAGCCCTTGAGAGTGACCTTTTTGTATTTCTTGCTCAAAATTTACAAACAACCTAAAAAAAAAACTTCACATTCAAATACCCTTTTTGATCCTCTAAAAGATTTACAAGGTTTTAGTTCTCTGTGCCCTCCGTACATTGGTCTTCTATAATCTAGGGCAAATAGGGCTAATAGGCCTAATTCCTTGGAACCTACTAATTTCTTGTTCCTTATCTCAACAAATGGATTGACAAACCTTCAATCCCCTTAGCATGTTATAATGTGACTATACCCTACCTAGGACTATACCTATTCCGTACGGTACCTCCTTCCCCTACCTATGTTCTTCAATTTTTCACTATCAATCCTCTAACCGGGTACTCTAAACTCGCCTAGGGTTTGATCTTAAAAATATCTGATCGACTCTTCATGACTCCTAACCCTAAATATGTATAGACTAGTGGCTCCCCTAACATTTCCATCTATTCTCAGGAAGATCCTATGGTTAGATTTCATGGGGGATCCATAAAAAGGAAAACTGGTTAGGATAGGACCAGAATAAACCCTTATACCTTAACTTGTGAATTCAAGACACCAAATCAACTCAAATTAACCTTCTTACAAAATGAAAAAGACTTAAAACTACACTATGAACACGAATGCAATGCTAAATCAAAATATACAACTCATTTGATATCAGTGTCACTCAAGATATTCGGGGAAACACAAAAATTGCAGACTTGTCTTCTATTTCCAAAAACCAAAAACTTGATTACAACAACTCTGACATCTTGCATTCGAGCCACACCTTTCATAGATGCCATTTGCCATGTTTTTAGGGATGTTGGTTGATTCCACACTCCTAGCTCTTAGGGGATCCAAGATAACTGAGTTGCATGCAACATGACAAATGTTGTCATGACAACTTTGCAACAACTTTTTGCAACTTGTCCTTATGCCACCATCCTAACTCTTAGGACCTCTACCTCCTATATTTTGAGCATCCAACTCCCTTAACTACTTCTTGGCATCTTTCTAACAACATAGATGCATTTAGAACACATTTAAGGCTCAAAATTCTAACTTAAGCTAAACAAAGCAAAACTAGCAAAAATGACTAAACATTGGTGAATCTTTGTCCTAATGACTAATTCACCTAGCCATTGCAATGACCTTCTAAGGTCCAAAACAAATACACACTTACTTTGACTTGGCTAATGTCAAATACAAGCCAAAATTTCCTAGTCTATGGAGGTTAGCCTAGGTGCTCCTGCACCATCCTCCCCAAATCAAAAGAGTTCAATCCACCCTTGGATTGAGTAAGTTGAGATCAATGCCCAAATTCTTGAACTCTGATTCTTTGATCCACACTACATCAGCATTAGGTTGACCATGCCTTTTAATCAGATGTTCCTTGTATTCCTTGGTTCTAGTCTTCTTGTAGACCCTGGTATCCAGTATACTGTCAGCTTGTTTGACTGTAGCAGAAGGCAGTTTGAGTTCTTCCACATCTTGGATGACTTCATTGAGGTTCTGATCCATGTTTGGTGGTGGTCCTTTGTAATGAACTAGGTCTCCAATGTTAAAAATAGGGGACAGTCCACTGTCATCTAGTAGCTGCACTTTAAAAGCATTGTTTCCATACTTCACCAAGATAGGGCAGGGACCTATCCTCTTCATCTGTAACTTGTGAGGGACTCCTTTTTGCAACCTAGACTTGTTTAGATGCACCATCACCAAGTCTCCAACATTGAACTGAACTTCTCTTCTATGCTCATCCACCTTGGTCTTATGCTTCATGTTGTTTTCTGCCAATGTCTTCCTGACTGTATCATGAATCTCCTGCATTGCATAGGCAAAATCATCAACATATCCACTTCCCTTGACTCCATCCTTTAAGTCTCTTAATTCATAGACTCCTCTAGGATGTAAACCATAAACAATTTCAAAGGGACTCTTCCCTGTTGACCTGTTCACAGTGTCATTATAAGCATATTCAACTTGTCCTATCAACTGATTCCATTGTTGACCATAATCCTTGGTCAAGCACCTTAAAAGATTTCCAAGGCTTCTATTAACAACTTTGGTCTGACCATTAGTTTGGGGATGGTATATAGATCCAAAAGATAAATTAGTCCCCAATCTCTGCCAAAGAGTCTTCCACAAATGACTCATAAACTTAGTGTCTCTGTCTGACACAATGTTCATTGGTAATCCATGTATCCTTACTATCTCTTTGAAGAAGAGAGAGGCTATTTGACTGGCATCATTGGTTGTTTTACATGGCACAAAGTGAGCCATCTTGCTGAATCTGTCCACAACTACATAAACACTGTCCATGCCTTGTTTTGTCTTAGGTAACCCAACTACAAAATCCATACTCAATCATTCCCATGGCCTAGTAGGGATAGGCAGTGGTTGGTATAGGCCTACATTTGAAGAAGTACCCTTGGACTTTTGACACACTATATAACTTTCCATATACCTCTTAACATCTAGGTTCATCCTTGGCCAATAGTAGAACCTTTGAACAAGTTCTTGAGTCTTTGTGATCCCAAAGTGACCACTCAATGCACCATTATGCTTTTCTTGTATCAAATTCTCTCTAATAGAGCCTCTAGGGACACATAACTAATTCCCTTTAAACAAAAGATCACTTTGCAAAGTATATTCAACATATTTACTATGAAAATGATTCTTGTATTCAACACATACCTTATAAATGTCTGCCAAATCTTCATTATCTGCATATAGATCCTTGAAATGATCTATTCCCATGCTCTTCAACTAAACCTCTTGAATGGTAAGGACCATTCTACTCAAGGCATCTGCCACCTTGTTGAGGACTCCCTTCTTGTGCTTGATATTGAAGGTATAAGCTTGCAGGTATTCAACCCATTTCATGTGTTTGTGACTCAATTTCTCTTGTGAATTCAGGAAACTAAGTGCTTGGTTGTCTGAATACACTATGAATTCCTTGGGAAGCAAGCAGTGCCTCCATTTCCTTAGAGCGTGGACCAATGCATACATCTCAAGGTCATAAGAAGAATACTTCGTCTTGGCTTCACTTAACTTCTCTGAACGAAAAGCCACCAGTCTACCCTCTTGACTGAGAACAGCTCCAATAGCCACATTGC
This sequence comes from Sequoia sempervirens, assembly GCA_007258455.2. NCBI lineage: Eukaryota > Viridiplantae > Streptophyta > Pinopsida > Cupressales > Cupressaceae > Sequoia > Sequoia sempervirens. The sequence goes on along the minus strand of VDFB02373365.1, from coordinate 285,370,501 downwards.
TTGCATCACACTCAATAGTGAATAGCTTCTCAAAGCTTGGTAACACCAAAATAGGTTGGGTAGCTATCTTTTCTTTCAACAACTCAAAATTTTTTGTTAGCTTGCTCATTCCATACAAACTTAGTCTTCATCCCTCCTTTAATGGTATCCAACATAGGAGCACAAATAGAATTGAATTGTCTTATGAACTTCCTATAGTATTGAGCAAGGCCATGAAAACTTCTTACCTCTGTTGCTGTCCTTGGAGTAGGCCAATTGAGGATGGCTTCCACTTTGCTTCTATCCATTTTCAAGTTGCCATGTGATAGCACAAATCCAAGGTACACCAGCTCTGTCTTGATGAATTCACATTTTTCTAAATTGATCATCAATTTCTCCTCCTGTAGCTTCTTGAAAATCAACTCTATCTGTTGGAGGTGCTCTTCTCTTGTTTTTCTATAAATCAGTATATCATCAAGATACACCACTACAAATTTACCAATGTAGTCTTTGAGGATTTCATTCATGAGTCTCATGAATGTGGAGGGGGCATTAGACAACCCAAATGGCATAACCAGCCACTCATATAAACCCTCATTAGTTTTGAAAGTTGTTTTCCACTCATCTCCCTCATGTATTCTAATTTGGTGATAACCACTCTTTAGGTCTATTTTGGTATAGTACCTAGCTTCACTTAGACAATCCATGAGGTCTTCAATCCTAGGGATAGGGAACCTATACCTAATGGTTATCTTATTTATGGCCCTAGAATCAGTACAAAGCCTCCATTCTCCTCCCTTTTTAGGTGCTAAGACAGTGGGTACTGCACATGGACTGATACTCTTTCTAATGAGACCTTTGTTTAGGAGTTCTTGAATTTGCCTAACTATTTCCTCATTTTGTTGAGGAGTCATCTTGTAGGCTGCTTTATTTGGTAAGGTAGCCCTTGGTATCAAGTCTATCCTATGACTTATGGCTCTCTTAGGGGGTAATGCTGCTGGTTGTCCACTACTCACAATGCCTTCATAGGTCTACAACATTTTCTGTATTTCTTTAGGTAACTCTGGATTTTCAGCTGCTTTCTCATTACTTACCTCTCTTGGCCTTAACATCACTACATATCCAACTCCTTCTCCTTCTTCCAAGGCTTCTAAGAACTCTTTTTCACCAACGATGAGCGATTTAGGACCTGTTGTCTGCACCTCTGTATCCTCTAACAAAGACTGAATTTTGAATGTTACCTTATCCTTCTTAAAAGTATAAGAGTTCTTCACTCCATCATGCATAGCTTGGTGGTCAAATTGCCATGGTCTACCTAGGAGCAAGTGACATGCATCCATAGGTAACACATCACACAAGACTTTGTCTTTGTACCTTCCAATTGAGAACTCCACCCATGCTTGTTCATTTACCAAGACATGTTGGCCTTTATTGAGCCATGTAACCTTGTAAGGATTGGTGTGGGGTATCCTTGTCAACTTCAGCTTGCTGACTATCTCCTCTAACACAATATTGCCAGTAGACCCTGAGTCAATAATGACTCTACACACTTTCCCCATCATCTTACACTTTATCCTAAACAGGGACCTCCTTTGGCTTGGTTCTTCTTTAACCGGCTCCTTGATCAAAGTTCTCCTCATCATGAGGTTCTCACCTTCCTCAAAATTCAATGGTACCTCAGAATGTTTCTCTGCTACATTTGTCTCATCTTGAACTAGATTAGTTCTCTTGTCACCTCCATGAGAAGTACTACCCTTCTCTGGACACCTATAAGCCGGGTGTCCCATTTGATTGCAATGGTAACACTTCATGTTGGTAAAGTAACTACCTCTTCCTTGTCCACCACTTCTTCCTCTAGAGATAGAGCCTCTTCCTCTACCACCTCTACTAGAGCTTCCTTCTTGCTGCTCAGAGTACCTAACTTCTCCTTGGGCCCTTGATTTTAAACTCCTTCCACCATAGCCACCTCTTTGTCCTCTACTATCTTTTCCTTTACCTCTACTTTTAGAGGTTTGCTCTTGTTTCTTTTTTCCTTTCTCCTCTATCTTTAAGGCCATTTGGTAACATTGACAAATGGTTTTGAAGTTCACTAGGATCATTTCTTCTTGGATAGACCACTTGAGTCCATTCAAATACCTTGCTAGCTTGATGCTTTCATCTTCAACCAGCTTTGATCTGAGGCACAGTTTTTGGAACTCCTCGGTGTATGTTTAGACATCCATATCTTTTTTTCTAAGATTATGTATCCTCCTATGCAACTGGACTTCATAGTCATCAAGTAGGTAGGTCTTCTTGATCTTGGTTACCATGCCTCTCCATGTAACTATAGGACCCTTTCCTTCTTTCTCTCTTTCACCTTGCACAAACTTCCACCATGTGAGAGTTGAACCTTTCAACCTTGACTTGGCCACCTTAACTTTTTTGGATTCTATTATACCATCACATTCAAAGTGATTCTCTATACTTTCAATCCAGTCCATGACTAAATTAGGGTCCATTTGTCCACTAAATAGTGGCACTCCTTCCAAAGCTTTGCCACTTAAGGCCTGCAGTGCCTTCAACAAGGGTTCTTTAGTAAGGACAGGGTCAGGTGTTGGAGCCTCCTCCTCCAAGTCCAATTCCTTTTCCTTTGCTTCCTTCAGATCTATTTTATCCTTTACTTTGTCTACCTTTTCTTGGACTTCATCCAAGAGCTTCTCCATTTAGGACAACCTTTCTCTTAGCAGCCGGTTATCCTCTTCTTGTTCTTCTACTTTCTTGGCTAACTCAACATTAGTCACCATGGTTCTTTCTTCCTCTCATGTATTCTCTCCTACTGATTCAGTGGGTTGCAACATCAATCACAAGCCTGATCAAACTTTGCTCTTATACCAATATGGTGTAAGTGTTCCAAGTGCTTGCTGGCACAACTAGCTAGGAAGACTTTTCCCTATCTTCATCCAGGAACCTGATATCTTCTAGGTTCTTATCACTCTTAGATCATTATCTAAGTCCTTCTCTAATTCCTCTCCAAGAGTTTCTCACTTGTGCTTCAACTTGGAAGACTAACACCTCTTTGAACTAGCAAACTCTCTCCTACACTTAGAAGACTCTAAGTGCCTACATCACACAAAAGCTTGAACTGATTGTAGGGGTGTCAGAGATGTTGAAAACATTGCACACACATTCATTTGATTCCATCTTGGATGGTCTTCAATCTCCCTTCTTACCAATTTCAAGATTTGGTCTTGAGGAGGCCTAGTTCCTTGTAGCCCTTGACAGTGACCTTTTTGTATTTCTTGCTCAAACTTTCCAAACAACCTAAAAAATAAACTTCACATTCAAATACCCTTTTTGATCCTCTAAAATATTTACAAGGTTTCAGTTCTCTGTACCCTCCGTACACTAGTCTTCTATAATCTAGGGCAAATAGGGCTAATAGGCCTAATTCCTAGGAACCTACTGATTTCTTGTTCCTTATCTCAACAAATGGATTGACAAACCTTCAATCCCTTTAGAATGTTATAATGTGACTGTACCCTACCTAGGACTATACCTATTCCATATAGTACCTCCTTCCCCTGCATATGTTCTTCAATTTTTCACTATCAAACCTCTAACCGGGTACTCTAAACTCGCCTAGGGTTTGATCTTAAAAATATATGCTCGGCTCTTCATGACTCCTAACCATAAATATGTATAGAATAGTGGATCCCCTAACATTTCAATCTATTCTCAGGAAGATCCTGTGGTTAGATTTCATGGGGGAATCCATAAAAAGGAAAATTGGTCAGGATAGGACCAGAATAAACCCTTAGACCTTAACTTGTGAATTCAAGACACCAAATCAACTCAGATTAACCTTCTTACAAAATGAAAAAGACTTAAAACTACACTATGAAAATGAATGCAATGCTAAATCAGAATATACAACTCATTTGATATCAGTGTCACTCAAGATATTCGGGGAAACACAAAAATTGTAGACTTGTCTTCTATTTCCAAAAACCAAAAACTTGATTACAACAACTCTGACATATTGCATTCAAGCCACACCTTTCATAGATGACATTTTCCATGTTTTTAGGGATGTTGGTCGATTCCACACTCCTAGATTTTAGGGGATCCAAGATAACTGAGTTGCATGCAACATGACAAATGTTGTTATGACAACTTTGCAACAACTTTTTGCAACTTGTCCTTATGCCACCATCCTAACTCTTAGGACCTCTACCTCCTGTATTTCGAGCATCCAAATCTCTTAACTGCTTCTTGGCATCTTTCTAACAACATAGATGTGTTTAGAACACATTTAAGGCTCAAAATTCTAACTGAAGCTAAACAAAGCAAAACTAGCAAAAATGACTAAACATTGGTGAATCTTTGTCCTAATGACTAATTCACCTAGCCATTGCAATGACCTTCTAAGGTCCAAAACAAATACACACTTACTCTGACTTGGATAATGTCAGATACAAGCCAAAATTTCCTAGTCTATGGAGGTTAGCCTAGGTGCTCCTGCACCACATACACCAGGTACAGTGGAAATGTGAGCTAAAACCCCATTTTTCACAATCTGCCAGTCAGAACACCCACTAAAGAAAAAAACAAAGTAATTACAAGATTTCCTATAGATTCCTAACCCTAACCTATTTACAGACATGGAGGCTAGCCATATTCCCCAAAAACCTGTACACCAGGTACAGTGGAAATGTGAGCTAAAACCCCATTTTTCACAGTCTGCCAGTCAAAACAACCACTAAAGAAAAAAACAAAGTAATTACAAGATAGCTTGAAAACGAGTAACCTAACAATCTACTATTCCAAACAATGCTTGAAAGAAAATTACACTACATCCTACTCTATTCAAAGTGCCATAATCAACCGATTAACATACTAATTCAAGTAACAAAATAGGAAATGCACACTAAAGTCTCGTTGTTTTCTTGATTTCAAAACCAAATACAAACTCAAATGTTTCCAACCTTGTTGTTAGGTCGAGGCCCACCTTATAAAGGTTTCTAAACAGTTAAGCTCACTCCTAACTGCTCCTTGGCTGCTTGTGAAATTCAATGGGCCTTATTTGCAAAATTTTAGAGAATCTAACACCTAGAAAGGTCTACTAAGGTCTTTAAACCATCCTTGTAGACAAACCTCAACCTAACAGATGGTCAACATGACCTTAACCAATACAATACCTGATCCCCAATGTCTCTAAGGCACAAACTCAAAAAGGTAGAAGGAGATTGCCACATTTGGCCTAAACAAATTTCCAAAACATGACCTTCCAATCAACTTTCCTAGGTGAACTATGGGGTGCTCCTGCACCATTCCTCTTTAGCCTATTAAGCTAGTATGTAAATTACAAATAGAAATGGGAGTTGCAAGAGGCATGTGTGAACAATCCTTGATTATATGGTCAATGACTGATACCTAAAACTAGTATTTGAGAGATTGATGTAGATATAACTATAAACACAAAATGCTAGCTATCAAGTTGAATCACTAGGGACACTTCATGGTTAATAATGAGTTTTATTGAAAATAAATCATTCCCATGGGGTTAAGATAAAAAAAAAATTTAGATTCATGAAAAATAAATTTCCCTAGGGGTTTATAATATATTCAAAATAATCTCTTAGAGAAACTAGGAGACCTTGAATCTATTGGAAGAATGAAGAAGAATGGCTAACTATACAGTTCTTTTGTTGTCATTGATGTCACCATGTTATACAAGCTGTGACTACTAGTATAAGTCAGTGTTTGATCTGGTATTTTGGTCCTCATTTCTCCATAGTTGATAGCTACTACTTGCGGGTTTGGGAAACAGTTTATGGCTGTTGAAAAAATGTATGTTCAAAATATCTTATGCTTCGATGCTTGTATGGTGTATTGACATTATTCTATTGATTACTTTTTTCTATTAAGTCTATTTTTGGCCGACTTCATGAATACATGGTGGTATGGTGAATTAATTTTTTTTACATGAATATATGTGCAGCCTACTTAGGTCTATGCCAACACAATAAAGTGTGCTATATATTTTGATTTATTGTTTGGAAAGATTTTTGTGACTACTTAAAGATGATAGTTGGTATTTTTTGTAAACAAGGATTGCATCTAATTAGGCCAACCTAATTGATGCTTGTGAATAGATCAACTATATATGTTGGACAAGTTTGAAGATTGAAATGTGAAGTAGTAGTGATTGCAAAGCTATGAGTCCAAAAAATGTGAAGAGGATGAAGTGCATTTTAAGTTAGTTTATTGAGCGTTACTGAACTGAATCAACACTTAGTACGTGTATATTAACAGTTCATTTTGTGGTTGTAAGCCATTATGTCATTGTAATTTTATAGGAAGTGAGCCTCCTTGTAAGCAGTGAGCTTTTGTATCCAAATAGTGAGTCTTATTCTGGGTAGTGAGCCCTTTGGCAGTGAGCCTTATATATTTGGTTTTGGAACTACTTTATATTGTGAGTTGATCCTCACCATGGTTTTTCCCTTATTGGGTTTTCCACATAAAATATGGTGTTCATTGTGTTGATTTTTCTTTTTTTTATCTGCATTTCATGTTCATACTTAATAATAGAACAGTGTGGTTGTGAAGTTGATAATTGTCGAAGTTTTGTGTTTGAATTTGGTGACAACTGATTCACCCCCCCTCTTAGTTGTCTTGCACCTTTGAACAATTGGTATCATAGATTTAGTTCCTTGGTGTAGAGCTTAACCACTTGAGGAAGATCCTGAAGGTTGATCAAATGGATGATAAAGAAGAACTCCATACTACACTTGAATATCTTGATAAGGTAGAAAATGAAAAAAAAGACTTGAAAGAAAATCTAGATGAGGCTAATGAATGTATCCAAAAACTAAAAGAACAATTGAAGAAATTCAAGGAAAGACATAGAGAAGTAAGTGAGCAGCAGAAACAAGAGATCATTGGATTGAAAGTCTTGTAGAAGAAAAGAAGAGAATCAAAGAATATATGAATATAGTGATGCAAAATAAGTCTAATGAATGCACTAGACTTGAACAAGTAGTAAACTTGAAAGTAGAACTAGAGAAGGGAAAACTCTATGAGAACAATTTCAAATCTACCTCTGACAAGCTTGAAGAATTTATTGTAGGAAAAAAACCAAATAAAGACAAAGGGGGCTTTGGAAATGAATGAGGTGAAAGCTCGAAAGACAGATCTCAAAATTTTATAGAAGTAAGAAGGGAAAGCAGTTTCCTCCAATAGAGAAGAATGAATCGGTAAAGAAAATTGACAAAGAAGAGCTGAAGCAAGAGATGAATAAGATATGAGGGAAGAAAGAAGAAGAACTTGAAACTATTGATGCATCTATTCCCTCATCCGGTACAGACAATTCTTCTGGGAATTAGACCTAACATGGTCTTAGGGAGAACATTATCATAAAAATGTACAAACCCCCTAGATGAATGGTGTGTAAGAGGTTGGCACGATGATGTATTGTGAAGAATGAATAAATAGAGGTTTTGGAAAAGAAACAGGAAGAAAACATGTTGGCATGCTAATTTACAGATTGAATTAGGGTTTTTCTATGTTCAGAAGAATGATTTTAGCAGCTTTTTGAAGTTTGCCACATTTAATGTGAATTAGGGAAAAACGATGGTGTATAAAGTAAAATTCGTAAGTATTTTTGATCAATTGAGCACCTAAAGAGTTTGAAAGGTGTCTTAGAGTGATCTCGAAGTGGCTTGAAGCAATTTTGAGGTAATTTGAAGGAATTATTATGGATACTCTAAAATTATTTCTTAGTTTACAAAGGGGAAGAAGGGAAAAGGAAGAAGTTTGTATTGAACAATAATGAATTCAAGAAAGTTAAGCACAACAATGGACAGAGGATCAAGTGATGACATTCCACTAAAGTTGAAAGGTGTTGAATTGGAAGAATTTGATCATAGGAAGATGAAGGAAATGGAACTAGGGCTGAAGAAAAATGAATTATAGAGCATAAAAACCCTAGGTATGGATTTATGGGGAGAATTTCCTAGGTTTTTAGATAAATAATTCATCTTGATCTTGTTAAGTCAATTCAAGAATGGAAACATTATGTTGGATAAAACCTACCTAATCACTAAGGAAGTGATTGAAGTGTTTACTGGTTTATACAGTGTTGGGGATCTCCCTGGGAAGAAAACTATGAAATACAAAGATGTGGAGGAACTTACTAGCATTGATAAAGAACCTCAAGCTCTATTGATAAACACTCTTACAAATTCCAATGTAAGGTATGTTGCATACAAAATTTCTTATAAAATTTATTTCAAAAATCATGAAGGTTTGACTCTGGCTATTGTAGTATATCTTGCACACATGATGGTTAAGGAAAAGAAGTAGTTTGATTTGTGTAGCCTATTACTTGAAAACCTAACTGAGAATTCCCGAATGTCATTGGTTGAGGGTTATCCTTTTTGTTTTGGATCTTTGTTCATGTGTTTTACTTTTTACTTTTTGAACTTGCTACCTAGAAGAGAAAATGTTGAATGGGAATCTCTGTTGCAAAAGATAGTGAATGACAATGTTTGTCTTCTAATTAGACATCCTCCTTTATGTAGTTGTGTATATTGGATGGTATGAGTGCAAGGATAAATTCGGTTGTGCTTGCTTGGAAAAGAATTCTTCTGATCATAAGAGAGAGGTACAATAAAATATTTCATGTAAAAATGACAATTTTCACCTAAATATTTGAAATGGAGTGTTAGAATTCCTTTGCATATACAATTTTTCTTTGTACAAATGTTTAGATCCTATTTTCGATCGCCCTTTGCCATTGATTTCCAAGGGGGGAGAGTCATGTGAAGAACAGTGACAGTGATAGGGGAAGAGAATGTTGTGTTTTGTAGATTTTGGCACATGTTGCCATTAATGACAAAGGGAGAGATTGCTAGAAGAATGAAGAAAAATAGCTAACTATATAGTTTTTTTATTGTCATTGATGTCACCATGTTATACAAGTTGTGACTGCTAGTCTAAGTCAGTGTTTGATATGATATTTTGGTTTGGTATTTGAACTAGTATATAGGTTACACCCTCTGATATTTTGGTCCACATTTCTCCATGGTTGATAGCTACTATTTGTAGGTTTGGGAAATAGTTTATGGGTGTTGAAAGTGTTGGAAAATGTGCCTCAAACTTACTGGCATGTAAACTCCTGAAAGGGAAATGTCAGTGAGACCCTTTAGAAGTCTTACCGACTAGCAGCTGTGTTCTAAACATTTGAAATACTCAGGTCGCCGAGACTTTGATTCTGTCTTGTTGATAGGAGTCATCGAAAAGACATGTCAATCACTGGTAGTTTCCCATCTCATTCCGCCAGGACATATCTCCTGTTGACGGGTTGGTATCTAGTGGTAATCGGGAAGACTCGTGGCAACAAAAGTCATTGGGGAGAGGCTGGAACATTTGGAATGACTCATTCCGATAGAGTATGTCTCATTGAGGTTTTTCACATGGGAAATGGATGACATCGGGAAGACCCTTGGCTGACAGGTTTGCATTCGATAAGAACTCTTGCTGATGAATGTGGTCTCGTCGATAGGCTGGTGCATTTGATATGAAATCTTGGCGATAGCATTTCTCTTTCCGACTATTTTGTGCTTAGTATGATGTCTCGTTGATAGAGCTATATGAGTTGAACATCGGTGTGAAGTCTTAGCAATATTGTTTGTCTCACCAACAGGTATGTTTTCGGTATGAACTCTTGTCGATAGCATTTGTCTCATCGACAACTCTGCACAATGAACATCAGTATGACATAAGGTTCTGTAAGACTCTTGGCAATAGCAGAACTCTTGCCGATAGATCTACACAAGATGGATTTGTGTTCGGTATGACCTCTCACCGATAGCGATGGTTTGGACGATGATTTTGTAGTGCATATTGATGTGATGTCTTAGTGATAGAGTGATTCTGAGCAAAAAGTTTGAACTCGATATGACTCTTGCCGATGGTGGTGATTCTAGCCGATAACGACAGTCGGGCATTGTGGCATTGGGGAGACATGGCTTAGTGTCTCACCAACATGCAATACTGTTTGAATGCCTTGACCAGGAATGAATATCCTACATGGTCCATTTTTGACCAATCAGAGAAGTGGAATTTAAACCATTAGCAGTTGGATTGTTGTGACCATTCATGTGAGGGAGATGAACAGACTGTGAGGAAAACAACTAGGTTGGGCAATGGCAGATGATGATGAACAGTTCGATGAGTAACAATGTTGTTTGATTGAAGATAGATTGATCTATGTAAATTCATTGTACGTTTTCTAAGAGATATTCTATACAAGGTTGATCGAGGAAATGTTGCTGCTGTAAATTAACATCAAAAAGTTAAGTCTGAACTCTATATGTAATTTCCTTTACTGTAATACAAAGAGACTTTTCTTGGTGTGGTGGGTTTTTCTCCCGTAAGGGTTTTCCCACGTAAATTTGGTGTTCAATTGTGTATGTTCATTTCTCTATTTCTATTATTTCTTTCATGAATATCTTAATTAGACTATAATTGAAAAATTAAAATTTATCTCTGCATTCTTCCTTGAGGTTTTGATGTTAGGAGAGTTTGTTCCGCACCTAAGCTTTCCTTACAAGTGGTATCAGAGCCTGGCCAGTTGTGTTATCCTTGTGGGTAGGTTGGGTTTTTTATGTCAATTCTATTTTAGTGGGAGTCTTATAGAAGTCTGGTAATTCAAATTATAGAATAAGATGGCAAGCACATTAGGAAAGATTGAAATTGAGAAATTCAATGGCAGCAATTTTGAGTTGTGAAAACTCAAAATGGAAGATCTATTGGTTGATCATGATTTGTGGCTTGCTGTGTCTGGAATGAAGCCTACAGGCATGAAGCAAGAGGATTGGGACCTTGTAAATCAAAAATAAAAGGGGCTGATAAGGCTCTGTTTAGTAGACTATGTTCTTCTCAATGTTCATGAAGAAAAGACATCTTCTTTGTGGAAATGATTGGGAGCTATTTATCAGGGCAAGTCCTTGGTGAATAAGTTGTTCTTGAGGAAGAAGTTGTAGTCTTTGAAAATGCAGGAAGGAGCATATGTTGATGATCATTTGAATGCTTTCAACATGCTGATTGCTTAGTTAGCATCTGTGGGTGTGAAAATTGATGAAGAAGATCGTTGTATGCTACTGTTATGTTCTTTGACAGATTCTTGGTATCACTTGGTGATGGCTATTGGGAGTACGACAACCACTTTTAAGATGGAAGATGTTGTTGCTTCTTTATTATCAGAAGAAATGAGAAGAAAATCTTCTGAGATGGTGAAGGAGGCTCTTGTTGTTCAAGGGAGATTGAAAGAAAAAGGAAAGAAGAAGGACAAGAAGTACAAATCCAAATTAGAGGGGAGATCAAAGTCTCCTGGCAAGAAGTCCAAGGTGAAGTGTTGGAATTGTGGGCAACCTGGTCATGTCCAAAATGATTGTAAAGAGGAGAAGAAGAAGAAGAAGAATTATTTTGACAATAATTCTTCTCAGAGTGATGCAGATGCCCTCATTGTAGCCCTAGCAACTCAGACATCAGATGATGTCTAGATGATTGATTCTAGAGCATCTTTCCACATGACATCTCATAGAGACTAGTTCACTAAGTATAAAAAATATGATGGTGGAAGGGTGTATTTGGCAAGTGATTCATCTCTAGAAATAGTTGGTCGTGGAAGAGTCAGAATTCAGTTCCCTAATGGTAGAGTAAAGGGAATCAATGATGTAATGCATATATCAGGTTTGGCTCAAAATCTACTTTCTCTTAGTAAGTTGAACGATATTAGAGTGCAGGTCATGTTCTCTGGAAATGGCTGCAAGATGACTAGAGGCTCAATGGTGCTAGCAAGGGGTGCTCGAATTGGTACCCTGTATAAGCTAGATGCACATGTTGTTCAATGCAATAGTGTCTTTGCAAAGTTACAAAAGGCTACTCATGGAGAAAAAGAGGAAAAAGTTCCTGATAGTGAAAAATCTATGGAAGTTAAAGTTCCAACAGAAAAGACTATGCTCTGGCATCATAGGCTAGGTCACATTGGTGAAAAAGGTTTAAAAACCTTGAAGAATAAAAACCCGGTTGAAGGGCTTAATGATTGTAACCTCGAATTCAAGTTTTGTGAACATTGTATATATGGTAAACAACACCATGTTTCATTCTACTCCAGACCTCACAAATCTTCTGGTTTACTTGATTACATACATTCTAATGTTTTTGGTCCAGTGAATGTTCCTTCTTTGTCTAAATCAAGATATTATGTATCATTCATTGATGATTATTCAAGAAGGGAATTTGTTTATTTTTTAAAAAGTAAATAAGAAGTGTTCAGTTGTTTTAAGGAATTTAAAAACCTTGTGGAAAATCAAACTAGAAGAAAAATAAAAAATGTCTAAGTTGGAAAACAAGGTTGTTAAATATATTTTTATTGGCTATAGTGCTGGCATAAAAGGATACAAGATTTGGAATTCTGATACTAAGAAAGTTTTGTACAGTAGAAGTGTTATTTTTCATGAGCTGAAGCTTTCTACTCTAGATGTACAGTCAAAGACAAAATCAAAAGATAAAAAGGATTTAGTTGAAATTCCTCCAACACCAGATAAAGAGGAATTGAAAATTCAAAATGTACCTGAAACTGAGGAGAGCTCAAGTAGTTCTGAGAGTTCTGAAGATGAAGAACAACCTCAGCCTCGGCCTGTGAGGAGGTCAAAACATGAGAGAAAGCAACCTGATAGGTATGGGTTCTCTATGTTAGATTCTACTTGTGCCTATGCTTTAATTTCTATCACTGATGAGCCTAGGACTATGGAAGAGGCATTTAGAATGTCTGATTCAAACTCTTGGTTGGAAGCCATGAACAAAGAAATGACATCATTAGAAAAGAATGATACTTGGAGTTTGGTGCCCTTTCCTGAAGGCAAAAAAGTTGTGGGCTGCAAATGGGTATTTAAAAAGAAAATAGGTCGGGATGACAATATGGAGAAGTATAAGGTGAAGTTGGTTGTGAAAGGTTATTCCCAAGTAGAGGGAATTGATTATGGATAAATTTTTTCTCTTGTAGCTAAGCTGACGTCTATCAAATTTCTCTTGTCACTTGCAATAGCGTATGACTTAGAGATTGAATAGATGGATGTGAAGACAACATTTCTTCATGATGATCTTGAAGAAGAAATTTATATGTCCCAGCTAGAGCACTTTGTGGAAAAAGGTAAAGAAAATCTAGTTTGCAAGTTGAAAAAATCTTTGTATGGATTAAAACAATCGCCTAGAATGTGGTACCAGAAGTTTGGCATGTTTGTTTTGTCATTAGGATTTGTAAGATCAAAATATGATCATTGTGTGCATTACAAAGCTGAAAATGATCTTGTTCTTATTATTGCTCTCTATGTTGATGATATGTTGTTCATAGGCAATAGTAAGTTAATGATATCTAATCTACAATATCAATTGTCTACAAAGTTTGAAATGAAAGATCTTGGTACAACCAGGTATATTTTGAGAATGGAAATAACCAGGGATAGGAAAAGTAGAAAAAATTGGCTCAGTTAGAGTAAGTATATTAATACTATTCTTGAGATATTTTTTATGAATGAGTGCAAGTAGCTAGTTTTTCCAGTCTTGTAGGGAACGAAGCTATCTATTGAAGACTGTCCAAAATCTCCTACTAAGATGGAGGACATGACCAGAGTGCCTTATGCTAGTGTAGTTGGCAGTTTAATGTATGCAATGGTCTGTACAAGGCTAGAAATTGCCCAAGCCGTGGGAGTACTAAGTCATTTTATGGAAAATCCTGGATTTTGATTAAGCAGGGGATATTGACAACAAAAGATCCACCAGTGGATATATTTTCATGATGAATGGTGTTGCAGTTAGTTGGATGAGTAAGCGGTAGGTTGTTGTCGCTTTGTCCACTATAGAGGTAGAATACATGGCAGCAACACACACCTGTAAAGAAGCAATCTAGTTAAAATGTTTGTGTTCTAATGTTGGATTTGATGCAGGGAAAATTACAATTTACTGTGACATTTAGAGTGCTATTTGTTTGGAAAAAAATCCTACTTTCCATGCCAGGATGAAACATATTGATGTGCAATATCATTTTTTACGAGATATGGTTGAGGATGGAAAGGTCTCTTTAGAAAAAGTGGATACTCTGGAAAATGTTGCAGATGCATGCATGAAACCAATGAGCACAAACAAGTTTAGGTGGTGTGTCAATTTGGTGGGCCTTAGTGCCCATGAATTTCAGTAGTTTTGTTGTTGCTTTGAAGGTGTTAGTAAGATCTTCCTCAAGTGGGAGATTGTTGGAAAATGTGCCTCAAACTTACTAGCATGTAAACTCCTGAAACAAAAATGTCGGTGAGATCCTTTAGAAGTCTTACCAACTAGCAGTTGTGTTCTAAAAATTTGAAATGCTTAGGTCGTTGAGACTTTGATTATGTCTTGCTGACGGGAGTCATCGGCAAGACATGTCGATCACTAGCAGATTCCCATCTCATTCTACCTGGACAGATCTCCTATCGATGGGTTGGTTTCTAATGGCTATCGGGGAGACTCGTGGTGACAGAAGTCATTGGGGAGAGGCTAGAACATTCAGAATGACTCATTCCGACAGAGTATGTCTCGCTAAGGTTTTTCACATAGGCAACGGATGACTTCGAGAAGACTCCTAGTTGACAGGTTTGCATTCGGTAAGAACTCTTGCCGATGGATTCGGTCTCGTCAACAAGCTGGTGCATTCGATATGACCTCTTGGAAATAGCATTTCTCTCTCTGACTATTCTATGCTTGGTATGATGTCTCGCCGATAGCGATGGTCTCGCTGATAGAGCTATATGAGTTGAACATCGGTGTGAAGTCTTAACGATATTATTTGTCTCGTCGACAGGTATGTTTTCGGTATGGACTCTTGCCGATAGCACTTGTCTCACTAACAACTATGCACGATGAACATCAGTATGACATAAGGTTTTTTAATACTCTTGGCGATAGCATAACTCTTGTTGATAGATCTACACAAGATGGATTTATGTTCGGTATGACCTCTAGCCGATAGCGATGGTCTGGATGATGGTTCTGCGATGGATATCAATGTGATTTCTTAGCGATAGAGTAAGTCTAAGTGACAGGTTTGAACTCGATATGACTCTTGCCGATGGTGGTGACTCTGGCCGATAACGACAATTAGGCATTGTGGCATTGGGGAGACATGGCTTAGTGTCTCACCGACATGCGATACTGTTTGAATGCTTTGACCAAATGACTATCCTGTGTAGTCTATTTTTGACCAATCTAGAGAAGCAAAATGTAAACCGTTAGCAGTTGGACTATTGCGACCATTCCTATGAGGAAGATGAACAGATTATGAGGAAAACAACTAGGTTGGGAAATGGTGGATGACGATGAATAGTTCGATAAGTAACAGTGTTGTTCGATTGAAGAAAGATTGATCTGTGTAAATTCATTATGTGTTTTCTGAGAGCTATTCTGTACAAGGTTGATCAAGGAAATTTTGTTACCCTAAATTGGTATTAGAAAGTTAAGTCTGAACTCTGTATGTAATTTACTTTACTGTAATACAAAGAGACTTTTCTTGGTGTGGTGAGTTTTTCTCCAGTAAGGGTTTTCCCACTTAAATCTGGTGTTCAAATGTGTATGTTCATTTCTCTGTTTATGTTATTTCTTTCATGAATATCTTAATTGGACTATAATTGAAAAATTAAAAGTCATCTCTGCATTCTTCCTTGAGGTTTTGATGTTAGGAGAGTTTGTTCCGCACCTAAGCTTTCCTTACAGAAAGCATGTATGTTCAGAATCTCTTGTGCTCTGGTGCTCATATGGTGTATCAACATTATTCTGATGATTACTTTTTGTGATTAAGTCTATTTATGACTAACTTCATGAATAAGTGGTGGTATGCTGAATTAATTTTTGTTACATGAATATATGTACAACCTATCTTAGGTCTATTCCAACATGATAAAGTGTGCTACATGTTTTGATTTATTGTCTGGAAATATTTTGTGACTGCTTAAAGCTGATAGTTGGTATTTTTGGTAAACAAGGATTGCATCTAATTAGGATGGCCTAATTGATGCTTGTGAATGGATCAAGTATATATGTTGGACAGGTTTGAATATTGAAATGTGAAGTAGTAGTGATTGTGAACCTGTGAGTGTGAAAAATGACAAGATGATGAAGTGCTTTAATTCAATTTATTGAGCATCGTTGGAACTTAATCAACACTTAATACATGTTTATATTATTAGTTCATTTTGTGGTTGTAAGTTAGTTTGCATTGTAATTTTGTAGGTAGTGAGCCTCCTTATAAGCAGTGAGCTTTTGTATCCAGACAGTGAGTCCTATTTTGGGCAGTGAGCCTTATATATTCGGTTTTAGAACTACTTTATATTGTGAGTTGTTCCTCACCGTGGTTTTTCCCTTATTGCATTTTCCACATAAAATCTAGTGCTCATTGTGTTGATTTTTCTTTCTGTTATCTATGTTTCATGTTCATACTTAACAATAGAACAATGTGGTTGTGAAGTTGATAAGTGTTGAAGTTTTGTGTTTGAATTTGGTGACAACTGATTCACCCCCCACTCTCAGTTGTCTTGTTCCTTTTAACAAAATCTATATCTAGATGTGAACTTTCTATCTTGCTTTATCAAAGATTTGAAAGTTCCAATTCTATTGAGATAAAACTAGAATAGTGTTTCTTATAAAACTATAGTCTGATTGGTTGAGGAGCATGCTGACCTAATTAGTCTCATTGAATGGAAATTAGATAAAGCCATTAGTGACGTTACAAAACTTAGTGAGCTTGATGCCATGGGACTCCCAAGAGTGTTCAAGGTCCAAGTTGTCAAGGACTAATTTGAGAGGATATGACTTATATAGTAAGCTATCAAGTTGTAATTCTCATACCATTTACTAATAAAATCTATGAAATTTATTAAAAAGAAAGCATCAATCAAAGAATTAGAAGAATGTGTATCATAAACTTTAAGAACAAACTCTTAAGATCACTTTAATGTCACCATCATTATCATTCAACAAATATTATAAAAAGTAAGGCTCAAACCATTTAAATAGATTCAATCTTATAAAAAAAAAATAGATTAAAGAAAACTTAATATGAAAAACCATGAAATTATCCCATACAAATAATATGGAAATAAAAGAAGGGAAGAAACTCTAAATCACACATTAAAAACAAACCATAAGTTCATATAAGCTCCAAACTAAAGCTCTCCTCAAGTTTAATTAATCCCACTTGTAATAGAGTTTTCAAGAATATATGCTCCTCACCATCAAAAATTTTGAGTTTTATTGTGAGCAAATGATGCAATCTATTCCACATGCAGATAACCTTCAATATGCAATCTAACTATTTCCAAGTAACTTTGAAGGGGGTCCTTAATTCAAAAATGAATTCGATATCATGAACTTAGAGATTCGTATACTATAGTTGTAGGATTCATCCTCGTCAATTCCGTGTCATGAAAATGGGGTGGAGTATTTTTGGGTCAACATTCAAGTCATATTGAAGCTAAAAGAAAAGCATAACACTTGGGATGCCAAGGACATTTGAGGCTAGTCCCACAAAGCTTTATAATCAATTGCAAATCTAAATAGCCTATAGAGTTCAATGGACCAAAACATATAGATGCTTAAGGAAATAACAAATTGTAGATTATTTTTCTGCGTAGGCTCACATACAGTCCTCGAGTTTGTGCTAAAGAGCCCAATCTTTATTGAATAGCACAATACTACGTAAGTAGTAGTAATCCTCATTAAGCATCCGACAGAGTAATATCAGCTTGTCCATCATTCTGATTGAGGCCCAGAGCATCCACAATATTATTACGGCAAGGTGGCTGAAAATCATGCTCTTGGTCACATCCACACTTTGAATCGCACTCGTCCACAATAGTTGCCATGGCGGTATTACCATTTGCACTGATTTCAATCTACTTTCCGCAGCAGCTCAGATTATCAAACCGGTCGGTGGACAAGGCCACAGTCATCTCACTGTTGGAATGGAATTGGCCGTCACATTCTGACGCTGCGTCGTCACTCCCCCCTGCACCGAAGCCGTTAAGAGTAAGAATGGCAGAAGTCTGTGAAATGATGGGGGGAGAGCAGTCGTATGTTGGGTACGTCTCCATCGCTTGACAGTAGTCCGAACCTTCTGTCGTATTGCAATCGCCATCGCTGCCCTACAACGAGCTGCTGGATTGGTAGGTGTCTTCTTGCACTCGCATTAATACCATCATCCACGCCATTATTATAATACAACCCATCTTTATGCTCGCTTTCTCCATGGGATTCAAGAGTTTAATGATGAAGAAAATACGAGAATAGGAATGATTGTTGAGATCATTTGTTGAGGCGTTTTATAGGAAGGAGGTGGTGCAATGGCCCATATCTTATCCAATTCTTGGTTGGACTGATTCTACAGACGCCTACTGTGTGTAATGTTAAAGCTTTTACGGATTGCAATGACCTGGAGCCTACGGGGATTTATAAAAATCTATGTAACATGACTTGCGTTAAAAATAAATATTTCTGACCGATTCCAAGTTGTTAGTGGATTATACTTCCTTTGTATATCATGATGCTCAAACGTATTGTCTATCCATCATTGGACGCACATTTGACCCCATTCATTAATCGAAATTTGGAAGATGGGAAGATTTTGAATTTTTGGTTAATTAATGGGTGTATTTTGAGTGATGGAGAGACTTAGGATATGTCTTATCATATATAAAAGAAATATGATGTATTAATATTGTGTATGATTAAAAAGAGTTCAAAGTGGTTAAGTTATTTATTTTTAAGTTGTTTTTATAGTTTATATTGATGTTGTTATATTAGTTAAATTTTTTTGTTAAATGTGCATTTTAAATGGTAGATAGACATAAGTATGTATTTAACATTATGTTATATAAAGGAAGTACGGTGTATTAATATTGTGTATGATTAAAAAGTAGTTAAGTGGTTAAGTTGTTTATTTTTAAGTTGTTTATATAGTTGTGTTATAGGCTACACACTTCATGATTTATTGTTATTTTGTCTTCACCGCTGCCTTTTATAAAATAGGAAATCTCATTTCCTAATACTCTTTAGGTGTTTCCATTATAATGATCTTACATCTAAAAAGACACAAGCTAGCCCAATTTATTGATCAATGCCAAAAGATACCTTAATTAACACCAAGAAAAAAACAATGATTTTAAGAACTAGAGGATGGTTGAGGTGGGTGATACCATAATACTGGTTTACAATTTTTGGCCAAACTAGACATTGACTTGATTTTTTTAACTAAATCTTCACTTTCAAGCACCTATAGCTACTAAACCATGAGGAATTTGAAGATGATGCAAACTAGTGATTTATGACATTTTGTGTGTAGATTCTAAATATATATATTTTTTAAAAATTGGAATCAAATTGCATTTCTTTTTCCATCTCCTTCGAAAAAACACCATTTTTAAAGAGTGACATGTACTTGCTAACACAACTTTTTTCTATGTAGGATAAAATTATATTTTTTTTGAATTTAGATTCATAACTACGATATCTAGTGCATGCAATTAGTTTCATAGTCTTTTATTGAATTTTTTTTCTTAATTAAGTTTTAAAGTCAGACCAGTTACAATTCAGACATAGGTTTACATGCTAACACATAACTTTTTTTGTAGTATTGAAATTCTTTTTTTTTGTTGGATCAAGGACATCAATATCTAGTGCATGGATTTTTTTTTATTTTTTTTGATAATCTCCTCTTTTTCCATATGTGCAGAATATAGAGCTTGATTTTCAGTGAGAAACCTATGTTTAAATAAACTAAAAAAAATACATATTAAAACCAAAATATATTAAAATTATATTCGATGGATAGCCTGTTTGGAGGAATACCATCATCTAGCTGGGTCTATGAAGTTTCCTCCATTTTCATCCTCAATCTGAGCTTCAAAAGGTAAAATTTTGCAGAAATTTGGTAGAAGAGGGGGAGAAGGGAAAAAAGGGGGGGTTCTAGTGGGTTCACTAGAAACCCCCCTTCCTGTGAACCCCCCTTTAAATACAATTAAAAAATAAAACCCATTAAAGGGGGGTTCACACCCTTGTAGCAAACCCCCTAAAGTGTTTTCCATTCGAAGATGCATTTTCCCTTCCTAAATGGAATTGTAAACCAATTTTGTTGGATTTTTGAGGTATTCATATCTTATGGATGACCCTCACCCCTAGCTAAAGAAACTTCCCAAAGCTGTTGTTGCAACAAATGAAAATGGGGAGTCTTTTGTTGCTACAAAAGCGAAGGCCAAGGGAAAGAGAGAAGATGCTCACATTTTGCAAATTGTCTTGGAGCAAGAGGAATAAGAAGCTAAATTGGTTCATTCATGCCACTTTCTAAGCATAAGTTCTACCCATCAGCTTTCTTGACAATATTATTAGCCTTAGGCTTTGGAGTTAGTCTTTAGGATTCATGAAACTATATGTTTGATCACTAGCACTTACATTGGAATTTAATTCCTTAAATATACTACAATCTCAATTTTTTATATATGCTATTAAAGGTTTATACATTCTCTTGAAATTACAAACTTTGAGATTGAATTTAACTTGTAATTTGGAACATATTTAACAACCACATGACAATTTTATTTCTAACTTAGGTTTCTAGTAATTTTTGTATATGCTACCTTACTAGTGGCACCCATAATACAATTCTCATACCATAAACACAAATAAATTTTGTGTCAAGAAATGCTTTGATGGGATGGGATTTATATAGTAAGATATCAAGTTGTAATTCCCATACCATTTATAGGAAAATTCTATGACATCTATTGAAAAGGAAACATCAACTAGGGAAGTAGAAGAATTAACTTGTTGTAAACTTCGTGAACCAACATTTAGGTTCACTTGGATGTCATCAACATTGGAATTCACATCAACAGTTGTAGAAGGTAAGATGATGACCATTTAAATCAACCCAATATTCTCAAAGGACGAAATTAAGGGAAAAAATAATGTGATAAACCTTGAGATTATCCTTCACAAGTGGTATGGGAAATATAGACTTGGGTCAAATAAGAAATCCAAAGTCATCCTTGAGAACAAACCATAAGTTTTCATATGTCAAATTAAATCTCTCCTCACATTTTGTTGATTAGTCTTGTAATCATTAAAAGATCTTTTGAAGAAATTTGTTCCTTATCGGCTAAAGCAAAGCCTTCAAGGTTTATTTTGATTAGATGATGTAGTCTATTTCACATACATATCACCTTCAACGTGCAATTTTATTATCTTCAACTCACTTTGAAGGCCATCAAAATGAGGAAAATGTTCAACACAAAAGTGAATTTAGATCGTGAACTTAGAGACCACTCTACTTAAATATCACACTTTTCAATAATCAAATGGCCAATAGGAAATTTACACCTCTTCCCTATTAAATAGTGGTCAATAGTTGTCCCTCTTTTATTGACCAAAATTTACCTTTCACTATTAAAATAAATGTGATATAAGAATAACTCTTAAATTGTAAGATTTATTCTTATTATTTCCCTTTTAAAAGAAATACTTTACAAAAAAATTGAATCATTATTCAAATCTATAGTGTAGGAAAATGCATGCCCTTTCATTTTCACACATGTTTGGGACCGCCTTGCTTTGTTTATCCCTATTTATGTCTTAATTGGTCCTATTTTGTATTGACAAGCCTAATGAATTATATATTTTTTATGGCTAATCCTAACATACTTCAAAAGGGTAAATGATAATTTAATGATTCTGGTTGTGTGTCCCTATTTTTTGGGTTGGGACTAAGATGCCACCTAGGGTGTCTTTGTCCCCCAAAGGTATTGGGACCCTTATTTAAAATGTGCCTTGAATGGGCCCCTTTTTGGAGTATGTGCCCTGAGTTTCAAGCCTCCCGACTAAGACACTACCTAGGGTGTCTTACTCCCCCTTAAGGTATTTTTAGGATTTAATTTAAAATCTTAGTAGGATTTAACCTCCTTTAATTAATGATTTCATATGTTGGCTTGTTTTGGTGTAATTTTCTTATATTAAGCATAGATAAGTATAAATACAAGGTTATTTCAATCATTTTATCCTAACAAGCATTCAAGTATTCATTCCTAAGGAAAGTTTATGAGATCAACATCATTCAAGAGAAATTCATCAAGCATTTGGAGCCATCATCAAGATTCAAGCATCATATCAAAGATATTCTTGCATCATGTGTGTTTTTGAGCTAACATTTGTGATGTAGGGTTTTGATTCAAGCAAGCAATTTGAGTCAAGATCTATCAAGCATTCAAGCAAGTCAAGATGTACAACTAAGCTAGCCACTTCACACAAGTTTGGAGATTTCACAACAAGGGTTTGGTGAGTTGCAACATAGCACTTTGTTCATTCATCATTTCCCTCCATTATTCTATTTCATTTCAAGGTTTAATTACCAACAAGGGGTTTGACCAAGGCAAAACCCCATTTACTAACAATCAACAAGGTTTTCCTCTCTTATGTGTTTGTGATTGCAGATTCAGGTTGAAGACTTGAAGATCATTTGAAGTGAAAAGTTGCAAAGTCGCAAAGTTGCATTGCAAAGTTGTCATCGTCACAGAAACTCACCTACAAGCTAGATCTAGAGGTTCTAGGACCTGAGATTTGACAAGAAGGAAGTACAGACCTTGAGCCTCAAGACCACATTTAGAGATTTTAGAAATTTAGAATGGGACTAAGTTGGTGTAGCAAGGGTTTCTTATTCCTCCAAGTGGAATTTTGTAGAGATTCTTTTAGATCCTATTGTAGCATCTGAAGATTCTACATTTCCCCCAAAAAATAGCAACGTGACTAAGACAATGGTAAGGGCGTCTTAGTCCTCCCTAGAATATTTTGACAACATTTTTGCATTTCTAGAATCCTCATTACATTTCTAGACTTCCCGGGTACACATAACCTAACTTGTTGTTCCTTAATTTCATCATTTGCACTCTTCATTTGGCTTGCATTACTAGCTTGTGTGAGTTGAATGTTAAGTTGTCTTTTCCAAGCTTTTGCTTGGTGGTGAACCCCTCCAATCTTAAAGAAACCCTTCCTAGGTCTTCCTTGTTGAGAATTAACTCACCCTTTGGGTTGATAGTCAATCCAAATTGGGATCCTAGGACATATTTAAGTGACAATTGGAGAATAGTGGTGTTCTATAACCTAAGTCATAAAGCACCCATTCCCCTATTGTTCAAAATCATATTTAAACCTAAAAATAAAATGAATTATAAGAAAATTTTCCTCACATTTTCTTGAAATTTTTATTTTCACAAAGTCTAATTTACTTAAGGCCAATTCCTTAACTTTCCAATCAATGGTATTTTATTTAAAAATCCATTCAAAAATGCTCCTTAAATATTAAAAACAAATCTCTTCACCTGAAATTTAATATTTTCCTCATATGACTTCCTTTAATTTATATTAGATCAAGCACATCCATTTTTAAATTTGTATTTTATGTATCATGCATGAGGTTTAAGAAGGAGTAATAACAGTGAATTGGGCAAGTAGCATCTTCTTTTATATGGGGAATAGAGATTGATAATGAATATAGGATTCATAATGGAGGATTCTACATAGGTTATCTAGCTGATTATCTCCATATAGAACACAATGGGATGGTATTTATTTTTCCACTTTAAGTTATAGAGTCAAATGAACTAAAAAATATAGTTGTTTTAAGATATAAGAAAATATTATAGATTATTTGTCTACCTTAACATGCATTTCTTAGGTTTGTGCTAAAGAGCCCAAATTTTGTTGAATAGCACAATAATATATAAGTAATAGGAATACTCATTAAGCATCCAACCAAGTAATATCATGTTTTCCATCATCTTGACTTGAGTGTGTAATGATGGGGAAGGTATAAGAAGAGGAATGATTATTTAGAATAGTTGTTGAGGAATTTTATAGGAAGTAGATGGTGCAATGGCCTCAGTCTCCACACGTCTACTATACATAATGTTTGAACTTTCATAGTTTACAATGACTCGAGACATGCAGAGATTTTGAAATATCACATTCATGTTGGCATACATGAAAAGATATATTTCTAACCCATTCCAAGCTATTAATAGTGAAGGGAAAGTGATTCATCCCAAAATAAACATCTGAAATCAATAGGTGCCTTCGATAAGCTATGTTTCTTCAAAGAACCTCAAAAACACGTACTACTATGCCATAAGGAAAAATTAGACAGTTTATTTCCCACCATTAATCCTTAGAGGAAATTTCAAGAAATTTAAGATCTTTCCAAATCAACCAATTTCAACAACATGCATTAAACAGATTTAATAAAAAGAATCATTAAACCTGAAAGATAAAGCAAAAGACATGAACAAAAAGATTTACGTGGGAAAAATCATTTCAGGTAAAATACCCCACACTCCAAAGCATAGATCCCTTATATTATTTAGCAACCAAATACACAATTACAATACAATTACAGGATCTAAGCATTTACATGGAGATTTGCATCTTGTTCCATTTGGAGAAAATTCAACAACATAACCCTTGTGAATTCAGTCTCTCCTCTCACAACTCAAGAAAAATCTCATATCTATAGATATTACAATGCACAAATTAAACATTTCCAAATCAAATGCCAAATGTTGAAGATGCAACATGGAAAGTGCCAAAACCACTGCACACACATAATGGTAAGTTTCCAATTATCACCACATGCCACACTGCAAAATCTACACTTTCCAAAATAATTGCACCTTGAAAACTCACATTCCATGTAAGCTCAACACAAAAATAGAAAATTATTTCATGCACAACTCCACCTATAAAATTAACTTCCCAACTTGACTCCTCATCAGAAAAAGAAACTACAAGTTGTAACTCAAAAAATAACATGAAAAAATTAGCAACAATTAAAAAATCAATGATATGGAAAAATCAAAGGTTGAGACACCTTCATTTCCTAACATTCTCCCACTTGTCAAACACCTTTGAAGATTCCATGAAAATAATAGGATTTAACTACTAAGAGTCAACTAATGAAAACAAATCATCATAACAATACATGCAATCACAAGAATCTCAATCAATGTTTTCATTCTCCAACCAAGACACCTGCAACAACATCCAAGATTTCCACCATCTCAGGAAATAATTTCTACCATCCTCCAAAGGAAAGGAATGAGCCATGGCATATATGCACCATTCTAAAGAACATAAGCATCAGATCCCACTGATAGAAAAGGCTACATAATACTGCCATGACTCCACTATTCTCACAAGCTATACAGAAGATCAACAACATCAACTTCAAAGCTTGCAACCCAAACACAATTGTGAATTCATCCTCCAGAAATTAAGATAGAACATCAATTAGAACAACCAAGAAAATAACTACTCCCATCCAACTGACTAACCCACATGACTGAAAATAGCACCCATGACAAGTCAATCACCCATACCTAGAAGGTATCCACATCAACAAACTCATGCCACCTACATAGCCAACCCATCAACTACAAATATAAGCTTCATGTTCCAACCAGTCAAAGAAGAACAAACACATCCAGGAACTCCCACTGCATGGGTAATGTCGAATCTGAAACAATCAAAGGCATACCAAGTCTATAGATCATAGCACATAGAAAGTGTATCCATGTGGTACCAAGGACCATCCACATAGATCTACAAATCTTGCAACCAACTACTACAAGAAGCATCTCTCTTAGCAATCTCCCACAACTCTCCCATGTTCTCCATATCTGACAAAATAAAGAGATACAAGAACCTCCATGTCATCACCCATGTGACAACACATGACAACAAACTAGTGATCATTGAAGGTCTACATAGAAATCTCACATATAAATTCATATGAATCCGAACATACATGAAGAAGAATTAGACTAAAGAGAAAAGTCTAAAAATCATAAACATGTAGCATTCCCTTCTACATGTACACATATAAATACCAACTGTGTCAAGTAATATCTCCTCCTCAGCCACAAGATAAAAACCATAACAACATACAAAATTTTTCAACCTGAAGAGATCAAACATAATATATGCATCATGCATCCATATGGATGTAAGATTCTCAAAGTAGATTAAACAATATTCCATTTCCCATCTCAGGAAATCAACCCAATATCATCCCCTATGATACACATAAAATAAAAAAGAAAACCCAAGGAGATAACCATGTTGTTCATATCTCACAATGAATCCTCCAGAACCATTTAATAATAATTCAAGATCCATGTTTATGAAAGAAAGCATAAAGAACCTAAGAGAAATAATGGGCAATACCTCTCAAGTGATAAGTTTTCGAGTAGACCAAGAGTGAGGAATGAGAATGCTCCTCCAAGAGAAATCTCCTCACTGGTCTCTGTTGAACTCATGTCCAACCAAGGCATAGTCTCATATTTTCCATTAAAATCTTGCCAAGAGTAACCATATCAACAACTATTCTCTCATCTCAAGAGAAATACAACCTCACCTCATTCTCCATGTATCCATGAGCACCAACAAGTAATCATCTCAATCCAAACTCCAAATGCATCATTGCACTATTATGAAGTTCTCAAACATATGACCAATGCACCCAAAACACAGGTAATCACCAAACCACTATCAAAGCTCTAATCATCTGAAATAGGAACTTATCATGACATCATGATCTTACCATATCCCTTAAGAGATCCCATGCTCCAAGTGAACATACCATGTCCTCAAGAGCAATTCATCATGCCAAAAACTCTCATATGCAATCAAGAGCATACCATGACAAAACAAAAAAAAACCTCTAAACCAACATCACCTGTCAAACACCACCAACACCTCAACCCAAAGCCCACAAGTGTCCTCCACAACTTTGAGATGCTACACATCCTCAAATAGTGTTCACATGCAAATGTGAAGAAACCCTTCTACAGTAATAGGATCTAAGAGTCCCTCTGAACCATTTGCATCACTAAAGAAGATAATTCACCACACAATGAAAAACACATAGTCACTGCTAAAACTCCTATTGAGCTGTGGTTCCAATATTTCCAAGTACATGACATACCATCTCCCAAATTTAATTATCATCCAGTTCCACACACATACAAGTTTCCTCCTAATCACTCCAAGTGAAACCAAGATCTCAAAATCAAGGAAATACACCATGTTATAGGACCCCAACACCAACTATCCAAGTGCTCTTGTATTATCCATATTCTCCTCTTAAAGCAACCATACCAATGGACAAGTGGCCATAGACAAGGCCAACTAGCATTTCTACATCAACACTAAATCAAACCTTGTGGATATAGACAACCCACTTTAGAGTCATCTATGTAATCATGTAGGTAAAGACAACCTACAACATTGCATAACCTGTAGATCCAATCAATGTAACATGTGAACACATTATCACACTAGAAATTGCAAATTTGAGATTTGGAAGAGAATAACTATTTAGACAACATGACTCAAGCACCAGATCAAGCTCAGATTTGATTTGCTAATCATGTCCAAAACAAGCATCATAGTCAAGGAATCCACCAAAGCATCACCACAGAAATGTTGAGTGACTAATCATGTACCAACACTCCCATGTAGAGAAAGCATCTCAACTCCTCACACCATGCATGAAGCATGCATGCAAACTGCAAATTTTTCATCCAATAACACTTGAAAAGCCAAGGTCTAGAAAATAGCTTAATCACAACTCCACACAACCAAAAAAAAATTCTTAACCATGTAAAACCTACAAAACCATTGTGTTTGAAAAACACCCAAGCACATCCACACCCACTTCACATCTAGAAGACTCAAAAGTCTAAAAAAAACATAATGGTTAAACCAAAATAATGGATTACATAGATGAGCATAAACATATATTTTTTATGAAAACCTATAAAAACCTTATATCCAAGGAAAATGAATCCAATCCATGCAAGAACAAAGCATCCATAAAAGGAAAAAGTAGATCAGAAACTCTAGGCTCATTTTAGGCCAACTCCACAACGACCAACATGCACATGCATATAAAGGAGAAAGGCTATTGAAAAAGCTTCTAAATCATCCAATGATCAACTCCATACCCTACATACAATCAGGGTAACAAAAAATAATGCCTTCCAATCCTAGGAAAAATCACCCAGCATAAGCACATTATTCCATAGCTAAAAAATGACCCAAGCTTATCCATATCACCAGTGAGCATCTCACACAGCCACCCACTATGAAAAATTTGGTCCAACACAACCAAAAAGCATTAAAAACATACCCCATACATTGGGATTATTCCACTATCAACCAGGACCTTTAGATCACATCATTTCAATATGACAAACTCCATTTTCTCCATCTTCACCATCCTTCAAGTTGAGTGTTGTCTCCTAAAACTAAAAAAAAAAGCAAGAACTTCCACTCACCAAAGGATCAATCTTCAATGAATTCCTTTAGACTTCGTCAAGCTTTCCAGGCTAAGAAATCTTCACATAATGAATACCCAGAACCATAAACACTAGGAATTCTTACATGCATCAACATGCAAGCCACATGTGAGTCCATGCAAGCACATACAACTCACAAACCTACACATGCAAGGAAAATGAAAATACCAGAAGAGAGATTTGATACTAATTGAAGGGAAATTGATTCATCCTAGAATGAACTTCTAAAATTAGTAGGTGCCTTCAATAAGCTATGTTTCTTATTTGGACCTCAAAAACATGTACTACTATGTCATAAAGTGAAATCTGATATAGTTTATTTTCCACCATTAATCCTTAGAAAAAATTTCATGCAATTTAAGATCCTTCCAAATCAACCAGTTTCAACAACATGCATTAAATAGATTTAATAAAAAAAATCATTAAACCTGAAAAATAAAATAGAAGACATGAAGAAAAATATTTACATGGGTAAAACCATTTCAAGTAAAAAACCCCACACTCCAAAAGCATAGATCCATTGTAATATTCAACAAACAAATACATAGTTACAATACAATTGCAGGCTCTATGCCTTTACATGGAGATTTACATCTTGTTCCATCTAGAGAAAATCTGGTAGCATACCCCTATGAATTCAATCTCTCCTCTCACAACTCCTTAATAAAAATCTCATGTTTATAGAGCTTACAATGCACAAATTAGACATTTCCAAATTGATTGCCAAAGGCTGAAGATGCAACATGGAAAGTGTAGAAACCACTGCACATGCATAATGGTAAGTTTCCAATTGTCACCACATGCCACATTGCAAAATCTGCATTTTCCAAAATAATTGCACGTTGAAAACTCACATTCCATGTAAACTCAACATAGAAATAGAAAATGCCTTTATGCACAACTCCACCTACAAAATCAAATTTTCAACTTGACTCCTCATTAGAAAAAGAAATTGCAAGTTGTAACTCAAAAGATAACATGAGAAAAATAGCAACAATTAAAAAATTAATGCTATGGAAAAATAAAAGGTTGGGAAACCTTCATTTTTCTAACAAGTAGATTATACTTCTCAATTCAAATGTGAACTCATTTAATTACAAGGATTCTTGGGCAGAGCAGTCAATGTTAAAATTTTAGTCATCTTACTCAGAGTTTTATTAACCATTTGTGTAGAGTTGTTAATGTTAAAATTCTAGTTGTCTTATTCAAAGTGTTCACTGTTGAACATTCAAAATACTGAGAGGGGGGGTGAATCAGTATTCTATTAAACTTTTGAACACAACTTATTCAATCAAAAAAACATATTAATTGAAATAAGAAATGTAAGCATGAATCATCCACAAATCCACAAAAACATGAACACTAGGATTTTTACATGGAAAACATAAAATCGGAAAAACCATAGTGATGATTAGCTCACAATAAATTATATCCAAAT
This sequence comes from Sequoia sempervirens, assembly GCA_007258455.2. Classification (NCBI taxonomy): domain Eukaryota; kingdom Viridiplantae; phylum Streptophyta; class Pinopsida; order Cupressales; family Cupressaceae; genus Sequoia; species Sequoia sempervirens. Next base: position 285,340,618 of record VDFB02373365.1, on the reverse strand, counting down.
ATAGTATATTACAAGGGCTCACTGTCGAGGCACACTGTCCTTATAAGGCTCACAACCAAAGTTAAGTATAATATAAAAGTGGCTCACTACCAAATTTTGAACTAATAAAAAGTGCACTCTCCTTGTGCTATATATCAGTTCCTTTTAAGCTCTGAATATGAAGTACTACTCGATTTAGTAGTCGCTCAAATACTCTACTTTTAATCTGAACTCTTACCACTGAATTCATTTGTTTGCATCATACAACACCACTTGCAATTCATATGTTATTTTTTCTCACTCATCCACCTATTTCTCTCTTCTCAATTACAAATTATCTCATGTATATATATCCAATTGCATCTGCACACATGAATTAGGTCGGCCTAATTAGATGTAACCAAAACAATCCAAAATAGCTTTTGTCGGCCTCAAACTAAATTCAAAATAATCTTTTCACTCAAACAATCCGTGTAATACAAGTAATTTAGGCTGGCATGGATCTAAAATAGATCCAAATAACATTTGCAAAGTGTATTTAATCTTCTCAACCCATATCATGTATTAGGTTAGCCAAGATAGGACCTAATCACAAAAACTTCCAAACATACATATGCACTTTCTAGATTTGATATTTCTTTAGCTTCTCATTTAACTGACATCAGTGAGACTACCTTTAGAACCACAACATCAAAACATTATTCACAAGAAAATGCAAAATCCCCCATGCTGTTATACTAAACAGAGAGATGACAATACTATACAAAATTGAACTCTGTCATTAATATCTTCTAGTATTCTTCACCAAAATTCTTTAGATCTTGAATATAGATGTTGAAATGAAGAAACTATGGTTGGGTCATGGGTTCTTCACTTATTAGGAGATGGAACACACAAAAGGGGGGCTATTTTACTCTATTTCATTCAAGGAAACCCTAGAGATCGCAATCCAATGGTCTAAGTGAGAGAAAAGATCTGCTATAAGGTATCCTAGCATGTGATTTAAAGACAAAAGGGGGTTCACCACCAAGCAAAGGCCTGGAAAGAAGGATATGCAAAGGGTATGCAAATCTAGCTATGCAACCTAAGATATGAAACTAAAAATTAGAGTAACAAACTGAGAAAGAACAAAGGGGTACCTAGAAAATTGAAGATACTTGAAACAAGGTCTGAAATCTTGAAATGTTGACTTTTGATGCACACCAGGAAACATACACCAGTAGGGGTGATTTAGTCCCAATTTAGGGTTTCAGGCCAAAATTGGAATCTACAACTGGTAAAGCATGATCTACATGAAAATTTTGAAAATAGGTATACTAGGACTCATATGCCACCAGTGGTGATTTAGTCTCAGTATCAGGGTTGATCAGAAACTCTGAGATCCTCTAGTGATCTGTTGTAGCTTTTCTCCTTCTAGATCTCTATGTTTGAAAGCTTGAATTTTGACTTGTAGGTGACTTTTTGTGATCTCACAAGAAAGGTGACAACTTTGAAAACTTTGTAACTTTGACAACCTTCCCCAATCTTTCTCTTCAATGGGTCTTCAATCTAAATCTACAAATCACACATCAAAGAGAGGGAAAAATGTTGTTTTGTTAGTGGATAGGGTTTTGCCTTGGTCAAACCCCGCTTTGGTAATCAAAACTTGAAATAAAATCAAATAGAAGGAAGGAATGATGAATGAAAAAATATGCTACATTTCAACTCACCAAACCCTTGTAAAAAAGGTTGCAAACTTGTATGAAATGGATAGAATGAATGTAGATCTTGACTCTTGATTGAATTCTATGGACCTTGACTTGAATGCTTGCTTGAATCATAAGAAACTACATCACAAATGTTAGCTCAAAAACACACATGATGCTTGATTCTTGAATATAGCTCCAAAATTCTTGATAATCAACTCTTGAATGCTCTTGAATGCTCTTTGATCATAAATTTTCTATAGGAATGCTTTCGTCAAATTTCTATCCTATTATATTTCTTGTTAAGAGAAAATATGTGAAATAACCTTGTATTTATACATGTTTATGCAAAATGTCCCAAAATTACAAGACTACAAATCGACATTAGATCTAGGAGAATAAAATCTTTACAAGAATTTTAATTTAAAATAGGTCCAAGCTAAGAGGGACTCGTATGCCAATTGGGGCATATGAGTCCCAATAGGCTAAGTATGGGACACAAATTTCAAGAAATGTTAAGTTCTATGCCAAATTTAGGACCAGGCCCCGAAACTTAGGTGGGACCCATACACCCAAGGTGGCATATGATTCCTAGATCACACCATACAATCCAAAATCATTAAAATATGATTGGTTATTAGATATGTGTCAGGATTACCCTCAGAAAGATTCATTAAATAAAGGCTTGTGAATGAAAAATAGGACCAAATGAGGCATAAAGAAGCCCAATTTTAGTAGGGAGGGCCTAAACAAGTGTGAAAATGTAAAGGGATATATTTTTCTCCACTACATTTAGCTCGCAGTTTAGTGAGATGAGGAACTTGCTTCAAACTCACACTAAATTAGATGAACTCACATCAAGAAGGGTCCAAGTGTACCAATGCTAGTAGAATAGGATGGCAACAATGAATATTTTTGTGCAAGTCCCAAGGATTAATATCCTATGGAAAACCAACATAAGCACAAAAGAACACACATGTAAATAATGTAGGGAGAAACAATAAGGAACAAGCATGCACTACCAATGACATAAGGAAAAATGAAAACAAAAACAAAACCAAAAGGGGTGAATGAAGCCTCGACTATTTGTCCCACACGATGTGCATTTGCGTTGTAGAAAAAAAGTACCCTTTTCTTGACATGGGAATATTTCATGATAAATTGACTTAATGAGGCATTGATTCAGGTGTTGTGAGGCATTTTATGCATCCACACTAGGTCTTACACCCTTGAAAATTGAATAACATTCTTTTAACGATGTCTTGTAAAGGTGTTGTAAATTCTTGTAATGGACTTTCACGCTTTTCTATAATTAATGAACTCATTTCTCCCTAATTCAACATTATAAAATGTGTTTAATAACATCATCACATCAATTTAGAAGGTTTTTGAAATAAACTTAATGTTAAACTAGTGTTGTAATGTGTCTCACGCATTCATATTAGTTCTTGTGACTTCCTAGGATGTGTGCACCTCATTTTAGTGTTGTAAAGTGTATTTAATCACACTTTCACATTGAATTTTGTTTCCCAATCCCTAATTGACCTTTACATCATCACTAATAGGCCTCTATTAACCCATATTCTACATCTTGAGGCTTAAATTGACCAAATACCTAAAAAAGTTGCAATTTAAACCTTATTTCCTTATCTCCTAGCATCTTAGCTGTCAAAATGGCACATGTGGGACCCATTCACCACGTGTGGAAAATTAGTCCCATTTGGCTCATTTTTTACCTTTGAGTGGGAAAAAAGTGAAATTTAATTTTATTATTCCTTCATGTCAACCTGTGATAAGGTCTTAATGGGTAAAATAGGTGAAATTCCTATAAATATAAGTATTTTAACCCTAATTCACATCTCTTATCATTCATTCATCCACCAAGCTTCCATCTCAAGTCAAGCAACTTAGGGTTTTATCATTTCAAGTTACCAAGATATCAATTTTCAAACATTCAAGGGAAAATTCTTCATGTTTTGTTGTAGAATTTCAAGATCAAACATCATGGAAATGTAATCAACTCCATTATGTCATGTTTCATTCCATTCTTTTATCATTTTGGTTTAATTACCTAAAAAGGGTTTGACCAAGGCAAACCCCCATTCCCTAACATTCAACATTTCTCTCTCTTACCTTATGTGTTTGTAGATTTGGGTCTCTTGGAAGCTTGGAAATCATTAAGAATCAAGTTGCATATTTTTTAAGGCCTTCTCTTCATTCAAAAAGCTAAAATATCAACAAAAAGTCACTTTTAGGTTCAGAAATCAGAGTTTCAAAAGAAAGCACCTGTAAAAAGCTAAAGTGCAAATTAGAAGCTCTGGATTCCACCTTTGAATATTCAAAAATTAAAAATTGGACTCATTAACCATGGATGGTGAATGAGTCCCACTTCTAGGTCAATTTTTAGTTTTCTGTATTTTAGATACCCTTTTGTTAGAAACAAGTTTCAACTTAGTTTTGCAGAACTGGGACTAATTCACCCAACATGATGAATGAGTCCCACTAGGCCTAAAAAATCAGCATCAATAGCATTACAAAATCCATTTCTAGTCTCCATCCATATTCTAGGTGTACACTTTCAGTTTGGTTCATTTTCGTTATAGTTTGCATTCAGTTCTAGGTGTTTATGCAATACACAATGTGGTTTCAAACATCACTTGTTTCTTAGGTTTTGCATTCATAATAAATTAATTAATTATCTTAATTACATTTATATCATTCCATTTTTCCTTAATCACATCCTACATTTCCCAATTTGAGTGAACCTACCTAGACTTTTGGCTCTACTTTCTCCTTTTACATGAAAAACTCTAGAAGTGCTAGAAAGGATTAGGGTTCCAAAAATCTATAGTTCATTTTGGTGAACCTTCTTTTAGAGCACTTTATTTTCTGCTTTGGAGTGCATCATCATCCTAGAAATAACTTGCATGCATTATATTTTGCATTTTTTTGCATTCTAGGATTTCAAAAACTTGCATTAGTGAAAACGTCATTTAGCTTGCTTTTTTGCATTAAATTTCCTTAATTTTTTTTGAATTTTTGCATCTCCATCTTAGGTCTACACCTTACAACCTCAAACATATCATAAAAAATTCAAATTTTCTAAAATAAATTCAAAAAACCAGTATTGGGACTCATTCGCCATACTGGGTGAATCAATCCCTGTCCAAATTTTGACTGACTGTTGCAGCATTAGAAATCTCATTTATGTGCTTCCTAAGCCTCCTAGTATCATATAGTATAAGCCTGGAAATTTTTTGGAACATTTTTTTATGCATTTAGCTCAAAAACATCATTTTAGATTACTCATTCTTCAAATCACTTTATTTCCAAACATCATTACATCTAAAAATGCTTACATTTCTTAAATTTTGCATAACATTGATAAAAATACTTTTCACTTTTGCATATACAATGTTTCTATTCATAAAAAATTTCATTATTTTGGTAAAAGTACTTTTCATTCTTGCATATACATTTTTTACATTCTTAAGGTGTTGCATACATTGGATAAGAGTGTTTTGTATCTTTGTGTATACATTGTTCATATTGCAGAAACATTGCATGACATGGTTACATGTGCTTTTCATTCTTATTCAAACAATCCTAGTACCTTACATATTTATATATGCTAAGAAACATTTCCTATCCCCTCTCTATGAGAGTGTTTTTGTGAAAGATACTACAACCTTGGACATTCCTAACAATCATATCTGTTCCTCTCCTAATATCTATCTTATTGGTGATGAAGATATTTTGGTAGAAGAACCAATTCATGAGAGTTTTGAGAATCCTAGTTGTTTCTCTCCTCTTACCTCTCTTAGTGGACAAAATATTGATAAAAAAGACAATACAACATAGATATTCATGACAACAACATTTATTCTCCTTCTAGTATCTCTCCTAGTATTTGGGCAATAGATACTTTGATGTTAGACAACACAATCGATGAAGGCCATGAATATATTATTTGTCCCCCTTCACCTAGGGAAACTCCTCTTGATAAAAAAATATTCAACCATTGATCATTCCCCTACTTGTGATGAATTCCTTTTAGAAGAACCAACCTATGAATTTCAAAACATTTTGCTTTCTATTCTCCTAAAAACTCTCCTAGGGAGAATCTCATGGTGTAAAAACATATGAACATTGTCACATATCCTTCAAACACTAAACCTTCCATAGGTGAAGATAATAAAGTGACATTGAATCCCCTTCACCAACACATGATGCCAATAAAGACAAAATTCTTAAGGTTATGACAACACAAGTGGGATCTCCTTTACTTAGTGAGCTTCCTAATCATCTTCCATTAGTGAATCACACAAAAAATTTAGAGATGTCTTTAAATCCATGATGCAATCTACTCATAACAATGTCTTCTAGCCTCTAAGTTGTGACTTAGTGACTCAAACATATAAGGGACCACACAACACTCCTACACCATTACCTTTTCCTCAAAAAGTGCCTAGTGTTGAAGATCTTAAAAAGACTCCTGCTAATATATATGTATGGGAACTAATTCAACTCTCACCAGCAATCAAACTTCTTTTTCATAAAATGTTGCAAATATAGAGGGAGAAGATCCAATCTTACATAAAATATAATCATGTAACATCCTCCTCTCATCCCATGCAAGCCACCCAGTAAAAAATCACATTCCCTAAACATGAATTACCCTCCTTTGAGACTCAAAACAAGAATGATCCCTTGATGATAAAGGTGATCATTAATGAAACTTTAGTTAGGCACACTCTCATCGACAATGGAGCCGAAATTAATTTTTGTTGCATGGACCTCCTAAAAAAACTTGGCATGGAAAAAAATCTCATCCAACTTCATGGTGTTCATATTTGTGGCTTTGAAAATGTTAATAGGAAACCACTCAGGATGATCACATTACCTATTGAGGTCAGACATGTAGTGTTGCCTACCTCTATTCATATCATGCAAGGACCCCTTCCATACAATATTCTCCTAGGGAGACCATGGATTCATGCTATGAAATGAGTCCCATCCACCCTTCACCGTGTAATGAAGTTTGAATACAACAACAAGGTATACACAATTGATGCAGATCTGAGCAAAGCTATGCATCAACTAATCACAACACTTCCAACTCCCCTAATCCTTCCATTCCTAGTTAAAAACTTGAACCTATACAAGTTGGTCCTAACTCTTCACCTAAAACAAAACTCTTTCATGATAATTGGGGTTTGTTAGATTCTACACCTCCTATCAATAACATTTCAAAATCTCACCCTCATGGTCCAAAGAGTCATATACAAACGATTCATTTCTAGACACAAGTTCTAGTAGTGATTGGAGTTTCACACCTACCTTTAAGGGAGGGTGCACACTATACCAATCTCCACCCAAAAAAACTTGTGTTCCATTCGCTCAACTTAGTTCTACCACATCACCCCATGGTGGTGATGGGGGCTATATAACTCCCATCCCTCATGAAGCAACAATGTATAACATTCAAAAGGATTTGTGGTCTTGTAAAGCAACCAATCATTCTTAGAAACACACACCCCCTTCATCTAACTTGGAAGATTGTTATGGTATCGGTTACAACCTTCCTCCTACACATGGATGCAATGAACACACAAAAAAATCTGACATATTATACTTAGCTCCACTTTTATCAAAGACTTTGCACAACAATAACTTTCAAACTCTTAAGGATTGTGGTTCCCTTCCTTGTGTGGAAGTACCTAATCCTTCTACTTGATAACTCATTTCATCTATTACAAGCTCACATTTTTCTTACACTCAGTGGTGGGGAAAGGGGTTCTATAGCCTTGTCCTCGTATGTCACTTTTTTCTATCTCTTTTGACCTAGTGGTTAACCTTTCATGAACATATAAGAGAAAGCTTGGGATGTGGACGACATGTCTTAATATTGACTCGCATGTGACATAATCCCTTTCTTTATGGCATAGCTTATCAAAAAAATATGACATGGAATAGGGTTTTCTAGGTAATATCCCATGTCCTCTTCTTCTACTTTAAAGCAATTTGTCACAATACAAGTACTCACAACTGCTTTAAAGTGGGGGGCATAAATCACCACTCACATTTCATTGTGTGATTTCTTTCTTCTTGTGATGTGTCCTTTTCTTGGTGGAGTTATTGGGCTTCATTCCCTCCAAGAGCATGATACTTCTTTTGACTTATCCTCTCTTGGAGACATTGAGCATGATGTTCCCTAAGATGAGACCTTGCATGAATTAATCAAAATCCCTTTGAATAATATTTACACCATTCTACATTAACAATGTCTATGAGTGTCAAGCATATGAAGTTTTGCTTACCTGATAGAGCTCAAAAATCATCTATCATTGTCATGCCTTATTAAATCTATCAAGAGGTGTAAATTTAGTATGGTTTGAGCGGGAAGCCCATTCTAAGGCACAACTTTCCCCATAGCCACCTGTGTGTTTGAGTGCACACCAACTAGTGCATGTTTCTCACCTTTGGGATTTCTCACCTTGTGGACAATCAGAAGTTTTGTGGCCCCAGAGTGAGCATGTTGTGGACTTCTCACCCAACTAACAGCCAAGAGTTGTCACCCTAGAGTGAGTATGCATTTTCTTTTCAAAAAAAATAGGCCTAGATCAAATCCACAACTAGTTGGACAGACGATCGAAGCTTGATCCACACCATTCATTTTCATTTTTCTTGCCATTGCATGATTGTGTATCTTGATGGTTTGACTTAGGATCTTGGATCCTGGGGGATTGTGCAACCTCCTTTGATCTTTTTCATTCTTTTTCATCTACATCTAAACATTTAGATCTCTCTTGAATGTCTACTCTAGTGTGAGTTTGAAGTAGGTTCATCCTCTAACTAAAGTGGGGGCTAAATGCACCATAGAAAAAAAGTACCCTTTGCTTGACATGGGAATATTTCATGATAAATTGACTTAATGAGGCCTTGATTCAAGTTTTGTGAGGAATTTTATGCATCCACACTAGGTCTTAGACCCTTTCAAATTGAATAGCATGCTTTTAATGATGTCTTGTAAAGGTGTTGTAAAGTCTTGTAATGGACTTTCACACTTTTCTAGACTTAATGAACTCATTTCTCCCTAATTCAACATTATAAAATTTGTTTAATAACATCATCACATAAATCTAGAATGTTTTTAAAATAAAATTAATGTTAAACTAGTATTGTAATGTGTCTCACACATTCACATTGGTTCTTGTTCCTTCCTAGACTTTGTGGACCTCATTTTAGTGTTATAAAGTGTATTTAATCACACTTTCACATTGAATTATGTTTTCCAAGCCCTAATTGACCTTTACATCATCACTAATAGGCCCCTATTAACCCATATTGTGCATCTTGAGGCTTAAATTGACCAAATACCCGACAAAGTTGCAATTTAAGCCTTATTTCCTTATCTCTTGGCATCTTAGTTGTCAAAATGGCCCCTGTGGGACCCATTCACCATGCATGGTGAATCAATACCATCTAGGTGAGACCCATTTTCCATGTGTGATGAATTAGTCCCATTTGGCTCATTTTTTACCTTTGAGCAGGAAAAAAGTGAAATTTAAGTTTATTATTTCTTCATGTTTCCTATGATGAGGTATTAACAGGTAAAATAGGTGAAATGATTATAAATAGTCTTTTAACCCTAATTCACGTCTCTTATCATTCATTCATCCACCAATCTTCCATCTCAAGTCAAGCAACTTAGGGTTTTGTCATTTCAAGTCACCAAGATATCAATTTTCAGACATTCAAGGGCAGATTCTTCATGTTTTTCTGCATACTTTCAAGATAAAACATCATGAAAATGTAATAAATTCCATTATTTCATGTTTCATTCCATTCTTTCATCATTTTGGTTTAATTACCTTAAAGGGGTTTGAGCAAGGCAACCCCCATTCCCTAACATTCAACATTTCTCTCTCTTACCTTGTGTGTTTGTAGATTTAGGTCTCTTGGAAGCTTGGAAATTATTAAGAATCAAGTTGAAAAGTTATTTAGGTCTTCTCTTCATTCAAAAAGTAAAAATATCAACAAAAATTCACTTTCAGGTTTGGAAATTAGAGTTTCGGAAGTAGACACCTATAGAAAGCTAAAGTGCAAGTCGAAAGCTCTGGATTCCACCTTTGAATATTCAAAAATTAAAAAGTGGACTCATTCTCCATGGATGGTTAATGAGTCCCACTTCCAAGTCAATTTTGAGTTTTCTGTATTTTTAGATACCCTTTTGTCAAAAATAAGTTATGGCTTAGTTTTGCAGAATTGTGACTGATTCACCTAGAATGGTGAATGAATCCCATCAGGCCTAAAAATAAGCATCATAAACATTCCAAAAGCAATTTCCATTCTCCATCCATATTCTAGGTACACATTTTCAGTTTGGTTAATTTTTTTGACAATTTGCATTCATTTCTAGGTGTTTAAGCAATACACAATGTGTTTTCAAACATCACTTGTTTCTTAGGTTTTGCATTCATAATCAATCAATTAATTAGCTTAATTTAATTTATATCATTCCATTTAGCCTTAATCACATCATAAATTTCCTAATTTGAGTGAACCTACCTAGAATTTTGGCTCTACTTTCTCCTTTTAGGTGAAAAACCCTAGAAGTGCTAGAAAGGATTAGGGTGCCAAAAATCTATGGTTCAGCATGATATCTAAGTTGTTTTTCCAATAAATTTTACAAGTGGAACATGATGTCCACTATTCAAATCAAATACACACTCACAAGGGCTAGTGGAACCTCAGGCCATCCACTAGGTGAGCCCTAGGAGACACATACATAAGCGGCGGGTATGCACTCACACAAACAAGCAAGTGGCTATGGGAAAGTCACACCTAAGTTCGTCTCCCATATGATAACCATACCAAAGCTATATACCCCTTGATAACTTTGATAAGGTTCCACACAACATGAATCACAGGATTCATGAGGTAAGAAAAGCTTTGTATGCCTGACACCCATGGGAAAACAAGATGTCACCATAGGCAAGCAAAGTGTGTTATGTAAGGTGGCCATATAACAGCTATTGTAAATGAAAAATAGTGTAAGGTACATTCAAATGAGTTTTTCTTAGTTCATGTAAGGTCTTAACTTAGGGAACATTGTGCCTAATGTCTCCAAGAGAGTACTAATTGAAGAATAGAAGATTCCATGTTGTGAGCAATTACTTTAAAGGTGCAAATGATAAATGCTAACAATAAATAGGACATGAGAGCTTATTTGGAAAGCCCTATGCCAATTCATATGTTTCCAAATGAAGCTACATCATGAAAAAAGGGTTTCCCCCAAAATAAAATCCCAAAATTACATAACAGATCCATGGATTTGGGTCAGTATGTCTTTGCTACAATGTTTTTATAGAGCTCAAAAATGTCATCATTCCCCAAATACTCATGGAACAAGAAGAATGACACAAAGAGAGTGAAAAAAAATAAAAACTCTTAGGTCAACATGGAAGAGAACTAAATATCTCGACACCTTGTGTCATCCCCAAAAGGAAAACACAAGACAATTATGACATGGAGAAGAATGTAGGTACAAATAGATGAATGTTGAAAAGAGAGTTCATCAAAAAAATAGTACAGGGGATCACATTACAGACATGCAATCACACACAACATGATAAAGAAAACAAACACCAGACTAGTAAGGAAAATGTGATTCAACCTCTAGCAGGTCATCTGCATCCCAATCTTGTTCATTGTATGGAAAACTAGCCAAAGGGACAACAACAAGTGCAATACTAGGGAAAGGTATCTAATTCTTTCCCCCATAGTGTGCAAGACAAGAATGAGCCGACATACGTGGTGAGAAAGAGCTCCTTTCATTTTGAAATGATTTGCAACTTGAATGTAAAGCATGTAAGAGTGAGCATATTATGATGCTACAACTATTACATGGAAAGGACCAAAATGTGCCCTTTTAAGGGACTATCTCTATGAAATCAAACTTTGTAAATATTTTTTTTAAATCACAACACTCATCAGTACTATTTCCAAAAACTCTATGATATCTGCAATGAGATGTGTTTGTGTTCTTAGGATTTGGATGTTGATTTTCTCTCATGGGTGGTAATGTGATAATTTCTTGACTTAGAATTATGTGTAAGGTTCTTTTAGTTACATATGGTGGACAAGGGAATTGTAGTTTCTTTAGTTTTTAAGGCCTTCATTGCTTGCGAGATTCGCCAACTTCTCTAAGTGGATAGAGAGGAGGAACTGACATGAATTTGTCATCTTTTCTAGGATTTAGTAGTTCTTTAGAAAGGAGGACACTTATGTTAGGAGGAGGATCTTGATATCCTAACCCTTTGGTATCTTCAGTCAGTATTTGTTCTAAGAGTTGATTAATTTCATGTTCACTTTTTGTATCACATCCTTTTTTTCTCAAGATCATGAATCCTTTTCCATTTGTCTCTTCTATGTTGATGGGAGTGTTGGTTACTTTGTTAACATAGGATTGGTGTACTTGATTATAGGAACTAGGGTTGTTGGTTATAGAAAGTTTAGGTTTATCTTGTGATTCATTTTCAAGATGTACAATTCCAAACATCTCAAGTGGTGGGATGGTAGGGGTTGTTGGTTGTTTCATGGAAGGATAAAAGGATGTATTAGTCTCAAGGTTGTTAAGGCAATCATTTATGAAGTTGTCCATGCTATAATCATCTTCTCCAATGTTTTCAACATCATGAGGAGGACATGCATTAGGAGTTGATTGAGCATGACTGAGTTTAATTTCATTCGGGTCATTTCCAAAAGCACAACTTGACACACCCACCAAAGATTTCAAGGACATCCAAAGCTTACCAAAGCACATATCCATGATGAAATACAATGTAATAACCTAGAATAAAATGTGTAAACACAATTTTAAAATTAATAAATGCATGAAATGAGCCAAATGAAGCTAGATGAAATGAAATGAATGAAACAAAAACTCAATAAGCTGAAAAAAAAATCTAGCCATAGCAAACAAAAGCACATAAGTAGGGTTTTTAATGTTGGAAAATGCAATTTTAGGTCTAACAAGGGACTAAATCACCCAAAGGGGTGTATGAGTCTCAATTAGAATTTTTTAAAGGTTCAATTGCTAAAAAACAGTCAACACCGAATTCTTAGAACTCAAGTAAAACAACCTATATTAGGAATAAATTTCTTAGAGGGGCATATGAGTCCCAAATTAGGGTTTTGACACTAAATTAAGAAAATTTTGAGTGAATGTTAAGGTTTCTAGTTTGTATGATATCTATATTATGTGCAATTACATATTTCAAATGAAATTCAATGGTGCAAGATGCAAAAATGCAACCTATATGCACTTTCACTAATGTAAGATTTAGAAGCCCTAAATGCAAATTAACTCATGTGCAAGACCTAATGCAAAGTTAATGAAAGCTAGATCTAGGATTGAAATGCACTCCAAATTAGAAATAAGGTGTCTGAAGGCTAGGTTCACCAAAATGAAACAAAGAAAATATTGGTGAGGTGATGGGTGCTTCACCTATTAGGAGATGGAACACACAAAAGGGTGCCCTATTTTACTCTATTTCATTCAAGGAAACCCTAGAGATCTCAATCTAATAGTACAAGTGAGAGAAAAGATCTACTATAAGGTCTCCTAGGGTGTGATTTAAAGACAAAAGGGGGTTCACCACCAAAAAAAGGCTTGGAAATAAGGAAATGCAAAGGATATGAAAATCTAGTTATGCAACCTAAGATATGGAACTTAAAAAATCAGAATAATGAATTCAGAAAGAATAGAGGGGCACTTGGAAAACTAAAGATACTTGAAACAAGGTCTAAAATCTTGAAATGCTGACTTTTGATGCACATTGGGACTCATACATAAAGTAGGGGTGATTTAGTCCCAGTTTAGGGTTTCAGACCAAAACCGGAATTTACAATTGGTAAACCAAGATCTACATAAAATTTCTAAAAATAGGTATGTTGTGACTCACATGCCACAAGTGGAAATTTAGTCCCAGTATTAGGGTTGATTTAAAACTTTGATATCCTCTAGTGATCTATTGTATCTTCTCTCCTTCTAGATCTCTGAGTCTGAAATCTTGAATTCCAACCTCTAGGTGACTTTTTGTGATCTCACAAGAAAGGTGACAACTTTGACAACTTTTCAAATTTCACAACCTTCTCCAATCTTTCTCTCCAATTGGTTTTCAACCTAAATCTACAAATCACACATTAAAGAGAGGTAAAAATGTTTTTTTGTTACTGGATAGGGTTTTTCCTTGGTCAAACCCCATTTTGGTAATCAAACCTTTAAATGAAATCAAATAGAAGAAAGGAATGATGAATGAAAAAATATGATATGTTTCAACTCACCAAACCCTTGTAACAAAGGTTGAAAACTTGTATGAAATGGCTAGCATGAATGTAGATATTGACTCTTGATTGAATGCTTGTTTGAATTATAAGAACCTACATCACAAATGTTAGCTCAAAAACACACATGATGCATGATGACTTTGACATGATGCTTGATTCTCTAACATAGCTCCAAAATGCTTGATAATCAACTCTTGAGTGCTCTTGAATTCTCTTTGATCATAAATTATCACTATAGGAATTCTTCCATCAAATTGCTAGCTTGTTGAATTGCTTGTTAGGAGAAAATATATGAAATAACCTTGTATTTATACTTGTTTATGCCAAATTTCTTGAATGATAACACTACAAGCCAACATTAGATCTAGGAGAATAAAATCCTACCAAGAATTTGAATTTACAATAGGTCCAAGATAAGCAGGAATAATACACCAGTTGGAGCATATGAGTCCTAGTAGGTTAAGCTTGGGACACAAATTTCAAGAAATATTAAGTTCTATGCCAACCCAAGGTGGAGTATGAGTCCCAGATCACTAAATTGGGCCATATAATCCAAAATCATTAAAAATATGATTGGTTATTAGATATGTGTCAAGATTATCCTCAAAAAGATGCATTATAAAAGGCTCGTGGATGCAAAATAGGACCAAATGAGGCATAAAGAAGCCCAATTTTAGTAGGGAGGGCCCAAACAAGTGTGAAAATGTAAAGGGATACATTTTTCTACACTATAGCTATATGAGCCAGTCATAATGATATGATTAAAAGCATAGAGTTATATTTCTTCTTACGGTGAAGTGCAGACCCAGAAACCAATGCACTAAACCATAACATCATTAGCATAGAATGCTTAGCTAGGTTTCTAATAGATCCACTTTCTAGTATAGATAGTACTATACAAATAATACCAAAAATGTTTCCCCATAATGTTGACATCAATGACAACACTAGGATAGCTAAATCAACCTATGTATGTAAACTTCATGCTCATATTGCTAAGCGACATCAACAATGAAAGACTTCCAAACTTCTTATAATCTTCCCCTTTGTCATTGATGGAAACCTGAATATTAAAAAAAAAATCCATGTCATGAATCAAAACTTATTTCTTCCTAACCTTAACTCCCCCTTACAATATTAACAACTCCCCCTTTCAAACTTAACCTTGACATTCCAAAAGGATTTTTCCAATCATCCAAAATGTATTGACAAAAAAATATATGTTTCCTTCCCATTATTTATCGCATTATCTTTCCCACTTTGGCATCAATGGAAAAGGTTATGTAGGGGTCTAGTATATTTCCCTTAGATATATGTATGTATGCATCATCAAAAAGTATAATTGATCAGAAAAATAAGAACATATTAACCTGAAGATGAAGATCCCTTGAGATTATTTAGCGTATCCTATCAAGTAGTTTTTCCTTCTTCCCAAGAAACTTTTGCAGATCTACAAGAGTTGTGTATAATAGTTCAAGCTTTGTTAGAGACTCTATTCCTTCTTCCATAGGGCTAAGATTTATTTATGATAGTTTGTTAGCACTAGCAAGAGCACTAGATATAGGAATGTGTCTTATCTTTACTAAGTCTCTTAGTGCCACATACTACTTGATTATCTCTATTCTCATATTCTATAAGCTAAAGAATATATCCTATAGTTGCATGATGTAAGACCATCTTTGATTATTCCTATAATTTTCTAGATCATAGGAATTTGTTTGAGTGCTTATCCGAATCTCATTCTAACTCATTTCATTCTTTTTATTTTGTGTCCAATTAGACCAATTTAGATGATAAGATATTAATTTATGTGCTTCTCCTTCACAATATTGAACATCCTTTACTTCAATACTTTGTGGTGTGCATCTATACATTAATGTCTTCTAGATTTTCCTTTGTAGTTCTTGATTCTGACTCATTTCTTGTTTGTTCTTTTAATTTAGAGATCTACATTTTCAATGAATCAACCATACTCCTGAGATTTTCTATAGTGGATGTTGATGCATTAATGCTTACATTAGGAATTACTTCTTGTAAATCTTTTATTGCTTCATAGAAATATTTTGTACTTCAACTTTCATGCTCATGTAGGGTCACATCAAATTGACTTCCTTCTTGTTTTGTAACCTCTTGCTTGATAGCAACACTTTTTTTTTCTTACATGTTCTTCTTAAACTAATGGAGGCTTCAGTCATAGACTTTTCTTCTAAACTTGTTTTATTGAGGTCCTTTGGGCTTCCTAGAAGCACTTCTACATAATGATCAACTTCCTCCATAGTTGCTTCATAATCTAACTCAAAAATCCATACAAGTCAACGTTCAGGTGCTTCCATGTAACAAAAATCTATAGATACAAGGAAATTGATGTCTCCAAAGTACCTTTCCACCACACTCTAGAATTCTTATTCTTTTATTCATCCTCATCTAAAATATTCCAAAGAATATTGCAAGAGCATATTCTTGAGCATTCAATCCACCACTTGATTCATCATAAGATATTTTATCTAGTGTGCTACTAGTTTTCTGTTTGACCATTCCACTTTTCCAATTACTAGTATCTCCTTCATGAAGTAGAAAAGTAAGAAAAATATCAAAGTGCCATACCTGAATCTACTCTTTTTTTTCTTTTTGATTTCTTTCAAATTCTTCATCATGTGTTGTTAACGTAACTCACAAAGATTATAGTCCACGCCATTCTCAATCATGTCAAATGCAACATAGGGTAAGTGCACCAAGATGGTTCCCAAAAAGGGGGCTTAAGTGGTCACTTTTTTTTTTTCTGAAATTAGGAAATGCTGACCTTGGACATGAAATTGAGGATACTTACACTCAAAATTTTGAGATGGAACAAAAGGAAGGATTCAAATGCTCTAATTCTACTTTCTAAACTACTAATTTATTTTTAAAATGGTTGAGATTAAGGGATTCAAACGAGGGACGTACACAAATTGGTGATGTTTTTGTCAAAAAAACATAACATAGCAACTCTTGTATGACCCTCGTATAGTGAACTTTTTTTAAGTATTTTTAAAATCACTATGGTCAGAAGTTAGCTAACAGTATGTAGTTGATGAACAATTTTTCTGATAATTTTTTAATGAATATTCTATTTTTAACTAATTTTCAAAGTGGACACTTCCTGAAAAACAAAATTTTGGTCGCGCTACCCCTACAAATTTTGGAAACTAATTGATTTTTTTTTGAAAAAAATAAAATTGTAGAATGGAGTCTAGTTTCTAAAAATGTAATTTATTTCAAATTTCAATGAACGGTTAATTTATAACAAAAAAACACCAAACACTGCTTTTTTCCAAAAAAGACATACAAACAAAAGAAATTATGGATGAATGGTTTAACATTGAGAGAAAGTGAAAAAAATTACATCATTGGATAGCTAAGAGAGAACCTACCATTACCCAGATGTTCGATTTGTTTCATATTGAACCACATGTAATCTTGATGATGAGCACAAACCCGATTATGTGAAATATTGTAAAAATAGCAAAACACATCTTTGGTCATTGGGAATGCCCTCCAAGCCTTTGTGTTGGTATTCCAAGGAAAATACCAATCCCAAGGCTTGGGGATTCCCAAAGCAAGATATAACACAAACGCGTTATAACACACTCGCATTATATGCCAATTTTGACATGGTGTTTTTTTGTTTGTGGGGAGCATGTCTAGCAAGACATAACACAAGTGTGGTATAACATGCTCATGTTATGTCTTGCTTTATGTTAAATTCATATTAAATGTATGTTTATATATTTGTATTTTTGTATGCACATGTATGCTTGTATGTCATATATGTATGTATGTATGTATGTATGTATGTATGTATGTATGTATATATCAATGCATGTATATTGTATGTTAGATTGTATATAAGTGCATGTACATGTATGCTTGTATGTATGTATTTATGTATGTCTTTAGAGGGAGGTAGAATTTTAAGAGAGAGAGAGATCTAGAGTTGTCTAGGTAGGGTGGGGGAGGGAGGGGGAGGGGGAGGGGGAGAGAGAGAGAGAGAGAGGGGAGAGGGAGTGGAAGTGAGAGTTTAAGAGAGAGGGAGTGGGAGAGAAGGGGTTGGAGTGAGAGGGACTTAGATAGGTAGGGTGGGAAGGATAAATGGAGTGAGAGAGAGAGTGGGGGGTGGGAGAGAGAGAATTGAGAGAGAGGGAGAGAGAGAGAGAGAAAGAGAGAGTTGTGTAGGTAGGGTGCCAAAGGGAGAGACTTGAGAGTGTGAGGGGAGGTGAGAGGGATAAAGGGATAAAGTGAGAGTTTAAGAGAGTGGGAGAGAAGGGGTTGGGTGAGAGGGAATTAGCTAGGTAGGGTACGAGGGACCAAGGGAGTGAGAGAGAGAGAATTGAGAGAGAGGGAGATAGAGACAGAGATAGAGAGAAAGAGAGAGTTATGTAGGCAGGGTGCCAAAGGGAGAGACTTGAGAGTGTGAGGGGTGTGAGAAGGAGAGACATGAGAGATAGGTAGTGAGAGGGAATGCAAGATTGATGGAGTGGGAGAGAGATGGAGCATGAGTGAGAGAATTGAGAGAGGGAGAGGTTGTGGGAGGGAGTGACCTAATAGAAGGAGAGAAAGAGGGGGTGGAGTGAGAGGGACTTATCTACGTAGAGTGGGAGGGATAGATAGTGAGAGGGGAGATAGAGAGAGAGAGAGAGAGAGTTCCCTAGGTAGGTTGATAGAGGGAGAGACCTAAGAGAGAGGAGGTGAGAGGGAGAGACATGAGAGAGAGGGAGAGAGAGGGAGTGGGAGAGAGTGGGAGGGAGATAGAGAGAGATAGATAGAGGAAGTGATAGAGGGTGGTAGGGATTGATTGAATGAGTGGTGTGTAGAAAGAGGGAGAGGGTAGGAGAGAGGGAGAGAGGGAGAGGTGATATGTATAGATAGAGAGAAAATGATAGGGGTTGAGGGTATAAGGTGGAGGGATTAGGGTGGAGGATAGAGTTGATGGTTTCTAGGGTATAAGGGTTTAAGGGTTGAGGGTTGAGGGTATAGGGTAGAAGGTTTAAGGGTTTAAGGTTAATGGTTTAGGGTTGAGGGTAGAGGGTTTAGGGTATAGGTTTGAGCATATATGGTTGAAGGATTAGGTTGAGGGTCAAATGTAAAGGGTAGAGGGTATAAGGGTTTAGGGTTTAGGGTTTAAGGATTGAGGGTTGAGGGTTTAATGTATAGGGTAGAGGGTTTAAGGGTTTAGGGTTTAAGGGTCGAGGGTTGAGGGTTGAGGGTTGAGATTTGAGGGTTGATGGTAGAGGATTGAGGGTATAGGGTATAGGGTTGAGGGAACTTTCGTTTTGCAATTCATGCGACCAAACAAACTATTCCAACATGTCTCGATAGGTAGGTTTACACTAGGCATGGTACTCTTTCACACCCAAACATGCGGAATTGCTCTGAGCTACGTTCAACCGGCTTGATCCCTTATGATGGCATGAAAAACAATGGAAAAGAGAAACATACAAACAATGGTTGAGAAGTTCGATTGTTCAACACAAAAATGTGTATAATCATTGGTGTAGAGCACCTTGTTCCTTCATTTGATGAAGAAGGTCCGGTTCAGTGGTTTTAGTCATTATAATGTCAAATAAGGCCATGATAGGAAATTTTGTAATCTTGCTTTTAGTTTTGAGTTAGTGTGGGGTCATTTGAGTCAATTATGTAAGTATGAATAAGAAAATAGCATTGGTAAAGGCATTGGAAGAGATTACTAACGTTGCCCCAGTTCAAAATTCAAAATTTAGGCCTTAAAGCAAGGCTAGACGAGGTGAAAAGAAGAAATTGCTTGAGAATAATTTAGAATAGATTGGAATAGGGTGAGGTTGTGGAGTCTGATGTGTTCAAATGGTCTACAAGGACAAGGGAGGTCAAAATTATGTTATGGAATGATGCCCTAATTGGGAATAGAGGGGTTTTGAATGGAAAAGAGAGGTTTGAGGGAGTAAAAGTGGGTAAAGTCAAGGGGTAGCATAATTTGGTGGTTAATTAAGTTTGTGCAAGTAGAATGAAGAGTGTTGGAAGAGGTTTTCAGATTGTATGACGTCTAGATATGGGGTTTTCAATAAATCCTAGTGAAATTTGACAAAAGTGAGGATTTAGATGATAGTAGGGTTAGAGGGCCAATCATACCCTAAAAATTATGGATTTTGTGGATTTACAGACTGGTAAATGTTGCCCAATGGTGTTTTTCAATTGGAAGAGTGATTGAGAACATTTTTCTTTGTTAAATAGACCTATTCGAGGATCTAGGATAGCATTGAGTCCATTTATTATTTGTATTATAAATTATAGATTTCTTTCTCCTAAGTCCATTTCATATACAAGAAATAATATTGCAAAAAGTTGACATATAAATCTTTCAACATGTTTATATGGTGACGCATCAAGAACATAACAATTCATTTTGCACTATCAGGATTATGCTGTGAAAATGTTTAAATACTATTCAAGATAAATGTTTGTATGATAATGTCTTAAGAATTCAACTACTTCATCTACTCTGTGTTTTGCAAGTCTTGTGAAGATTATGTATCCTTTGCTTAATTGAGGTTTTCCAATCAAAGGATTAAATATATTGGAATCTTTTTATGAATCATTTCATGGAATACCAATTGAAAATGTGTTTTCTTCTTTTAGATAAAGTTTTTTAGCATCAATCAATTAATATTCAAGACAAACCATGAAGGAAAACATTGATCAATGCTAGGGCTAACCAGTTAATAAGTATACACGTGAATAAGCCAAGCATGTACATGTGAATAAGGGAAGCACAAGTACTCAAAAACACGTAAGCATTGAAGTATACACACGAATAAATAGTATACACAAATTAATACAAAGTACATACATGAATACAAGGTATACACATGAAAACATGTAAGTCACAAAGTATACACGTAAGTTGTAAAGTATACACTTGAATACACATAACTCATATCTATTGAACCATCAATTTAGAATGCAAATATGGACACCATCGATGATAAAAAATATTTGTATTAACCAAATAGTCATGTAGGCATACATCAATATATGTCGATATAAGTATGAAATATAGGTACAAAATAGCCATATAGGCTTACGAGAATGCCATATAGGTATACAATGTCAAATATATCCAATACAAAATATGTACAAAACTACCATGTAGACATACAACAAAGGGCTTTGGAATCAAAAGTCATTGCTCTCCATGCTCTAGAAATAAATTCTTTCCCTTTTCTTATCAATCGGATGGAAATAGGTCTATCACTCATTTGTGTTGTGCTCGAGGAGTGCTCATGCTACTCCTCCTAGTGTTTAGTTCATGGTGAAGTTTTAACTACTACAATAAGAAGTAAAGATATTAATATATAGAAATTACATTATAAAAAATGATATATTTAAAAAAATAATCAATAATGGTTTGATTTTTCACTAACTAACATCTATAACAATGAATGTAAATTGAAAATTACTAATTTGCCTCATACCTCCCCTGTCAGAGCCATCGAGGATTGTATAGCAAATGAAACACTAATCTCCATTGCCCTCCTCACATTCGGAGGTGTTTCAGCTCACAACATCTAAAATAAAACAACAAATTATTCAATCACAAAAACTACAATAGCGATCCACGTCATGACTTATCCATATCTTGTTCGAAAGGATGTGTTTTTAGGATTTTACTCATAGCAGCAAGCCAGTGAACCATTTGATCAAATGCTTTCGTAGACATGTAAAATAACTGTGGTAGCATAGAGAAGGTAGTGAACTATTTGAAAAAATGCCTCAAAGAAATGGGGTCTCATGGTGATGGAATGTCATTACAAACAAATACATGTCATGGCATTCCATCACTATAAGACTGCATTTCTTTCAGGCATTTTTTTAGAAAGTTCATTTCTTTCTCTATGGTATTATTGCTTACTATTATGCTTTGATAGATATTTTTCCAAGCATCCATAGTTTGTTGGAAAGCACCTATTTTAGGATTTTAGCCATAGCAGCAAGGAAGTGAGTAGTTTGATCAAATGGT
Source organism: Sequoia sempervirens (assembly GCA_007258455.2). NCBI lineage: Eukaryota > Viridiplantae > Streptophyta > Pinopsida > Cupressales > Cupressaceae > Sequoia > Sequoia sempervirens. The sequence continues at coordinate 285,318,571 of VDFB02373365.1, read as the reverse complement.
TTGGTACACATGTATGGAAAATGTGGTATCATAGAAAAGGTGGTGAGTTGTTTTAAGAAATTCCATCACCATGAGAACGAATTTCTTTGAGAAATTTTTTCAAACTACTAACTGCCTTTTCTATGCTATTGCTTACTATTATGCTTTGATAGATTTTTTCCAAGCATCCATAGTTTGTCACACAGGTGCACCTTTGCAAGCACATGCCTCCATGACAAGCAAAAAGTAAAAAGTGAATTGTTTGAAAAGATGTCAAGCAGTAAAAAGTGGTCACATGGAATGCCATGACAAGAAAATGTAATTGGAAGCTACTCCTAGACTTATTACTTATGCTATGTGAAGTAATTGCATCACTACTTATGTTGACTTTCTAAACAACTATATAGTAGTTGAAATTTTTTCATCTATCAACATCTAGTTATCACTTATGGAATGTGAAGTAATTCTTTGAGTTTGAATGATGTACAATGCAACGTAATCAACAATATGAATATAAACTACACAAATCTATTAAGTACAATTCATTAGTTAAACTCTTTACTCTATTACCTGCATGTAGGTCTGAGTAAATCCACTAGCACTAGGAGGTGTTCCCTCGAAACCTCCAATATTAGCCTGTTCAACATCCAAAATCACATATTAAAATATTATTCGTAAAAAAATGCTATTAACATGTAATAAATTTATAGTTGTTTACTAGTTGCATACCCCACCGATAGGTGTACTGCAAAAATAAGTAGGTGTAGGGTCAGTTTATCCAGTCTCAACACTGTGACCCTACAATTTTATTAAAATCATTAAACTAAATTAGTTAATCTTGTAGTTCAAAATAAAAATTTAATAAACTAAATTCAATGAACATGCTAACTTTTACCTAACTATCAATTTCATATGCCTCATGAAAAATGTCAGCTTCCCTCTCCATCTCCATAGCTGCATATGGATCCTTTGTAGTAGCCTCCTGAGTTTCAGTGGGGTCATATTGAACAAGTCACCCTGCAAGATTGACACACATGGGTTTGAAGGCCACCAATCGAAGACTCACTTAGATGGCGCTATAGAATAGGACTAGTATGATGGATGACACTTTGGGTCAAAGTGTTGATTGCCTATAATTTCTCTAAGTCAACACTCTCCTTTGCAATGGAAAGCATAAAAACATGCTCACTAGGTGGCCTAGCGAGAGCTCATCTCCCTTGCCATGTAGAATCTGGCTATGCGCCAATTCTATCCTTAGTTGAACCCCCACCTCTCCCCTGGAAGTCCCTCATATCAAAATAATTTGGTATTTTGTTCAATATGAACTCATAGTATAGTTTCCTAAGAAAATACTGTGGAACTTCACAATTATTGCACAATGGGTAATCAAAGATCATGTACCACCTATCATAAAAATAGTTCCTAATTTGTTGATGGTGGCACCAATGAATAGGAAACCTCTTTGCATTGAAGGTAATATTTTGATTTGTGCATGGGTCAGTGAATAATGAACACACATCACCTTTTGTAATTTTTAAATCCTTTACATCTTTATATGATAGTTTATTCACATAATAAGCCCTAGCCGCCTACCTCCTATCTTGCCATCTAGTTATTTGTTTGCTAATTGAATCTACATTTTTTAAAATATCTTTCAATGAACTTGCTAGGTTCATTCTTTATGCAGTGAACCATTTGGATCACTCAACCTACTGATTAAATCCTCAATTTTTTTTGTTGTTCTCAATTTCACTTATTTAAATTTGTTGAGTGCCATGAGGGTGTTGAGTGATTGGTGGAGGAGGTTGTTGTTGAGGTTTATTTTCTTTTTGAGGATTTTGTTCTTGGGGATTTGGTTGCTCTTCTTGTTGAGGATTTTGAGGGTTTGCAGGTTGATTTGCATCTCCTACAAATTTAAAAAAAAAAAATCAAATACAACCTAAAACTAGCAAATTCAAAACAAAAAGAAAACAATCCTTACCTCTCACACCTCCTCATCATCATGGAGCCATCCTTGTGAAGAAATAGCAACCGTTGGTGAATATTTTTGTACAATACCTCCTCCTAGAAGGCAAGCGCGAAAAATGGGGGTTTTGGCTGCGGGCACAACAAAAAACACAGTTGAAATGAAGAATGAATGAGTTTCACTTTTTTTTTGCTTTTAACATGTCATAATGCAAGCATGTTATAATGTGCTCACATTATGACTTTTCAAAAAAAAAATTGAAAGTGGCCACAAATTGGCTACCCATCTCCATGCATCCGCCCCATAGTCCACAAAGAAAAATATTTTTATTTTCTTTTTGATTTCTTTCAAATTCTTCATCATGTGTTGTTAACATAACTCACAAAGATTATAGTCCACACCATTTGTGAGAAGCAATAGTAGAGATTGTATATCCATCATTAGGTGGAAAATTTTTATGTCCAACAAGCATTGTGGTATACTACATAGTCGGATTTCCATCTATACTCAATATGGGTTCCTTTCCTTGGAGAGTTGCACTAGTATTTTCAATTAATTATTGGTCATTGATAGACTTCTGCCTTGGCAATCGTTATCATTCTTAACCATGCAAACTTATCTTTATATTCTAAAAAAAGAAATTCAACATTGCAGCACTCAAGTTCAACCACCTGCATCATAAAAAATCAGCAATTGAGGAGGCTCGTTGAACCCATGGTTAATCCGCAAACATGTTCATTTTCCCTCATTCCCATAATCAAAATAATAAGTGCAATTATGAGAAATAATAGAGGAAAGGAAGGATAAAACCTGGATGTCATCACATGGAGGTGGCAGCGTTGGACAGTCGAGAGCAAACACATCATCGTTGATCATTGCATCGGTAGCCTCGAGCGGGCACGGTGGAGGATGCGACACTTCAGACATTAAGCTTGCATAATGCTAGGAGGATGGGGTAGCAAATAGCTCTTCCAATCTACCAATGGGACCTACAACCCCGGTTGGCAATTCTTCAAAAATAAATATTTCTCCACATTGATCACCTGCAAACTTGGGATCCACTTGGTTGTTGTCCTCAAGGGGCAGCATGTTGTCTCGTCTCCTTCCCCAAGTCTCAGCCTCCCTTTTATGATGTTCAATGTCATGGGATAATGACATGGACAAATCTACCCTATTGCAGCTCCCTGAATGTGAAGGAGGATCAACAACAATCATGGTGGAAGCGCTGCAAGTTGCATCTTGTAGTCGGTCGGGTGCTTCATCTCTGTTAGCAGTTATCTCAGCACCTCCGCCTTTTTCTTCTTCTTTTTGTTGTTCATGCACCTCATCATGACGTTCACTCATTTCCTCTTGCTCACTATCGTTGTAAATGGAGAAGGAGCTCCTCTCCCAATCTGGAAACTCTAGTGCATCACTGTTCAAGGGCTCAAGGAGTATGTATTCATCACTACCATCTTCTGGGATGTGCTCTTCCTCAATATGAGCATACCTCCGTAGTACAACTCCCAATGGAGAGAAGTCATCAATTGATGGCACTCCATAAAGGGGACCAAAATTCACTATGCAATCTCCCTCCAAGCACTCGCCACAAAGTCCATCTTTCATGGTGCACAAATTCTCTTCAAGGGGAAGAAATTCTTGATGACTTGTGGACAACATTCTTGTTTGATCTAATTCATCACTTGGAAGCTTGAGATTTCATTGTTGTCTTTCTTCTATTGCTGTCCCAACATCCTCTTGAGGACTACCTTCAACTGAGTAATTAGTTGATTTGGGATTTTGGTCTTTTTCTTCAATCCTTGAAGTGGCTGGGGGAGGTGATGTGCTTGGTTGTGCCCCTTGTCCTTTGACTTGCTCAATGGCCTCTTGGCATAGCTTACATGTGAGTTCTGAGTGTGATGAATCATGGAGTCGACACCAATTTGGGAGTAGCAATATCTCCAAATCCACTTGGTATTTCAGCTCAGTCCAATCCCTCGCTAGTCTCGAGACGAGCTGGTCATATCTTTCCACCAATGGGTCCTCATCATCATTTGGGAAGGGAGGTGAATAGTAGATAGTTGTGGCAAGTGGTTGTTCCCGCCCTTCCAAATCTTCATTTTCAGATGCTTGATCATTTTCATTCATGAAGGAGAGGTCCTCTAATCTAATGTTGCTTATTTTTTTCCGTCATTCTCTATTGTCCCAAGGCTGTCAACCTTTTCCTCTTTCTTATTTTCAACATCTTCATTTGCTGCCCTAGCATACACTGCTGCAAACTCTTTTGATTCATCTTCGACCGCCAATCCCTCTTCTAGAGCAGGGGACTACTTTTCTTCAATGGAGGAACAAATTTATGATCTGTTTCTAGCTGATTGTTCATCAAGGTAGCTTATTGTCCTAAGGAAATTAGCCTCTTCCTTTTGGTTTTCAACTTCAATGCCTGCTGCTCCAACATTAGCTTGTATCAAATTTCTTGGTCCATCCTTACTTTGTTGTCCTTCGAATGTTGACAACTCTTCTGCCTCATGGGATGACTTCTCCTCATTAAGAGTTGGCTGCTCCAACTTGTTCAAACAACTCTTGGCTTGAGCGATGATGTTGTCACATGATGGGCACGTAAATTCTGAATATGGTGCATTGTGAAATCTACACCAACTTGCCATTAGTACTTCCTCCAATCTTGGTCCATCCTTACTGCTCAAATGTTCTTGGATCAGCTCCTTGAATGCTTTAGCTGCCATGGTTGTCAACTCTTCCTCTGGGTCTTCGAGAGCCAAGGACTGGTATATTTCCCAAAAGGGAATTTCTCCTTGCAAGACCTTTTCAATTCTGCTCAAGAAAGTCAGACACCCCAACTCGTTGTGCCTGTGAGTGCAATGGATCTGACATCTATCCACCAATGCGTAGTGCTGCAATGGCTTCTTCAGTGTCTTGTTCAAATCTGCATGCAGCTGAGAGATGTTGATTTGTGCATGCTGCTCCATTTTGACTCAGCTTCTACTTGCCTTCAGAATTTTCTAATTTTTAGCATTAAAAGAGATCTCCCTATCTTAGATTTCTTCATTGAAAGTGTCTTTTTCAATTTCCAAGATTCAACTTTGTAGCCTCAACATGTCATGCCCTCCTTCTAGCGCCAGTTCTATTGATGTGTTTTTTATGCACTTCTCAACACAGGCAATGTGTAGGTGCACTACCTCTCTTGAAAGACAATCTTCCACAATCAGATTGCATAACACTATCCCAAGGTCTCTAATGTCAGGTCTTGACAGTGCTTGGAATATCTCAGTTGTTTGATGTGATTTGTTGGAATCACAAGACAGTCTTACGAATGAGTTACAAAGCATGGGAAGTTGGGTTTGCAAATGCAGTTTCAAAGTGTTGGAAGTGAATGAACAGTGGTTGTCCACTCAAAACAGGAAGCTGAAACTCATCAAGTTCATCTGATTTGGCTTCATGGTGATGCTTTGGATCCTAATCTAACCAAGGACTAAAAGAAATAGCAAAAAGAGAAGGGTTGAGAAATCTATTCTAATCCTAACCCATGAATGAACAATAACAATGGTGGCTGCTAAAGTAGACAAACTCCCTAAACTAGGTTTTGCTTGGCCAAGAGAAACCTACAGTTGCACAAAACCAGTGCAATCTTCTAAGGACTGCAGATTTTTAGATTACACACACACATCATGCACATGCAATTAAACTAAGTTGCAGCAATGAAGTAATGAGCTCAGACTAGCTTTGCAAAGTGACTCATCATCAATGAACCACAAAAAGCATGAGCTAGAAACCCATCAAATACTGAAATAGCAATCACCATCACCACTTCCATTCAAAAAAACTAACACCTAAACTAATAGGGAAGTTGAACCATGCATGCAAGATGAGAAAAATCAAAGAGAACATCCATAAAATCATGCAATGTTGTCTTCTATTGCTGCAAATGTTTTTTACAACATCTCTTCAACCTTTACAAATGAGGGGAAATCCCCTATTTATAGTTTTCCAAGACCCAAATGAATGGCTAGGATTAATTCACAATGAGTGGCTTAGATTCAATTACATTAGGGTTTCACCTACCCCACAATATTTAGCAATTTAAAAAATATCTTTGTCTTTTCCCTGTTTTGTCATCCAATGCTTCAGGTGCTATAGCAGATTTGTCTTGTAGCTAATTTCCCTTTTTATTGTAGCAAAGACTATTTGAAGGCTTCCCTCCATCTGGTGGACTTGCAACATTTTTTATTGGATCAAACAGGTCGGTCGATGACTTGCATCAATGGATTGGTGGCCCCTAATTCGAGCAAAAAGCTCCTTATAAATCATCATCATCTGGAAAAAGGGAGGACAAATGCCTCAATGGGCCTCTCTGATAGACCTGGGGAAGGCTTCTTGACTCTTGCAAACACGAAGTGTCGTAAGTGCATTTATACATGAGTTAAGGAAAATGTTAGTCAAACCTACAAATTCCCTATTAGATCTATCCAAAAAGATCTTGATATTCATATTTGGAGCTCATTTGGGCCATAAACATTAATGCGTGCTTCAAGGGTGCGAGTGCCAGAGGGCAGAAAGACGGCGAAAGGAAGCCAGAAGGTAGATAGCGGACATAAGCCAAAATAGCCAAGAAGAAGGCGAGCTCCTGGATGTTCAAAACAGCCGGGAAGGAGGCGAGCTCCCGGATGTTCAAAACAGTCGGGAAGGAGTCAAGCTCTCAGATGTTCAAAACAGTCAAGAAGGAGGCAGGCTCCTGGATGTTCAAAACAACCAGAAAGAAGGGAGCCTCCTGGATGTTCAAAATAGCCAAGGAGGGACGGACTCCCAGAAACAACGACAGAGGGCCCGGGTTCTGGAGGCCAGGAAGGAGATGGCCGCCGGATGTTCCAAACAACCAAAGGGGGACGAACTTCTGGAAACAGCCATAGAGGACTCAGGTTTCAGAGGCCAGAAGGGAGGTGGCTGTCGGATGTTCCAAACGGCCAAAGGGGGATAGACTTTCAGAAACGATCATGGAGGACCTAGGTTCTGAAGGTCGGAAGGGAGGTGGCCCCCAGATGTTCCAAATGGCCAAAGGGGGACGAACTTTTGGAAACGACCATGGAGGACCCAGGTTCTGGAGGCCGGAAGGGAGGTGGCCACCGGATGTTCCAAATGGCCAAAGGGGGACAGACTTTTGGAAATGGCCACGGAGGACCCGAGTTCCGAAGGCCGGAAGGGAGGTGGCCATCGGATGTTCCAAACAGTCGGGAAGGAAGAAGGTTCCCGGATGTTTCTAAAACAACCGAGAAGGAAGAAGGTTCCCATATGTTTCCAAAATAGCCGAGAAGAAGGAAGGTTCCTCGATGTTTCCAAAATAGCCAGGAAGGAGGAAGGTTCTCGGATGTTTCCAAAACAGCCAAGAAGGAAGAAGGTTCTCGGATGTTTCCAAAACAACCGGGAAGGAAGAAGGTTCCCGAATGTTTCCAGAAGGAGAATTTCACAACTTCTTGAAACTTAACGAAAACTTGGCAGTTCTCTTAGGCACCACAAAAACATCCCAAATTATGGGAAACTTGTCCCCAAAACCCAAAATGATGGAAAATGTGAAGCGTGCGAGGAGGGCTCAAGTTGGTAGGAGCAAAATGAAGGGAAACCCGCAGGGGCACTTTTGCGAAGGTAAAAGACTTGGAAAAAATTAGGTAGGTGAATTTGGTTAGGGGAATTTGATTGTTTCAAGGCACATGACCAAATTAGATTCAAAAAGAGGGGGCACGCAAAATGAGACAGGAGAAAAATAGCCCACCAGGGGTGAAACGAGGGGGTCCCTTCCTACGGCGGGGCGTGTGTGCAAAACATGCACAACACTACTCAATACTATTTGAATGTACTTCATGTTAAATTCAAATAGTGGAAACTTTCTCCATACATCCAATTTCTTTTCAACTAGGGTTTTGTATGCATCATAATTTTCTTCCAATTTGTTTGTCTACAAAATACTCAAACCAATAAAGGACATTTCTTCTATTTATCCATATATGTATGCATAGATATCCTTAGTAGGTGAAACTCTAAGGGGAGTGCCTAAAAGTGCACCCGCTGAGTCTTCCAATAGATTTTTCCAAGAATGCCTCTTCAATTTAATTTGTGGTTTGTCTGGGACATTTACTACCTTTGAACCTTTCATTGCATTAAAGATGAAAATTTCAAAAAATAATTGTGTAAGTAGAATACCTCTTGAATTTTCTTCAACAAAGATTAGGGATTTGATGTTTTGCTTCTGGAAGATGCCTCAAATCCACTTTGTCTTCTTCACTTTGCATTTCCTTCACATAAAATGAATTTGTCTTCTCAAATACATTTTTAACTCCATGATTTGACCTATATCAATAAGTGTGTCAGCAATAAATGCTTCAAAAAAAGCTGTCAAACTTTCAAACCTTGTGTCATAGTTAATTTTACAGATGCTTCACAAACTTCCGCATCATAATATTTATTTCTACAACTTTATTTTATATCTTTATAAATTCCTTTTCTATGAAATGTATTTGTTCCAAGTCATGACATCTCATACTTTAGGGAGTTATTAGAATTTTTTGTTATTACTTCCCCTAAGCGTTGGCATCGGCTTAGTTTTCAAAAGTATTATCTGTACCAAAGGTAGGTACATATGCATTTGTAATTCCTAAATCATCTTTGTTCTTAGACTCATCTTTCTTTCTCCATATCTTTTCCATTTCCTTCTTAGCATCAGTAGGATCGAATTTCTTCATAGATTCATTCCTCCTTACTAGATTAGGTTGTCTTCTATTTTTGCTTCTACAAACTTTTGAACTATGTTTGGGTTTCTTGCAAAAGTAGCATATAACATTTTCCTATCCAAACTGACTTCTATTCATCCTTGATCTACACTAGTTAACCTTATGTTCAAATACATTACATGAATAACAATAGCCATTGAAAGATTGAAACATTCTTCCTATATTATATCTATTCATCATTTGACTTCTTCACTCAGTACTTCTATGTCCAAATTTCTTACATGCAAAACCTTGTCCGAAGAAGAATCCAACATTCTGATTCATTCTACTCTTACATTCTATTGCTTTATGTTCATATTTATTGCATGAAAAACAAATACCATTGAAATATGGGTACCTTTGAGCATTTGGTTATCTGATAGAAGGTCTTCCAACATTTCTTCTTTGATTCCTATTTCCTTGAATCTTCTTTTGATTCTCAACCTTGGTAGATATCTTATTTTCCTTTGAACTTTTTCCTTCTTCAAGTCCCAAACCACCTTTGTCCTTACAAATTTTCTATATTGCAAGTAATTCGTCAAGCATTGCAATACTTATTTAGAATTTCTCCTCATGTATTCTTTCATTTTTTAGATCATATATGAGATTTACCACTTCTTATTCAAGTCTAGAGAATTCTTCATTCTTGCTTTATATCACTACGTTCAAACATTCCTCAATCCTCTTCTTTTCTTCCATTTTCTTGCTTCAACTGTATGTTGACTTCTCTATGTCTTTCCCTAAACTTCTTGATTTGTTCGCTCAATTTCTTAATGCATTCATTTTCTTCTCCTAGGCTTTCCTTCAATTTTGTATTCTCAGTTTCAACTCTATCAATATCTTTAAGAGTAACTTTTAGTTCTTCTTTGTTAAACATGTAGTCATCTTCTATATATTCAATTGCAAAAATATCTTCCAAAGGAACAAGACACTTCTTGTCTACCATGTATTCAATTTTCCAAGATCTTCCTCAAGTTTCTAGGATTTTCTAAAGGAACCAAGTACTTTAATACCAATTTTTGAACATTCAAAATACTGAGGGGGGGTGAATCAGTATTCTACTAAACTTTTGAACACAACTTATTCAATCGCCAAAACATATTAATTGAAATAAGAGATGAAAGCATGAATCATCCACAAATCCATAAAGCACATGAACACCAAGATTTTTACGTGGAAAAACCATGGTGAGGATTAGCTCACAATATATTATATCTAGATATAGTATATTACAGGGGCTCACTACCAAGACACATTGTCCTTATAAGGCTCACAGCCAGAGCTAAGCACAATACAAAAGTGGCTCACTACCAAAATTTGAACTGATATAAAGTGCACCTTGTTCTATATTTTAGTTCCTTTGAAGCTCTGAATATGAAGTACTACTTTGTTTATCAGTCGTTCAACAACTCTACTCTAAATCTAAACTATTACCACTAAATTTGTATGTTCACATCATAAAACACCACTCGCACCTCATATGATATTTTCACTCACTAGACCACCTATTACTCACTTCTCAATTCCAAAATATCTCATGTATATATATCCAATTACATCCAAACACATCAAATAGGTTGGCCTAATTAGATGTACAACCAAAACAATCCAAAATAGCTTTTCTCGGCATCACACAAGATTCAAAGTCATATTTTCACTCAAACAACTTGTGCAATACTTAATTTAGGTCTACATGGATCTAAAATATATCCAAGGGTAAGTGCACCAAGATGGTTCCCAAAAAGGGGGCTTCAATGGCCACTTTTTTCTGAAATCAAGAAATACTGACCTTGGATGTGAAATTGAGAATAGTTACCCTCAAAATTTTGAGATTTAACAAAAATAGGGATCAAAGTGCTCTGAGTCTACTTTCTAAACTACTCATTTATTTTGAAAATGGTTGAGATTAAGGGGTTCAAAAGAGGGACGTACACAAATTGGTGTTGTTTTTGTCAGAAAAACATAACATAGCAACTCTTCTACGCCCCTAGCACGATGAATTTTTTTTAGTATTTTTAAAATTTCTATGGTGAGAAGTTAGATAATAGTATGTAATTGAGGCATTATATTTTTGATAATTTTTTACTAATTTTCTAAGTGGACACTTCCCAAAAAATAGAATTTTGGCCGTGCTACCCCTGCAAATTTTGGAAACTTATTGAATTTTTTTTTTTAAATTGTAGAATGGAGTCTAGTTTCTAAAAAATAATTTATTTTAAATTTCGATGAATGGTTAATTTATAATTAAAAAAACACCAAACACTATTTTTTTCCAAAAAAGAGACAAACAAAAAAAATTATGGATGAAAGGATTAACATTGTCAAAAAGTGAAAAAAATTACATCATTGGATAGCTAAGAGAGAACCTAACATTACCTAGGTGTTTGATTTGTTCAGCATTGAACTACGTGCAATCTTGATAGTGAGCACAAACCCAATCATGTGAAATATTGTAGAATTTTTAAAAACACATCTCTGGTAATTGGGAATGCCCTCTAAGACTTTGGTATTCCAAGGAAAATACCAATACCAATGCTTAGGGATTCCCAAATCAAGATATAATGTGTTTGCATTATAACACACTCGTGTTATATCTTAGTTTTGACATGGCTTTTGTGTTTTTTGAATGCATTGACAAAACATGAATGCGTTATTACTCGCGTAGGTTTTGATCTACATCAAATTTATTTTTCTTCTCATTTTTTTCTTTCTTATTATCTTTGAGGGAAATTATAAGTTGACATTTACATATGGACATTTACTTTTTTATACTTTAAGTTATATTTCATGTATATAGTCTTAGGATGTTTGAGAGTGGTTTCAGATCTCTTGGAGTTATAATACAAATTCTAGTTTTTGGAAGATCTCACAAATTTCAAGCTTAGTCAAATTTTAGTAATTAGGAGGTCAAATTTTAGTAATCAGCAAGTTGTATTATTTCTCTCTCTATCTCACTCATTTTTATCCCTTACACTCTAGACCTCTCTCTCACTATCTCCATCCCTTTATCTAACTTTCTCTCCCTTGATCTCAAGAACTCTCTATGTGTCTATCAATTTCTCTCTCTCTCTCTCTCTCTCTCTCTCTCTCTCTCTCTCTCTCTCT
>VDFB02373365.1:285260502-285306666 GCA_007258455.2 Sequoia sempervirens | reverse complement strand
GGGAAGGAGGAAAGGAGGGAGGGATGGAGGGGGAGAGAGAGAGGTTAGATAGATAGAAGTATAGAGGGAAGGAGAGAGTGTGAGAGAGAGGTCTAGAGCATAAGGGATAAAAAATGATTGAGATAGAGAGAGAAATATGATACAACTTTTTGATTAATGAAATTTGACCTCATGATTATTGAAATTTGACATGCTAATTACTAAAATTTGACTAAGTCTACAATTTTTTAGATCTTCCAAAAACTAGAATTTTCATTATAACTCCTAGAGATTCGAAACCACTCTCAAACATTCTAAAACTATATGTACATGAAATATAACTTAAATTATAAGAAAGTAAATGTCCATAAGTAAATGTCAACTTATACTTTCAATGTAGACAAGAAAAAGAGACAACTTTAAATGTCAAACTATACTTTAAATGTCAACTTAAATGTTTATTTCATGTATATAGTTTCCTTGAAATATAACAACAAGAAAGAGACAAGAAAAAGAGAAAAAAAAAATCAATGTAGACCAAAACACGAGCACGTTATAATGCGCTCGCGTTTTGGGAAAAAAAATTATTTCAAAAAATGCACATTTTTTGAACTCAAAATGCACTCATTTTTTGAAATTTAAATCATAACGTGAGTGTATTATAATGTGCTTGCGTTATGGCTTGGTAATGACCGATCTATGCTCAATCATTACCAAGCCATAACGTGAGCGCATTTTACTATAATGCGCTCACGTTTTCGCTATTTTGGGATGAAAAAGTAAATTGGCCACAAATTGGCTACCCATCTTTGTGCACTTACCCCCAACTAACATCTACAAAGTGTATTTAATCTTCTTAATGCATATCATGTATTAGGTCGACTAAGAATATGGCCTAATCACAAAAACTTCCAAACATACACACACTTCCCAACATACACACTTTCAACATTCTATATTTCTTTAGTTTCTCATTTCATCGATATTAGTGAGACTAACTTTAGAACCATAGCATCAAAAAATTCTTCACAAGAAAATGTGGAATCTCCCACACTGCTATATTGAAGAGAGAGATGGCAGTAATAAACATAGTTGAACTCTATCATTGATATATTACATTATTCTTCACCAAAATTTTTGAGATCTTGAATATAGTTGTATGATCCGATCATAATGATATGATTAAAAGCACATAGTTATATATCTTCTTGCGATGAAGTGCGAATGCAAAAACCAACACACTAAGCCACAACATCATCAGCAGAGAACACTTAGCCAAGTTTCTAATAGATCAGCTTTTGGGTATAGATAGTATTGTACAAATAATACCAAAAATACTTCCCCACAATGTTGACATCAATGATAACACTGGGACAGCTGAATCAACCTATGTATGTATGTCTTCATGCTCATGTTTCCAAGCAGCATCAACAATGACAAACTTCCAAACTTCCAACATTCTCAATAGTATGTATCTTTCATGGGTTCAAGCAGTACATTCTAAGCTTTAACTTGTTTAGGTGGTTCATCTCAGTTCACACTTTTTTTTAAGAGTTCACGTGTATGATTTAAAACAAGTCAAATCTTAGAATGTTTTGTTTATGCCGAAATAGATCTACCACATACTTTAAATACATTTTTTTCCTTTTAAAATAGGATCCAACACATACTTTACAATTTTTTCAATATTTAACAACATTAAGAATTTGCTTTTAAATTCTTCAAGTGTAGTAACTCTTATAATTTACTTATATTTTATAATGAAACAATATTAACAATTTATTTCCCATGTGATGATAATATGACCTTCATACCTTTGAACATCGACAAAATTATTTTTTATCCACAAATGGAGATGCATGAGGAGAATGGAATGATTTAATTGTATAGTTCATGTCAACTAACCTTGTGATCATGTAGCAATTACATGGGTTTTGCATGACCTCCCTTCTTTTGAGAAATGTGATATAGACTATTATTTATTTACAATTAAGGTTTAGAGGTTTGACTCATCATGCAACTCGCCATGTCAACAAGTATAGTGAGAAGTTGTCCTTAAAATGATTTTTTGAAGATTTGACCAAAATTTAATCATGAAGTCTGCAGTAATCAAACATTTAAATACCATGTTTTCTTAAACTAATTTCATATTTTCATCCAAATATAACTTATATAACACTTAAACTATCCCAAAAAAATTAATAGTCAATGTTATCACTTATATTACATAAAGGGTCTAACATTTGAACACATATGACACTGCTTATGTTTTTAAAAATATGTTTTTTATTTACAAAATGACTTATATACAACACAAATAATCATAAACATATTTTAGTTCGACTCTATATTTTATACTTCTTATAAAAAAATTATCTTCCCTCTAAAATTTTTGTCAGGTGGCATGACATGGAAGACCATGAAAGTTCTCATATGTCACCAGTCTACTAGGGTTTGTGTACCCATGACATTTAGGCCTTCATAGTTGTGTGTGGAGGTCTATTTATGTCTCTTTAACTTCAATATACATTGACAATGATTCATCGCTTAATACAAATCTCTTGTCAAAATTATATGTTGTAGCTCTCCATAGTCATCCTTGGTTGAGATGTTTCCTAAATAAGAAGAAGAGGATGTTGACAATGATTTATTATGTTTCAAAGGTTTGGTGTTAGACATCTATTATAGGTGTGAATATGTTAAATATTTTAGTTAATAAAATATTAATATTTTGATGTTGTCTCATAAACTTATTTTTATATTTATGTATGTTTTAAGGTGCTTAACTTATTTTAATTTAGATTTTTTATTTGTTTATTAGTATAACGAATACTATTGGGAGCTTGATTAGAATCTTCTTTAAAATTTAGAGCGATCTATGGAAATGTACTTAGTTTTTTTAATTTTTTGTTTTGTTATAGTTATCCAACTACTTGCTAGGTGGGGAAGGATTTTTATTTGCTCTCGATCCTACCACTAGTAGAATTGAATTGTTGTTGTTTGGTTTGTAAAATTATTGAGTTGGAGGGTTCAATGCTAAAACAATCTATAATATTTTTATGGGGATCTCACCCACCTAATTGGTTAAGATGTCAATGTCTACATGGTAACTCTTCAATATAATTTTCTTGGCTAAGATGCCAAGGTGTGAGGATAACGATTTTTGGAAAAAAATTCCTAGAAATTTCCTAGACTAGCACCCATTGGTATTATCCATGGTCTAAGATTATATGGTCTTATCCCTTTTTAGGATTTTGGCATGTAGTTTGCAAGAATGAAAGTGTGGCAAGATTTTTACAATCCAAACCTCTTAACTATTTGAAATCCCATTTAAAGGTAACATTTTTACATGAGTCCTATTGGAATTTGACTTGTATCTAGAACTTTATTACCATTAGTGACCCTATCAATGCTTAGTGAGAAATTTTTTGAGGTGTAGCTAGGGAAAGAGGTTGTGCAATTGATTACACATTTGTTCTTGCCTATAAATTATTGGGACTAACACATTTCCAAAAGAGGAGCAGTATTGGGTTTGGGTTCTTTGAAGAGGACCAAGAATTAATGGAAATAATATGAATCCAACTTGACAAACTAAACATTTATAATTAATGTTATTCATATTATTTCCAACTTGACAAGATAAACAAACAATATCTGTAAAAACTCTAAAAATGCATAAAACTCCAACATATATTGAAATTCCATGATTTTCTATAAAATATTCCTACAAATTTTCTTAAACTAAAATATATATTTTAAATTCAAAACTAAAAAAGAAAAGACAATTTTATCCATCATCTAGGCATTAAAGAAAGCAAGTTTTTCTTATATGCAATATTGAAATTGACAAGTGGAAAATATGCTAAATGGATAATATCAGTTGACAATCATTTTAATTATTGTGATAGTATATAGTTTATCATAATAAAAGGAGTATCTTTATTCCCAAAATACACACACTTCAAGTAAGACATGAATTGATTCTTTCATGTTTCTCTTCCCTTGTGTTTCATATACTAACATGGTTCCCACAACAAGTAGATGTTAGTGCTATTGTAGATGGTGATGCAGCCATAGTACATGTGTTTACGAAGGACTCGAGAATATTCAATATGTGTGGTAGTTGAATGCTAACTTAAGTGAGAAATCTCATTCTTTTTATTTCATTCTAGTACCTATTTTTCATGTTTTTAAGGGTATGTAACCACTCAACATATCTAAAGGAATATCCTATTCTTGACAATTATGTTATACCATAAATCATATACTTCAATTCTTTTAAATATTTTTAGTTATCAAGCAACATATGAGGTTGTCAATATTGAAATCTTATCAAATTTATTGAATCTATAAGAATAGGGTCTTTTGAGATATTATAGCTATCATTGAGTTATTTATATTATGTAATCAATTGTCCTTGTAATGCATTGAAGGAAAGTATAGTTCAAAGCAAAGGAGAAAGTTGGTGTATAAAAACTATGGAAGAGGATAATAAAGTCATTATTGATTTTAGGTAAGGTCAATTTGGACCTCATTAACGAAATGAACCATATTTTTATTTTTAATATTTTTATTTTGTAATTTTTTTTATGTTTTCCAATATTTTAGGTAAAAAGATAAAAAAATATTTTAAAGTACAATGTGTATTTCTATTTTGGTGTGTGCATGTTAATATATGTAAATTATATGCATATACATGCATGTGCATATAAATATATGTGTGAGTTTTTGTGTGTGGGGGGTGTGCATATTTTTATCTTTCTATACACATGTGAATATATATGTATTTTCATGTATTTATATGCATATGCACATGAATGATTTCAAGTTCAATTTAGACTTCATTAAGGAAATGAACCATATTACCTTTTGTGGACCTAGACTATGCTTAAGTACTCCTAACATGGAACCTAAACAAACCAACTCATTACATAGCGAAACACACAATATGTACACAAACACTAATTGCACCAAATATGGAGCATACGTAAAAATGTACACTAAGAGTAATATAGAGAAAATCACATATCATCTTTTAATAATACGTGTCCCTTGAATAAACAAATCGCATAAACCACTAAGCTACTTTGACACTACCTTGACCTAGCATATAAGATCTTGGATTTTATTGATTTCTAGGATCAATTAATATTTCAAGATAAGTAGAGTGATCTTCATTCTACTTGAGCTGCATGTGTCAATAGGACCATCAATAGTTCCCTAATTATTTGATATTTTATATGTGTATTCAAGTTTTGTTCTATTATTGATTTGTAAATGGGTATGTGCAGGATCATCATGGAAAAAACAGGCCCTTAAGTGGAAAAAAATTCAGAAAAATCAGAGTTAGGCAACTTGACATAAAAATTTGAATAAATTATCTATATTATTTCAAAAATATGTAAAAATAGAATCTATAGAAAATTGAATTTAGTTTTTAAACTACTAGGTCTGTTTTAAAAAAATAAAATCTATTTGGTGAAAATTTGAAATTTCAATGCAGTGGTACTTAAATTTCAGGGAAAAAATAAGAAATAGGTGTCTGTCTGACCACCCTAACCACAATAAAATGATAATATTTGTTTATAATATTTCAAACATAACTAGAGGACTCATACCCCAATGTGATGCATATTTTTTTGTAATTTTTTTCCAAGTAAATAATTAATTATGAATTTTTTATTACAATTTTTTTTAAAATATAAAAACTCATTATGTCGACCACCTTAACTTGGTCAAAACTTCATGAAATTCAATTTTTCTTTTTTTCATCCTATATAATGTGAATCATAGAATGTGATGCATGTTTTGGATTCAAAAATGTGATACCATTTGAAAGCTATAAATGTTTTTCAATCAGCTTATCAATAGGACTTTAGTCATAATTTGAATAGAAAATGAATAATAATTACTTATTAAATTCAAAATAAAGCATAATTTACTAAGAATATCCTTTAAAAACCCTTTTTGTTTCATCAATTTTGGGTAAAAAAATAGTCGTCAGGCACATACCCATCATATTGCCACTTTTTGGCCCATCATGATCATGCACATACCCAAACATTTCTCATCCTCCTTGCAAGCTAAGACTTTATATCCAATGGAGTAGGAACCAATCCAATTGGTGAAAGGAAAAAAAATCTATTTAAACCATTTTTGTTGTTATTTGTAGTAGTTTAGGTTCCACCATGCTTGTATGATCTAGTTATGCAATTCATGATACATATTCTTTGTCATCTTCTAACTAATATTTTTTTTGTGAATCATGATAGTGTGATGTCCCTCCTATCCATGCGTATGAAATGTTAAGTGGATTCACTCCTAGGGATATAAAGTTGTTTTTTATTGGTTCCTTATAATATTGGATTTTTATCTCCTTGTTGAAGGTCTTGTAGCTTTATATGTAGTTAGGGCTAACATAAAATTAGTGACAAATCTAGGGTTTTCTAGTATTTTATGCATCGTATCTTAATGGCCTTGATTCTAATTATTTATTTCTTTTTAATTGAACTATTTTTAAGCCCTTAGGGAATATCTCACTTGGCCTTGTAATTCCTAAACATGGATGCAAGTCTACATGCTCACAAGAATTGATCCATTCATGCCACTTCTTAAGTTTAATTCCTACCCATTAGCTTTGTTGACAATATCCTTAGCTTTATGCTTTGGAGTTAGTCTTTAAGATTCATGGAAATACATGTTTGAGTGCATTAACACTCACATTGTAATTTAATTTCTTAAATATAGTATAATCTCAAAAAAAATTATATGCTAGAAAAGATTTATACATTCCACTAAAAATAAAAACTTTGAGATTGAATTTAGCTTGCAATTTGGAACATTTTTTAAACAACTATGTGAAAATTTTATTTCTAACTCAAATTTCTAGTAACTTTTGTATATAGTACGTTAGCAATTGCACTCATAATATAATTCTCATACAATTTAAAAAATATATATATGTTTCAAGGAATGATTTGATGGGATAGGACTTAAATATAGTGAGATATCAAGTTATAATTCCTATACCATTAATAGACAAAGTATATGACATTTATTAAAAAATAAATATCAACTAGGGAAGTAGAAGAATTAACTTGTAAACTTCACAAGAAAACTTTTAGGTTCACTTAGGTGTCATCTGCATTGGCATTCACAACAATTGTTGTACAAGGTAAGATGATGACAATTTAAATCAACCAAGTCTTCTCAAAGGATGAGATTAATAGAAAAAATAATGTAAGAAACCTTGAGATTATCTTTCACAAGTGGTATGGGAAAGTTAAAAGGATTGATTAAGAAATCCAAATTCATACCTTAAGAAGAAACCATGAGTTCAAATAAGTTAGACTAGAGTTATCATCACATCTAATTGATTAGTCTTGTAACCATTATGAGATCTTTGGGAGACATTTCTTTCATACCAGCTAAAGTCTTCAAGGATTATTTGACAAGATGAAGTATTCTATTTAACATATACATCACCTTAAACATGCAGTTTGATTATTTCCAACTAAGTTTGAAGGCCATAAAAATGAGGAGAAAGTTAATACACAAGTGAGTGTGAAATATCACATACTTAGAAACCACACTACATAAATATCACACTTTTCAACAATCAATAAGAATTTTACACCTCATCCCTACTAAATAGTGGTTAATAGTTGTCCTACTTTTATTGACCAAAATTTATCTTTCACCATTGAAATTAGTGTGATTTAAGAATAGCCTATATAGACTAATATACTATAATTGAAGGAATTATTCTTATTAAGTTTGAATTTCCCCATATCATTTCCCATTTTAATAAAAGTAATTTGCAAGAATTTTGAATATCATTCAAATCATATTTAACTTAAAAATAAAGTACATAATGTAAGAATTTGATGCTAGAGCAAAGCACCCAGGAGCATCTACAAACCAAGAGAAACCTTGAGTTATAAAGGCAAATGAGTTATAGAGGTATTTCTTTTTGTACTTTGTGTTATCTTCATGCATTCCTGCATTTGTACTTGGTTTTGTTTCTTCCAAAAGGGAGGCAAGTTGTTTGTGGACATTAGATCATGTTTTGTCTTCAAGCACTTACCATTTTTGCAGGTGATTACACATTGTGGAGGGGCTATATAGTCTCTCTCTTTCTCTCTTATGGGGGGCTAGATTGATTGTATAAACATGATGTATGTAGTCCTTGGGAGGTGTGATTGAGTCCTCCATCCATGCATCATTTTTTGTTATATTTTCTCTCTTTTGGAGAGGGGTTTTTTCCCACAAGGTTTTTCTCCTTTTCTCTAGTTGTGAGAGATTTCTTTTTACATTGTAAATAGGTACCTAGCATGGTTGTGTAGCTGGGACCTATATTGCATCTCCATTCTCCCTAAGTTTGCACTTAAGGGGGGGTGTTAGTGTGTTAAGTTTTTCACTTAGGGTAGATTACTCTAATTAGTTTCTCCCAAGTTGTTTTCTTCCCATGTGGGTAGTTTTCCCACCCATCATTATTTTTCATGCCTTTATAAGGCACTTTGTACATTATGTATTGTATCTCAATTTTATTCACTCTTTTATGGTGAAATGACCTTGTGTTGCCTCTCTCGTTTCCTGTGAAGGTGTTTTCTTGCAAATGGTGCTCCTAGGAGGTGGATGACACCAACATTTGATATAACTATTTGTACAAGAATCTCTATATCACAAAAGTTAAAGCTTAACTTCCCATTTGAGACTAATTTATTTAAAACTCCTTTTGAGAAATATCCTTAGATAATGAAATCTCTTTGCCTCAAATTTAATATGTTCTTCGTATGACTTCCCTTAATTTATATTAGATCATGCACTTTTTTTTAATCACTTTCTTTTATATGGATAATAGAGATTAAGAATGAATATAGGATTGGGAGTGGAGGACTCTATATAGGTTATCTAGCTGATTGTCTCCATATAGAACACAATGGGATGGTATTTCTTTTTGCACTTTGAGTTATAGAGGCAAATGATATAGTTGTTTTATAATTAAAAAATATATATTATAGATCTTTAGTCTGCCTATGCTCATATGCATTCTTCAGGTTTGTGCTAAAGATCATTTATTGAATATCATAATAATATATACATAACAGGAACTCATTAAGCATTCGACCAAGTAATGTCAACTTTTACATCGTCCTGATTGAGGCCCAGAACATCCCAAACAACAGAGAAAGCATCGACTCTAGGTATTGAGAATATTGGTTGAGGCATTTTATTGGGAGGAGGTGGTGCAATGGTCCATATCTTCTCCAATTCTTAGTTGGATTTATTCTATAAATGCCTATCGTGCATAACGTTGAAGCTTTTACAGGCTGTACCGACCCAAAACATGCAGGTTGCTAGTTAATTCAAGTTTGAATTAAGAGTTACCATGTAGACATGGGTACCTTAGCCCAACGATGTGGGTGGAATCCCCAAAACGAACGTCAAGAGGAGACAGCCAAACACGTTATTAGAAAGTGTAATTCAGTTCTCTCCCATGAGTCATTTTATTTCATATCCTCACATTTTTCTATGGCTATGCTTAATTCTCAAACCGCGGCCAAATGAATTAATAAAGTGAAGAGATTCAAGGTAAGGGGTTCTTGACCGAGTGGTTATTGTACCTAGATGACAAGTGATAACGACAGAGACGATGAACTCACTCGCATTCGGCAGTGCATTGAATCAGATATGCACCAGTGGCCCCCACCGCCCACAGTTTATGGGCAAAGTGACCTATCTAGTCATTTTTTAAATCAAGGATAAATATTTTTGACTGGAATTATGAATCCATGAGGTCATATATCGGGACCTCATCCCCAATATGAATAGTCAGAAATAACATCTTAGTAGGGGTTTGAATCTTGATGATAGAATCAAACACCACAATTTAATCCAACATAACCTACTTGATCCCCTACCCAAGCTATGGGCTTTGCATGCAATTACAGCCCAATGCACTATAAGCTTCATTTTTCATGAACATGCTTGTGCCACCATGAATATCTGATTTGCCAAACAAATCATAGGAGTGAAAAAATACTTATTGTATCAAATTATTTAATCTTATGTGGCATCATGAAAAAAACCCTATATAGGAGCAAATATTAAATGCAAAGCAAAAATACTGATAGTCCAATTAAGATCTAGTTCACATCGTCTTAGATGTGAAACTAGTAGATGGTTAGTACCTAAAAAAGAGTGGAAAAAGAGAATGTCAATTTTACAACAAGGGAGTGGTGGAGACATAAAGGAACTTTGTCGTGGAGTGCTTAGTCTACAATGACATTCCTTTTAGCTATGTAGACACCTTGAAAATTGACAATTTAAGCATCTTATGAAGAGGCAATGTTGGAAAAAACTACAAACTTCTTGATCAAAACTCACTACAAAAGATTCAATCTAAAAAGGAGATTACAAACTTTATAAGGCTTTGGTACTAGGATTCATGCATTGCTCTTGGTCTCCATAGACTACTTTGGTCTCATGGATATTATTAAAAATATTCCATTTTATTTCATTCAATTGTAAATAATTCTTCTCATCATGCAAGCATCATCATGTAAGACACCGCATGCTAATCACAAGACATCTTTGAATACTAAGCCACAAGTGAGGGTCTAGTTTGTATGACAAGTTTGTTAGCAACATGTGGAGGTCAATTGAGTCATTAGTTTGTGAGTTTTTGTTTTTCTTTGGGGTCTAGAAAAAGGCATGACTTAAAGCTTGTTTGGGATTGTTAACAGAAACCCAAAAGCAGAAGGATAGAAAAGAAGGAATAAGGAAGATTGAAATCTTCCTTGATTACAAGGATTTTTGTATAGAGTAGTCAATGTTGAAACTTGTGTATCTTACATGAATGAGTATTCTTAATTGGCATGCACCTCACACATTTTTCAGGATCTAGCACACACTTCATGATTTTTTTAAATAGGATCCATCATATACTTCACATTTTTTTCAATATTTAACACTTTACCAACTTATTTAATCAAAAACACTATTAAGCATTTACTTTTAATTTTCTTTAAGAGTAGAAAATACATGAATTATTATAATATAATTGCATTTTATAATGAAATAGTATTAACAGTTTATTGGACATATGATGATATGGCCCACACACCTTTGAAAATTGTATGGATTAAGTTTTACCCACAAATGGAGATGTACACGGAGAATGACACCATTGAATTATTTTGGAATTCCTCATTTTTTTTTGGGAGGTGTGAGAGAGTTAATTAGTTGTGCAAGCTAACTTTGCAATCATGTAATAGAACTATAAATATTTTTGCATGACGTTCATGCTTTTAAGAAATGTGATATAGATTATTATCTAACTATAATTAAAGTTTGAAGGTGTGAATCATTGTGTAGCTCATCATATCAGTATGTATATAGAGAAGAGTCCATAAAATGAATATTTAAAGATTTGACCAAAACTTAATCATGGAGTCTTTAGTAATTGGACATTAAAATACCATTTGTTCTTAAAAGAATATCATATTTTTCATCCAAATATAACTTATATAACACTTTAATGATCCCAAAACTTTTTAATAACCATTATTAATTTTGTATCTTATTCTTATATTATATTGAAGATCTAATAATTAAACACATATAACACTATTTATATTTAAATAATAACATATTTTTATTTACAAAATTACTTATAAACAACACAAATAATCATAAATCTATTTTGATTCTACTCTATATTTTATACTTCTATCTTATAAAAAAAATTATCACTCTAAAATATCACTTAACGCTAAATTGTTAACCCTAAAAGCTAAATTGCTAATAGCTCTCCTCAAATTCAGCTCATCAGTCTCATGATCATTAAAAGATCTTTTGGAAACGCATGTTCCTCACCATCTAAAACTTCAGAAATTCGTTTTGACCAAATGATGCAATCTATCTCGCATGCAGGTCACCTTGAACATGCAATCTGATTATTTTATTTGAAGACCATAAAAAATGAAGAAGATGCTTAATCCAAAAATTAAATTCTATATGATGAACTTAGAGATTAGTATGCTATAGTTGTAGTCCTCGTTAATTTCTTGCAGTTTCTCCATATCCTTAACCATTTTTATGAAAATGGTTTGCAGTATTTTTTAAGTCAACATTCAAGTCATATTTAAGCTTAGAAGAAAAGCATAACACTTTGGGATGTCAAGGACATTTGAGGCTACTCCCACAAAGCTTTAAAATCAATTACAAATCTAAATAGTCTATAGAGTCCAATGGACCCAATTGATTTAGGAAATAACGCATTACAGATTACTTGTCTACGCAGGCTCACATACAGTCCACGAGTTTGTGCTAAAGAGCTCAAATTTTATTAAATAGCATAGTAATATAAAAGTAGCAGGAATACTCATTAAGCATCCGACCATGTAATATCAGCTTTTCCATCATCCTGATTGAGGCCCAGAGCATCCCAAACAGCAGCGGAAGCGTCGACAATATTATCATGGCAGGGGGGCTGAAAATCATGTTCTTGGTCACACCCATGCCTCGAATCGCACTCGTCAACAACGGTAGCCATGGCGGTCTTACCATTTGCATTGATTTGGATCTGCTTTCCGCAGCGGCTCTTACTGTCAAACCAGCCAGTGGACAAGGCCACGATCATCTCACTGTTGGAATGATACTGCTCGTCACATTCAGACGGCCCGCCGCCGCTACCCCCTTCACTGAAGCCGTTGAGAGTAAGAGTGGCGGAAGTCTGTGAAGTGACGGGGGGAGAGCAGTCGTATGTCGGGTAAGTCTCCGTCGCTTTACAGCACTCCGATCCTTCTGCCGTATTGCAATTGCCCTCGCTGCCCTGCAACGACCCGCTGGGTTGGCAGGTGTCTTGCTGGGCTCGAACTAAAACGGCCATCCACACCAGTATTACAGCGCAACCCATCTTTACGCTTGCTTTCGCCATGGGATTCGAGCGTGTAATGATGGGGAAAATATGAGAAGAGGGATGGCTATTGAGAACATTTGTTGAGGCGTTTTATAGGAAGGAGATGGTGCAATGGTCTCAGTCTCCACGCGTTTACTGTACGTAATGTTGAACTTTCTCGGTTTGCAACGACCCGAGACCTACGGGGATTTTGAGAAGTCATATTCTTGTCGACGTATGTGAGAAAATATATTTGTAACCCATTCCAGGCTGTTATTAGATTACTCGTTCAATTCAAATGTGAACTCATTTAATTACATGGACTTTGGGGCAGAGCAGTCAATGTTAAATTTTTGGTCGTCTTACTCGGAGGAGTTCTGTTCAGCGGACTTTTGTGCAGAGCAGTCAATGTTAAAATTATGGTCGTCTTACTCGGATTGTTCTTGACTGCCATGCACCTTTCACGGGTTCGAACAGTACTTTCTAAGTCACATGGATTTTTGGGCAGAGCAGTCAATGTTAAAATTCTGGTCGTCTTACTCGGATTGTTCTCGACTGCCATCCATCTTTCATGGGTTCGAACAGTACTTTTGAAGTTTTAATCTTTCATGGGTTCGAACAGTACTTTTGAAGTTTTAATTTGTTTAGATAGAAAGCATCACGTTTTCAGTCTTTGTTTTTTCACTTTTTTCTGTTTTTTTTGCTTGCATAACATTCTGATGATAGATCATGGAGTATGATCCGAAACGTTGAAATAAAAAATTCACAGAGTTTTAATCTAGAAATAGCTCACTTGATATTGTTTAGATAGTTTATTTGAGTTTACACTTGGTTTTTTAGGATGGTTCATTTAGTAGTATAATTTAAAATGAGTTATTTAAGTAAGTCAAAGCTTAAAGTATGTTGTTTAAGTTAAAATAGATCTAACACATACCTTATAGTTTTTTTTCCCTTTTATAATAGAATCCAACATATCATTTACAAATTTTTCAATATTTAACAATATTAAGCATTTACTTTTAAATTCTTGAAGTGTAGTAATTCTTATAATTTACTTATATTTATAATGAAACAATAGTATTAACAGTTTATTTCCCATGTGATGATAATATGGCCTTCACAAGTCTTTGAACATCGCTCAGATTACTTTTTATCCAAAAATGGAGACATATGAGGAGAACGACATGATTGAATTGTTTGGTTCGTGTTGGCTAAATTTGCAATCATTTCGCTGTTATATGGATTTTCGCATGACCTCTCTTCTTATAAGAAATGTGATATAGACTCTTATCTATCTACAATTAAAGTTTGGAGGTGTGACTCATCACACAACTCATCATATCAACACGTATAGCGAGAAGTGTCCTTAAAATAATTTTTTAAAGATTTGACCAAAATTTAAACATGGAATCTCAACATTAAAATACCATGTGCACTTAAACTAATTTCATATTTTCTTCCAAATATCTTATGTAACACTTAAATGATACCAAAACATTTTAATAACCATTATCCCTTATATATTACATAAAAAATCTAACATTTCAACACATATAGCACTATCTATATTAGAAAAACATATTTTTATTTACAAAATGACTTATATACAACACAAATAATCATAAACCTATTTTAATTCCACTCTATATTTTATAATTATAATTTTTTTTATCTTCCCTCTAAATTATTTTCCAAGTGGCACACCATGGAAGACCATTAAGTTGTCATGTGTCACTAGTTTACTAGGGTTTGTGTGGCCATGACATTTGGACCTTCATAGTTGTGTGTGGAGGGTTACTTATGTCTCTTCAACTTCATAATGTTGACAATGATTTGTCACTTATTACAAGTCTCTTGTCAAAATTATATGTTGTGGCTCCATAGTTATCCTTGGTTGAGATATTTCCTAGAGAAGAAGAAGAAGAGGATGTTGACAATGATTTATCGTGTTTCAAAGGTTTGGTGTTAGACATCTATTGAATAGATGTGAATATGTTAAATCTTTTAGTTAACAAAATATTAATGTTTTGATGTTTCATAAACTTATTTTTATATTTATGTATGTTTTGAGGTGCTTAACTTATATTTTAGTTTAAATTTTTTATCTATTTATTAACATAAGGAATACCATTGGGGGCTTCATTAGACTCTTCTTTACAAGTTGGAGAAATATGTGGAAATGTACTTAGTTTCTTTAAGTTTTAATTTTGATATGGTTATCCAACTACTTGCTAGGTGGGGAAGGATTGTTATAGCATCAATCTTGTTTTTCTCTTGACCCCACCACTAGTAGAATTGAATTTTGGTTGCTTGGTTTGTAAAAGTATTATGTTGGATGGTTCAAGGCTAAAACAATTCTAAATTTTTCATGGGGATTACACCCACCTTATTGGTCTAGGATAACAATGTGCACATGTTCACTCTCCAACATAATTTTCTTGGCTAAGATGTCAAGGTGTGAGGATAACTTTTCTTTTGGAAAAAAATTGCCTACAACTTTCCTAGACTAGCACCCTTTGGTACAAGCCATCAACTAAGATTATATGGTCTTATACCTTTTCAGGAGTTAGACATGCAGTTTGCAAGAATGAATGCATGGAAAGATTTTTACAATCCAAACCTCTTGACTAGTTGAATTTCCTTTAGGTGACATTGTTACATAAGTCATATGGGAATTTGACTTGGATATGGTGCTTACCATTAGCGGCCCTATTAACGGTAAGTGAGAATTTTGCTAGGTGTAGCCAAGGGAAAGAGGTGGTGCAATCTATTGCACATTGAGTCTTGCCTATAAAATATTGGGAATAACACATCTTTCCAAAACAAGGGCAGTACCAAGTTTCATTTCTTTGGGGAGATGAAACAATTATTGTCAATCATATGACTCCAACTTGAAATCCTAAAAATTTGCAATTAATTTATTCATATTATTTTAACTTGAAAAGATAAACAGACAATATTTGAAAAAATTCTAAAATGAATAAAACTCCAACATATATCAATTCTATAATTCTTTTAATAAAATTTTAATACAAATTTGCATCAAACTAAAAAATATATTATAAATTTAAAATTAAAAAGTAAATACAATTCCATCCATTATCTAGTCATCAAAGAAAGCATAACTTATATGCCTTGGTGAAATTGACAAGTGGAAAATATGCTAAATGAATAACATCAAGAATCAATTTAATGGTCATGATAGTATATAGTTATCATCATAAATGAGTATCTCTATTCCCAAACTACACACACTTCAAATAAGACATGAATTAAGTCTATCGTCATGTTGATCTTCCCTTTTGTTTCATATACTAACATAATGTCCACACCAAGTAGATGCTAGAGCTATTATAGATGATGATACAATCATAGTACATGTGTATACAAAGGACCCAAAGATAATATTCAATATGTGTGGTAGTTGAATGTGAATACTCGTTAAGCATCCGACCAAGTAATATTAGCTTTTCCATCGTCCTGATTAAGGCCTAGAGCATCCCAAATAGCAGCGGAAGCATCGACAATAATATCATGGCAAGGGGGCTAAAAATCATGTTCTTGGTCACACCCATGCCTCGAATCGCACTCGTCCACAACGGTGGCCATGGCGATCTTACCATTTGCATTGATTTGGATCTGCTTTCCGCAGCGGCTCTTACTATCAAACCAGCCAGTGGACAAGGCCACGATCATCTCACTGTTGGAATGATATTGCTCGTCACATTCAGACGGCCCGCCGCCGCTACCCCCTTGACTGAAGCCGTTGAGAGTAAGAGTGGCAGAAGTCTATGAATTGACGGGGGGAGAGCAGCCGTATGTCGAGTATGTCTCGGTCGCTTTACAACACTCTGATCCTTCTGCCGTATTGCAATTGCCCTCGTTGCCCTACAACGAGCCGCTCAGTTGGCAGGTGTCTTCCTGCGCTCAAAATAAAACAGCCATCCACACCAGTATTGTAACACAACGCATCTTTATGCTCGCTTTCGCCATGGGATTCAACCGTGTAATGATGGGGAAAATATAAGAAGATGGATGATTATTGAAAACATTTGTTAAGGTGTTTTATATGAAGGAGATGGTGCAATGGTCTCAATCTCCATGCGTCTACTGTACATAATGTTGACCTGAGTCTCCCGACGTCTGACTTATGTAATGTTGAACTTTCGCAGATAGTAACGACCTGAGACCTGCGGGGATTTTTAGAAGTCATATTCCTATTGACGTATGTGAAAAGATATTCCATTGGATTATGCTTCTCAATTCAAATGTGAACTCATTTAATTACATTGGATTTTTGGGTTTTGGTCGTCTTACTCGGAGGAGTTTTCTTAACCGCACATTTGTGCAGAGCAGTCAATGTTAAAATTCTGATCGTCTTACTTTGATTGTTCTTCACTGCCATGCACCTTTCAAGTTCAGACAGTACATTATAAGTTTTAATTTGTTTATGTAGTTCATCTGAGTTCACATTTGTTTTTAGGATGGTTCATTTATTAATATAATTTAAAATGTGTTATCTAAGAAAGTTGAAGTTTAGAGTATTAATGCACTTCATTGTGGGGATCAATTCAGATTTGGTCAAAGTCAGGTTGTAATTCAATCTCATACCTTGTCCTAACCCATCAAACCCCCACTACCATCCAAATCTTTAATCTTTAATAAATAAATGACGCATCTAGGAAAAATGCCTAAACCCTAGGGTCAAATTTTAAGGCTTACCTTTTTCTATGTTTCTGTTGGTATAATTAAATGTCTTGTACCTTGTCCTAGGTCATGATTACACCTTAGTTAAGTTTACTTAGGGACCACATAGGAGGTTGTTGAAGATTTTCCACTTTTGGTGGACTTGACATGTCATTATCTCATCACTTCCACCTTTTGTGGACACATCATGTGATTATATCTCCACCTTTTGTGGAGTGATAGGTTTTCCTAGTTGTCTCATGTCATAAGATTCTGACACTTGTCATAATCTTATGCCCTTTTATGTTCTCACCTTGGCTATATAACCAAGGGGTCTCTCTCATTGTAATCAAAATCATAATCATATCATATCAATGACATTGAATACAATTTGTTCTTGTCATATTTTCTCTCTCTTTTCTTGTACTTTCCATTTGGTCCATAGATCTTGGCATCCATAGCCAATTCTAACATGGTATTAAAGCAGGTTGGGTGTCATTGGAGAGTCTTTTTTTGAAGAGAGATCCCAGATCTGAGGAGGTTCTGTTCGTGGCTCTTTGTTGCAAATTCATATCCGAGCTTGCTGGTGCAAATCTAAGCTCACCATTATGTCCGGAAGGTTCGAGAAAGTTGATTTTGCCTTTTGTTTCTTCCAAATCAGAGATATGAGGCCAAATCTAAGAGGGTTTGAAGCTGAAGAGTGATTGCCAGATCCAGAAGGTAGCTGCAATTTTGGAGCATTTTGGGTCAAATCCGACCCTACCATCACGTCCAGAAGGGCAAAAACCCCTAAGATCAACTGTCAATTCGTCCGATTCGGAGCAAGTCATCCGGTGAGGCAAAAAAAAATTTGCCCGAGAGCCGTACAGCCCCCAGGTCGTCATTATTGTAGACGATACGATTTTTTCAAAAATAAATTAAAAAATCTCAGTTGAAAATTTTTTGAAATTTTTTTGAAATTTTTTTTTAGAAAATTAATTTTGACGGATTGAAATCTCTTTCAAAAAATTTGAAAAATTATTGTAAAAATCCAAAATTTGTGTTTTAAATTCTGCGGAGTATGCAAGACAGGGTACTCAGCGTACCCTATACCCACAGTACCTGCGGGTTGCCTCCGTGGGCGCCACGTGGCCTCTGGCCGTGGCCCCCGCCATTCTACATAAAAGCATCGATGGTCATTTGAAATACCGACAGTCATGACTCAAAATCTGGCAATAAAGCAATTTCCGGTGGGCTCTTAACTATTCCCAGCAGTTGATTCAAAATCCGCGGTCAAAGTCAGAGGAACGGAATATTCTCGGGAGATTTTGTCGATGATAGAATATTCCAACATGAGCATTTCTCTAGTGACATTCATTTGAACGTTAAATTTAACATTGTGTTGCTGACATCAGCAATACGTCAGCAATGTTTTCAAAAAAAATTTGACCCCTTTTCCATTTGAGTTTTCATTTTTGCAGTTCAACTTTGGAGGCTCGTAACTTGCTCAATTTGACTCCTTTCTTCAAGCAATTTTTTTTATTTGGGCTAGAATTTCATGCTCTACGCACTGGTGCAATAATTTTTTGGTTTTGGTGTCTGGTTTTTTTAAAATTTTTAGATTCTCACAGGTGTTGCTGCTTCGTCCTCATTTTGGGAACTTCGAGAGCTCATATCTTGCTCCTACGGTAACATTTTTTAGTGTAGTTTTTTTGAAAGTGCATAATTTTTTGTGTACTTCTTAGGGGTATAATCAGATTGATCTTATTTTGTACCAAAAATTATACTTGATTCTATGGCCTATTTTGGGCATTTGCATTTACCAAGATCAAGACCACTTCGTTGTTTTTGGCAAGTGGAAATTGTAAATGCACTACTGATAAAGTGCCAAATTAGATATTGCTTGGGGGGTTCTTTAATTGAGTGAATTTGGAGGGGATTCTTCTTGTGGATGATTCATTTGTGTTGATCATTTGAGGAGGTATCATGGGTTTTTCTATTCATCCTTCTATGGTAATGTTGAATAAAGATAATTATGAGTCTTGGAAGAAACATATTTTGACACATCTTAGGTGGCTTAAGCTTTTTCCATACCTTTATGGGCTCATACCTGAACCAGACACACCTTGGAAGCAATCAATTTGGAGTAATAATAATGATCACATTGTAGGATTAATTGGTTCATATATTAGTGTTGATATTCTTGTGGAGATCTCAGATATCGAGTGCCCACACACACTTTGGACCAAGATTTGGGAGATCTTTGGAGACCATCATATCTCTCCATTCCCAGATGATCCTGCTGCAGATTGTTTGATTCCCCTTGATGATGTTGATAATATACACTATGATGATGATACTTTAGAGGTGCTTGAGTATAATAAATGTCTTGAATTTCTAGTTGATAAAGATACTTCTCTTCTTGCTTCTCCTCTTCCTATTGAGATCACATATTCATCTATTGTTGTACCTGAGGATACTTGTGATTCAACAGTTTTGGCTCCTAGTGATTCAGTGCAGCAGGACATACATAGTCTTCTAGATATGGCTACTTTGGATGGCTTCCTGATAGGTATTTCAAACTTGTTTGTGGAGTCTCATCTTGCAAATTTGGAGGACACTCTTGATAGCATTCATCTTCTCTTTGATGAAGATGTACCTTCTTCAGTTGTTGTGAGGGAACACCTTGACCCTCTTGTTCATTCTCTACATGATCATTCTTCACAGATTGGCGTGAGTGTGGATACTTTTGGACAACATTTGGAGGAGGCTTCTTTGTCTTTAGAGGGGATATCCTTGTCTTTGGATCATGTTCTACATTCTTCTCTACTATATGTTGGATTTTCCTCTTCAGCAGTGTGGCCTAGAATGTTTGTTTGGAGTGTGTCATCTTTCGGCATCAACATGGAGACACTTGAGCATGCTTCAGAGACACCATCATACATCATCCATCATCTTGATATCCTACATACATCCTTAGTTTTGTTTCTTCCTAAGGGGAGGAACGTTGTTCGGCGAGATTGGATCATCTTCAGCATTCAATGTTGAGCTTCTACCATCATTGCAGGAGAATCAACATTGAGGGGGGGATACTGATAGGGAGGCTGCAGGAAGCAATCACAGATTCCTGGAAGCTGCAGGAATGAGTTACATTGTTTTCAGGTGCTGCAGGAAGCAATCACAGATTCCTGCACTAGGCCTTGTCATAGACCTCCTTGGTGAAATTTTCTATTCCACATAACCTATAGGAACTCTACATTTTCTAAGTTCCCCTGGTTCTCCTGCCAACCTCACTACCTTGTCAAGCTTGCAACTACCAAGCCAAATCTTGGTGCTATGACTTCTTTCTTCCTTAGCCTTTTATGCATCCAAAAGACTAATCTTCCCTCAATACATGAATGAATCTTGCAGGGGTGAGGGAATTTTTTCCAAAGCTCCAAAACAACCTCCTAGGATTCCTGAAACTTCACTTAGACTCCAACCTACCAACACTTGCATGAAGCCTATTCCATAGGTTTAGCCTTGAGCCACTATTTCGTCTCTAAATAGGGGTAAATTGCTTTTCCCTCGTAAACCCACTAAAGAAATGTGGTTCTTGGCTTAGGAAATGTGTTTCCCCTGTCTACAACTTCAAGATTTCTAGGGTCTTGGCTCTGTCCAAGCTGTACTTTGCCCTCATGCAAACACTACCCAGAAAACTAGGGTTTCTAACTGTCCAGAACCAATTTTAGGACTGGTAAAAAGTTCTCCTCCTAAACAGATTACTGGGCTCTCCTCCTTGGTACCATACGTGGCCAAGACCTTCCCCTAAATTCTCCAAAAATAATTTTTCAAAAATCTTTTCTCCCCTGCAAGTTATCAACGCTGTTCTACAGTCTTTCCTAGTCGGGCTCTTCACTGGCTCGCCTAGGGCAAGGCTTTTCTCATAACTCTTACAACCAAAGAAAACCTAACACCTACCACTAAAATATGTATAGATATGGAGCCTAACCATGTTCCCAACAATTCCATACTTCCAGGTACGGAGGGAATGCAACCTAGAACTCCATTTTTACACAGTTCCATTCAAAACAACAAATAAGGAAATAAAACATAGAATTTACAAGAATGTATGAAACGATGGAACAGCTATCAAATGTGACAAAATAAACTTCCAAAGGCCTCTCTACATGCTAAAAAAACCTACAAAATGCCTCTTTTAATTCATTTAGTTGTTGTTACACAAACAAGAACAAAAAACACAGAAAATAAGATAAGAACACTGTTTTCTTTAATTTCTAGAAAAATAGTCCATACAGAAAACTTCTAACCAACCAAAAAGGTCGTGGAATTCCTTAAATATGCCTCCCCAACAATTTAGGTTCTTGGGTCGAGGCTTAAATGACCTAAAAATGCCTTTTTGTAAAACTTGTGTTTTCAGACATTTAACAATTTTTCACTATTTAGCAAAGTGAGCCTCTAAACTCATTGGACTCTTGATACCCTCTTTTCCGAAGACCAAAAACAACCCTAAGCACCTAAAGTAATGGTCAACATGACCTTGTGATAGCACAACAAAATTAAAAACTCAAAAACAAAATAGTCCTTTGCCTGGTGCTCCTGCACCATTCTCCCCCTCTCAGCACAAACAATTAAGGATTTGTGAGAGAGATCAGAGACATATCAATGCCTTGCTTCTTAAAATCTGCTTCTTCTACCCAAGTAGCTTCAGATTCATGCTTATCCTTCCATTTGACAAGATGTTCCATGTACACCTTTTGCCTTGTAGTCTTTTTCACTCTTGACTCCAAGATCTTTTCTGCTTGCAGCTTGTTTGGAGTTGGTATGGACATGTTGCTGATGTCCTTGAAGACCTCCTTACTATCCTGAACCAGATCCTTGACTATCCCTTTATATTTGATCAAATCAGCAACATTGAAAACTGGAGAGATGCCCAAATCTAATGGTAACTCCACCTTGTATGCATTATTGCCATATTTGGCCAATACCTTGCATGGACCCACTCTTTTCATCTGTAACTTGGTTTCCATTCCCTTCTATAACCTTGATTTGTTAAGATGAACCATCACATAATCACCTACTTGAAACTGCACATCTCTCCTTGACTCATCAACTTTATCCTTCAATTTTTGTGTTGCTATTGTGATTGTCTTCTTAACCTGCTCATGAATCTCCTTCATGGTCTGAGTGAAGTCTTCTGCATGTCCACTCATATTCTCCTGAGATCCAATGTCTCTAAGTTCACAAATACCTCTTGGGTGCATCCCATACACAACCTCAAAAGGACTTTTTCCTATAGTTTTATTTACAATGTCATTATAAGCATATTCAGCTTGAGAAATTACCATATCCTAGGTCTGTCCATATTCCCTGGTTAGACACCTTAAAATATTTCCCAACACTCTGTTAACCACCTCTGTTTGACCATCGGTTTGAGGATGGTAAGCTGATCCAAAAGACAGATTTGTTCCCAATCTGCTCCATAGAGTTTTCCAAAAATGACTCATGAACTTCACATCTCTGTCAGAAACAATACTTAGAGGTAGTCCGTGGATCCTAACAACTTCCTTGAAGAAAAGATGAGCTATGTAGCTTGCATCATGAGTAGTTTTGCAAGGTATGAAGTGACTCATCTTACTAAATCTATCTACCACAACATAAATACTGTCAAAACCAGTCTTGGTCTTAGGAAGACCTACCACAAAATCCATGCTCACACACTCCCATGGTCTGTTAGGAATGGGTAGGGGTTGATACAAACCAGCATTGCTAGCTCCCCCTTTGGCTTTCATGCAAACAACACACTTCTCCACATATTTTCTGACATCTCTTGCTAACTTAGGCCAGTAACAGAATCTTTGAACTAGCTCTAAAGTTTTAATAATACCAAAATGCCCACTAAGACTTCCATTATGCTTTTCTTGAATTAGATTTTCTCTCATTGATCCTCTTGGAACACATAACTGATTACCCTTAAATAATAGTCCATTTTGCAGTGTATACTCAGCATATTGACTATGAAAATGATTCTTAAAATCATAGCATACCTTGTAGGCTTCTGAAAAGTCTTCATCCTCACCATAGAGGTCTTTGAAACACTCTAAATTCCAATGCTCTTCAGCTGTATTTCTTGCACTATCAGCTTTCTTCTGCTTAATACATCTGCCACCTTATTCATTTGTCCCTTTTTGTGCTTGATAGTGAATGTGAAAGCTTGGATGTATTCCATCCATTTCAAATGTCTATTACTCAGCTTCTCTTGGGTGTTGATGTAACTAAGTGCCTAGTTATCAGTAAAAACCACAAACTCTTTAGGTAACAAATAATGCCTCCACTTCCTAAGGGACTGCACTAAAGCATATAATTCAAGATCATAAGTAGAGTACTTTTGCTTGGCTTCATTGAGCTTTTCACTAAAGAAGGCTATAGGCCTACCTTCTTAACTAAGTACTCCTCCTACAGCTACTCCACTTGCATCACACTCAACTGTGAACAATTTGTCAAAACTAGGCAAAAACAGAATAGGTTGGGTTGCCACCTCTTGTTTTAGTTTTTCAAAACCTTTATCAGCCTCTTGAGTCCATTTAAACTTTTTTTTCAAACCACCTTTGATAGTATCTAGGACTGGTGCACATATACCACTGAAAACCCTGATGAATTTTCTATAAAACTGAGCTAAACCATGAAAACTCCTTACCTCTCTTGCTGTGGTTGGTGTGGGCCAGTTTAGGATGGCTTCCACCTTGCTTGGATCCATCTTCAATGTTCCTTGAGATACTACAAAACCCAAGTACACAAGTTCTTGCTTGAAGAACTCACACTTTTCAAGGTTAATTGCCAACTTCTCTTCTTGCAACCTTTTAAGTACCATCTCCACATGCTTGAGGTGTTCTTCTGTCTTACTGAAAATCAGTGTCATCAAGATAGACTACTACAAAGATCCCTATAAAATCCTTAAGCACCTCATTCATTAGTCTCATGAACGTGCTAAGGGCATTTGAGAGGCCAAATGGCATCACTTTCCACTCATACAAGCCATCATTTGTCTTAAAAGTTGTCTTCCATTCATCACCCTCCTTAATTCTGATTTGATGATACCCGCTCTTAAGATCCAACTTGGTGAAGAATTTTTCACCCCCGAGACAATCCATCAAGTCTTCAATTCTAGGAATAGGAAACCTATACCTAATTGTAATTCTATTAATTACTCTAGAATCAGTGCATAATCTCCATTTACCACCTTTTTTTGTTGCCAAAACAACTAGGACTGCACAAGGGCTGATGCTCTTTTGGATCAATCCTTGATCCAACAATTCTTGGACTTGCCTAGCCACGTCTTGGTTATGCTCAGGTGTAAGCTTGTATGCTTCTTTTTTAGGCAATGAAGCTCTAGGTATGAAGTCAATTTGATGACTTATAGCTCTCCTTGGAGGTAAAGTTGCAGGTGTACCATCACTGACTATGCTCTTGTATTTGTCAAGCAAGTTTTGGACTGCTGTTGGTAACACTGTCCTTTCAGCCTTTTCTTCCTCTTTGGACTGCATCATGACCACATATCCTTCATTCCCTTGGTGTAGGTCCTTAAGGAATTCCTTGCCACTACTCAACATAATGTTGGGTACCTTTGACTGTCCTTCATCATCCTCTGTCAATGACTGCAACTTGAAGGTTCTTCCATCTTTCTTGAATGAAATGGTGTTCTCTTTCCCATCATAGATGGCACTTGTGTCATATTTCCAAGGTCTTCCCAGTAGTAGATGACATGCATCCATGTGTAATACATCACAAACCAGCTTGTCTTTATAGCCTCCAATTGAAAATTCCACTGTTACTTGCTCATTCACCAAAACACTCTGCCCTTTATTCAGCAATGTGACCTTGTAGGGGTTATTATGGGGTACTTTTCCAATTTTAGCTTTGTTACTGCCTCCTCAGAGATGATATTATCTGTAGAACTAGAATCTACAATGACCTTGCATACCTTTCCCAATATCTT
This sequence comes from Sequoia sempervirens, assembly GCA_007258455.2. Lineage (NCBI taxonomy): Eukaryota > Viridiplantae > Streptophyta > Pinopsida > Cupressales > Cupressaceae > Sequoia > Sequoia sempervirens. The sequence continues at coordinate 285,281,122 of VDFB02373365.1, read as the reverse complement.
GCACCTTGCTCTAAACAAAGCTCTCCTTTGCTTAGGTTCTTCCTTGACCAGTTGTCTGATCAACACTCTATTAAACATAAGATTTTCACCTACTTCTGATTCTATTTGACTGATCTCAGGGGATTTGACACTCATGGAATCCTCTTGTGCATAAGCTACTCTTTTCTCATTGCTTGATGAAGAAGCTTTCTCCGGGCATCTATAAGCTGGATGACCTAGCTGATTGCAGTGATAACATTTCATTGTGGCAAAGTAAGAGTTACTTCTGCCTGCTCCTCTTCCTCTGTTTGAACCTCCTTGAGGTCCTCTTCCTCTATTAAATCCTCCTCTTGAAGATGTTTCACCTCCATGCTCAGTAAGCTTAGATTCTCCTTGGGTTCTTTGATCATTACCTCTTCCTTGGTAACCTCCACGCTGTCCTCTTTGATCTCTACCTCTACCTCTGCCTCTGCCCTTAGAAGACTAATCATGCTTTCTTTTATTCCTCTCTTCAATCTTTATAGCTAGCTGATAACATTGGTGGACTGTCTTGGGGCTGAGTAAAGCCATCTCTTCCTATATGTTCCATTTTAAACCATTAAGGTACCTAGCCACTTTCAGGCTCTCATCCTCTGTCATATTAGATCTCAAACAAAGCTTCTGAAACTCTTCAGTATAGGTGTTGACATCTTGGTCATTCTTCCTTAGACCTTTCCTTTTCTTGTGAAGTTGGATCTCATAATCAGCTGGCATATATGCTTCCTTTACCTTAGCAACCATTCCTTTCCAAGTTGAAATGGGCTGCTTACCTTCTTTTTCCCTTTCTGTCTGAACAAATTTCCACCAAGTCAAGGCTGATCCTCTCAACCTTGATTTAGCTACCTTCACCTTCTGTGCTTCAGTTACTCCATCACACTCAAAGTGATTCTCCATGCCTTCTATCCAATCCATGACCAAATCAGGATCCATCTTTCCACTGAACAGTGGAATGCCCTCAAGTCCTTTTCCACTCAGGGCTTTCAATGCCTTCAAGAAAGGCTCCTCCTCCAAAATGGGGTCAAGTTCAGGGACCTTGTCTTCCTCTAGAACCTCTTCTTCCTTTGGTACCTTACCTTCCAACTTCACCTTGTTCAATGCTTCCTCAAGTTGCTCTATTATTTCTTTTAAAGATTTATTGTCCTCCTCTTGTCCTTCAACCATCTTGGCTAACTGTGCATTTGTCACCATGGTGGGAGTTTCACTTGACTCAACTTCTGACATATAATCTGCTTCCCAAATCTTTTTCTTGCTCTGATACCAATCTGATAGGGAGGCTGCAAGAATCAGTTACACTGTTTTCAGGTGCTACAGGAAGCAATCACAGATTCCTGCACTAGGCCTTGTCATAGACCTCCTTGGTGAAATTTTCTATTCCACCTAACCTATAGGAACTCTACCTTTTCTAAGTTCCCCTGGTTCTCCTGCCAACCTCACTACCTTGTCAAGCTTGCAACTACCAATCCAAATCTTGGTGCTATGACTTCTTTCTTCCTTAGCCTTTTATGCATCCAAAAGACTAATATTCCCTCAATACATGAATGAATCTTGCAGGGGTGAGGGAATTTTTTCCAAAGCTCCAAAACAACCTCCTAGGGTTCCTAAAACTTCACTTAGACTCCAACCTACCAACACTTGCATGAAGCCTATTCCATAGGTTTAGCCTTGAGCCACTATTTCGTCTCTGAACAGGGGTAAATTGCTTTTCCCTCATAAACCCACCAAAGAAACGTGGTTCTTGGCTTAGGAAATGTGTTTCCCCTATCTACAACTTCAATATTTCTAGGGTCTTGGCTCTGTCCAAGCCGTACTTTGCCCTCATGCAAACACTACCCAGAAAACTAGGGTTTCTAACTGTCCAGAACCAATTTTAGGACTGGTGAAAAGTTCTCCTCCTAAACAGATTACTGGGCTCTCCTCCTTGGTACCATACGTGGCCAAGACCTTCCCCTAAATTCTCCAAAAATAATTTTTTTTAAATATTTTCTCCCCTGCAAGTTATCAACGATGTTCTACAGCATTTCCTAGCCGGGCTCTTCACTGGCTCGCGTAGGGCAAGGCTTTTCTCATAACTCCTGCAACCAAAGAAAACCTAACACCTACCACTAAAATATGTATAGATATGGAGCCTAACCACATTCCCAACAATTCCATACTTCCAGGTACGGAGGGAATGCAGCCTAGAACTCCATTTTTACACAGTTCCAATCAAAACAACAAATAAGGAAATAAAACACAGAATTTACAAGAATGTATGAAATGATGGAACAGCTATAAAATGTGCCAAAATAAACTTCCAAAGGCCTCTCTACATGCTAAAAAAACCTACAAAATTCCTCTTTTAATTCATTTAGTTGTTGTTACACAAACAAGAATAGAAAACACAGAAAATAAGACAAGAACACTGTTTTCTTTAATTTCTGGAAAAATAGTCCGTACAGAAAACTTCTAACCAACCAAAAAGGTTGTGGAATGCCTTAAATATGCCTCCCCAAAAATTTAGGTTCTTGGGTCGAGGCTTAAATGACCTAAAAATGCCTTTTTGTAAAACCCGCTGTGTTTTCAGACATTTAACAATTTTTCACTATTTAGCAAAGTGAGCCTCTAAACTCATTGGACTCTTGATACCCTCTTTCAAAAAGACCAAAAACAACCCTAATCACATAGAATAATGGTCAAAATGACCTTATGATAGCACAACAAAATTAAAAACTTAAAAACAAAATAGTCCTTTGCCTGGTGCTCCTGCACCAGATACCATGCTTCTCTTCTACTTCTCTCTTATGGGGGGTCTTTTTCTTCACATGGGGTTTTGACCTTCTCATTCTTCATTGAGAGAATTTCACTTTTTTTATTTCATCTCTCTTTTGAGGGGGAGTTTTTCCCATGAGGTTTTCTAATTTTCCTCGCTTGTGAGAGATTGCATTGTTTGTACATGGGTACCTAACATGGCCTAGTAGCCGGGACCCATCTTGCATTGTTTTCATTTGTGCACATTCTCCCTAAGTTTCACTTAAGGGGGGTGTTGGTGTAATTAAATGTCTTGTACCTTGTCCTAGGCCATGATTACACCTTAGTTAAGTTTACTTAGGGACCACATAGGAGGTTGTTGGAGATTTTCCACTTTTGGTGGACTTGACATGTCATTATCTCATCACTTCCACCTTTTGTGGACACATCATGTGATTATATCTCCACCTTTTGTGGAGTGATAGGTTTTCCTAGTTGTCTCATGTCATAATATTATGACACTTGTCATAAGCTTATGCCCTTCTATGTTCTCACCTTGGCTATATAACCAAGGGGTCTCTCTCATTGTAATCAAAATCAGAATCATATCATATCAATGACATTGAATATAGTTTATTCTTGTCATATTTTCTCTCTCTCTTTTCTTGTGCTTTCCATTTGGTCCATAGATCTTGGCATCCATAGCCAATTCTAACAGTTTCATATATATACAAAAATGATAAAATATATAAATGACATAAAACATAAGATAAATACAAATGAAGACACAATTACCTCACCTTTTACCTTTCTCACCTCATGGATTGAGCTGGAGTAGATGCACCCATGTCTACTTCATGTGCTCCCTGATGATTTTGTAGTTGTATGGAATGTGGTTGTTTAGACAAACAACATGATATTGGGATTGAGGATTGATAGAAAAAATTGAAAACATAAGCATATGGTGATAGAAACCTCCCAAAATGAGAGAAAATGCCTCAATTTATAATTTTTTGATGGGGGAAATCAATGGCCAAGATGCATTGACTAAATGGAGGGTCAAGATTCAATGGTATAATGGAGGCTTAACCTTGTGACAAGTGTCACAAGAGGAAAGGAGGTATAAGAAAAATGTGTTCTCACACATTGGAAAGAACTTGAAAGAGACATGTTTGTGACATGTGTAAAAGGTAAGGTTCACTCACATGTGTGAGCAAGGGGTAGGATAGGTAGGTTAGGACACTTGTCACATAGTGACAAGTTTAGATCTTGATACAGGTAGATAATTCAAGGGCTAAGATTAATGGACAAAGGATTAATGTTGAGGTGGAATTAAACTATAAGAAAATGGTAATAAAGGTTAATTAACCTAGATGAATTAATTAAGTAGGTATTAATTAATTAATTTAGTTAGAAGGTTTGGTGGCTAAGATTAGGTTTAATTAAATAGACATAAATTTATTTAATTAAGGGTGAGATATAAGGATTAATTAAATAAAGAATTTATTATTATTTATTTAATTAACAGATAGAATAAGGTAAAGTCAAGTGAGGTCCAATATGGACATATTTAGATGTTTACATTTTATCCCTATTTGATATAGTGTCACAAATGTGAGGAGTGGCATTGTATCAAAGGAGAATAAAATATAGTGGGGAGAAAGGGATGAGTAATGTAATGATGCCCCAATCACTAGTAAGATGAGGAAAGATTGTGAGGAGGTTGTTGTATGCCCCTTTAGAGGACATGTGGGTTCTAAGAACATATACATGTGCTCTTGAAATGGAGAGGAGGAAAAGAGGATGAAGGATAGAAAGAGGATGGAATTGAGATTAATGGATAGAGACAAATGATAAATAAGAATCATGTGTTCTGGTGGTATAAGAAACCTATATTTGATATTGTACTTGACCTTATGCACCAAGGTATAAGGAACTGGGGTGACAATGTGCCACGTACGTGACCAAAATCCTTCATTTTAGCACATAAAATTTCCCATAACTACATGCTTGTGGCTTGAAAATTTTACTTAACTCAATTTGTATCCATGTAGGCTTCTTACTAATCCTAAAACTGACTGCAAACACCTCTAAACTACACCTTTTTTAGCCTTGACTTGTGAATTCTCATGCATGATGATAGGTCATATGGAGTTATTTATAGAAGACTAAAACCCTTAGGATGGCATAGTAGCTTTAGACCATTTAAATGATTCATTCCTTCATAACTTCACTTAAAAATATCACCCTTGTTCATTTGACCTGTAATTGTCCTCTTATGCATATGAGATTATTATAACAAGGTAAACTTAAGAAAAACCTCTATCTTTTGAAAATAAAACTGCCTACTTCCTTTTAATGGTGATATCTATCCATTATTCATAATGGAAAGGATATAGGTTTGCAAGGAATATAGGTAAAAGCAACAACACCGATGGTTTCTAGTGATGCACATGTGTAAAGAGTTTCATTTCTACCCTATTATAGACACAAGGATTATGATTGTCCTTTCATTTGTAAGGACTACCCTTGAATGTATAGTGTCTATCTTGGACAATAGGTTATTAAAATGGTTGTGCTTTATCTCATAAAAGGTTGTCCCATCATGAAAAGTCTCAATCCTATGACTATGCTTTTCTTCATATAACCCAGCCTTATTCTTTGGATATTTATATGGTCAATTCTTCCCTTTGAATGTAACAACATTTGAGATGCCTTATTTCCCTTGGAATTCCATTTGATAACCTCATTTTAACTTCCCTTGTTTGAATCTATCCTTTGTCATGACTGTCACAACTTGAGGCTATCATCTTTTTAAAGATGCCCTTGACTATCATGCATTTGATGTGACTATCATTTGTTCATTTTCATTTGGAATGAATTCCTTTTGCAAGGTGATTATCCTTTTTATTCCATGGGACTCACATAACTCAATCCTTTATCATTTGATAAAGTGATTGTCCTAGTTTGTCTTGAGGTATTGGCCTTTGGAAACCCTTGATGCTAACATTTTTCATGACCATAAGATTATCATTTTCCATTTTTCCTCTCATAAGTATTCTTAAATTTTTTATGTGGATTGGACTAATGCCCTTCTTAGTTTATTATTTTGACTATCCTTTTCATCCTACCTTGACTGTCTTCCTTGATGCATTGCTCAGGTCATCATTATGGTTCAAGAATACTATCCTTCTTCATGGTATTTTTCATCTTTGAAAAATTTCTTATCATTTCCCCCTATGACTATCCTTCACATATTATCTTTCCAATCTTTTTATCACCTAAAAATTACTACCCTTTACTTTTCCCTTTATATTGAATGGTGACTATCATTCAACCATTCTTTATCTTTCTACCCGAGCGGGTGCACGAAGTTGGTAGCACTTTTGTGGCCAAATGGGAAAAAAATAGGGAAACACATAACATGCTTGTGTTATAATGCAAGTGCGTTATTTTCTTTTAAAAAAAAAAGTGAAATGTGTATCATTTTCTTTTCACTATTTCTCAGCTCTGCCCACAGCCAAGAACCCTCAATTTTGCACTGGCATTCTAGGAGGAAGGACAAGTTGTGAAAATTTCATCAAGAACAGTTGGATTTTGTCTGCAAATATGGCACCACGATGATGAAGAGATGCAAGAGGTAAGTATTGTTTACTATTTGTTTTGAATTTGTTAGTTTGAAATTGATTTTGTTTGTTTTAGGTTAGATTTGATTTCTTTTTTTAAATTTGTAGGAAATCCTGCAAATCCTCAACAAGAAGAGGAGGTAAATCCTCAACAAAATCAACCTCCCCCACCACTCTCTCAATTCCCCCCTAGCACTCAAGAAAATTTGAGGAGTGAAATTGAGAATGATAGAAAACAACTTGAGGATCTTATTAGTAGGTTGAGTGATCCAAATGCTTCAACCACAAAAAGAATGCTTTTAGAAAATTCATTGAAAGACATGTTAAAAAATGTAGATGCAATCACCCAACAAACATCTAGATGGCAAGATAGGAGATAGACAGCTAGGGCATATTAAGCAGATAAATTATCATATAAACAAGTAAAAGATTTAAAAACTACTAAAGGTGATTTGTGCTCTCTATTCACTGACCCTAAAACAAATCAAAATCTTACCCTCAATGCAAAGAGGTTTCCTATTCATTGGTGCCACCACCAAGAGATTAAGAATCATTTTTATGAAAGATGGTATATGGTCTTTGATTACCCACCATGCAATAATTGTGAAGTCCCCCAATATTTTCTTAGGAAACTATACAATGAGTTTGTATTGAACCAAATCCCAAATTATTTTGATATGAGGGAGTTCCAAGGGAGAGGTGGGGGGTCAGCTCAAGATAGGCCTGGTGCATAGCCAGATCCTACGCGGCAAGGGAGATGACCTCTCGCTAGGCCACCTCATGAGCAGTTGTGATGCTTTCCATTGCAAAGGAGAGTACCAACATAGAGACATTGCAGGTGATCACAACTTTGACCTGGAGTGTCATCAATCACACTAGCCCTATTGTATAGCACCATCTAGGGGAGTCTTGAGGTGGCGGCCTTCGAACCCATGTGTGTAAATCTTGCAGGGCGACTTTTTCGTATGACCCTACAAGCACTCAAGAGGGTGCTACGCAGGATCCATATGCTACTACACAACCTGATTTGTATGCATCTATGGGGATGGAGAGGATGGCTAACATTTTGCATGATGCATATGGCATTGATATTCAGGTAAAATTCAGCATGTTCATTGAATTTAATTTATTGAATTTTGATTGTGAAATAGAAGATTAACTAATTTAGGTTTATTATTTTAATAAAATTGCAGGGTCACAGTGTAGAGACTGGATACACCAGTCATCCACCTACTTATTTTTGCAGTACACCTATCAGTGGGGTATGTAAAGTTAGTAAACAATTATAAATTTATTACATGTGTTAATAGCATTATTTTATGAATGGTATTTTAATATGTGATTTTGGATGTTGAATAGGGTACTGTTGGAGGTTTCAAGGAAACACCTTCGAGTGCTAGTAGATTTGATCAAACGTTCATAGAGGTAATATAGAATTTAAAGAGATCTTAAGTAATGAATTCTAAGTTTAATAGATTTGTGTAGTTTATATTCATATTGTTGACCTTATGTTGCATTACATAGATCATTCAAAATCAAAGCATTGTAACTTCAAATTCAATAACTAATAATCAGAAATATATCTGTTTAATACTTGTACTCAAAATTTTGTTCATTAGATCTCATACATTATAAGTCATCACATGGATCGCTATTGTAACTTTTTTGTGATTGAATAATTTTTTGTTTTATTTTCAAATGTTGGTGACAGAAACACTGCCAAATGTTATGAGGGAAATGGATATTAGTGTTTCCTCCGCTATACAATCCTCGATGGCTCTGATAGGGGAGGTATGAGGCAAATTACTAAATTTCAATTTACATTCATTGTTAAAGATGAACTAGTTCTAGTGAAAAATCAAACCATTATTGATTCATAGTTTAATTCCTATTTGGATGGTTTGTACAAGGCTTGAGCATGCCTGAGCATTGGTGTGCAAATATTTCCATCAAGGAGAGTGATTGTGAGATGGCCGTAAGTGATTATTTTGTTAAATATATTAATTTTTATAATGTAATTTCTATATATTAATGTATTTACTTCTTATTGTAACAGTTGAAACTTCACTAGAATCTAAACACTAAGAGCTACAGGAGCACTCCTCAAGCACAACAAAAACGGGTGATAGACTTATCGCCATCGAATCGCCCAGCAAAGGGAAAGAAAATTGTATTTGAACCAGAGCATGGAGAGAAATGAATTTTGAATGCACAGAGCCCTTTGTTGTATGCCTACATGGAAATTTTGTACATATTTTGTATTGGATATATTTGACATTGAATGCCTATATGGTGTTCTCATAAGCCTATATGGCTATTTTGTAACTATATTTTATACTTATATCGACATATATTGATGTATGCGTACAAGGCTATTTGCTTAATACAAATCTTTTTATCGATGGTGTCCATATTTACAAATTATAAATTCATGGTTCAATAGATATGAGTTACATGTATTCAAGTGTATACTTTACAACTTACGCACATATATTTTTTGACTTACATGTGAACGTCGAAAAGTGAAAATTTATGTGTTTGGAAGTCAAATGTAAGCCAATTTTGCAATTCTTATTTCTTGCATACTCAATCTTATGGACTTATTCCTTCCTAGCACATATTGTGAATATTTCTCATTTGGCGCAAAAGACAGATTCCTCATTTTTGAACCACTCATAGCAAAGAGATTCACAATAAGACTTTAACATTGGAACACTACTCCATACTTCTCTTTTCTAAACCATAAAGGATTGAAAATTCTTAATTTGATGCAATGATAGTCCTGAGATGATAATTTATATAACCATGCCTATTTTGAAACTTCGCATCTAATATTACATCAACAAGAACTTAAGAAGTGTTGCATAAGAGTGTTAGGTTTCATAGGCCTTCTCTTCCCTAAGGGAAGAGAGCCTGCATCTTGAATTTCGAACAAAATTTTAAGAAGCAAACATTTTACCTAAAAGCTTCAAACCAAGATGACATATTTGGCTAAGTCTATCTTGAAAATTATCAATGCGTTCAAACTCTAAAGGTGATTCTCCTTGAAAAGAAAACTTTACGCCCCAAGGAAAGAAATTGTAAACAAGTTGCATGTGATTTATCTTATTTCTTTCTCACAGTTCTCGGTCAATCATTCATGGCTTAGGATAGTTTCGTTCCAAGGCAAGGACACCCAAAAAATCACTCCAGATTCTTCTCTACCATCCTACTATCCACCACATTAGCTGAACACTTGATATTTCATAACTTAATATTTGACTATGACTGAGTAGATCACTAATATTTTAATATTTCACTATGAAAGTGGTGGTGTATTTTTGCTATGTTATTTGACTATTAATATGGTGGTGTATTATGAACTTGATTACTGCTACAAATATGCATATATTTCTGATTTTTATATGTTTTTGTATGACCGAACCCAACCCCCAAAAAAAAAATTCCCAAACCGGCGAACCAGGTTCTCAAACCCTATCCCGAACCCAAAACTAAACAAGTAACTTAGTAAACAATAGATTTTTGTAGTTTATATTCATAATGTTGATTACATTGCATTGCACATCTTTCAAACTGAAAGTATTGCTTCACGTTTCATAACTAATAACTAGATGCTGATAGATGACAAAATTTCAATTACAATATAGATTTTACAAAGTCAACCTAAGCAATTATGCAATTACTTCACATTGCATAACAAATAACTAGGAGAAGCTGCCAATTGCATTTGGTTGTCATGGAATTCTATGAGACCATATTTCTTTGAGGCATTTTTTCAAACAGTTCACTGCCTTGTCTATACTACCAAATTTTTCATACATTTCTACCAAAGAATTTTGTCAAATAGTTCAAGTGTTGCCTTGTTGCTATGGCTGAAAGCCTAAAACAAGTGCTTTCGAAAAAGCTATGGATACTTGGAAAAAATATATCAAAAGCATAATAGTAAGCAATATCATAGACAAGGCAGTGAACTCTTTGAAAAAAAGCCTCAAAGAAATGAGGTATCATGACCTGATGGAATGCCAGGACAATCAAATGCTTTTGATTGTCATGGCATTCCATCGTCGCTAGACCTCATTTCCTTTGGAGACATTTTTTCAAAAGAGTTCATCACTGTTCATGCTAACACATTTTCATACATGTATATCAAAGCATTTTATCAAACAGTTCATTGCCTTTCTGCTATGGCTAAAAGCCTAAAATAGGTACTTTTGAACAATCTATGGATTCTTAGAAAAAATCTATCATAACATAATAGTAAGCAATAGCATAGACAAGGGAATGAACTGTTTGAAAAAAATTCCTCAAAGAAATGTGGTCTCATGGTGGTGGAATGCCATGACAAGCAATTTTTTGTGGATTGTCATGGCATTCCATCACCATGATACCACATTTCTTTGAGGCATTTTTTCAAACAGTTCGCTACCTTGTCTATGCTACTACATTTATCATACATGTTTACCAAAGCATTTTATCAAACGGGGCCAGCTCTCTGTTGCTATGCATAAACCAAAATAGGTAAGCCTAAAAAGCTATGGATGCTTGTGGAAAAAATCTAAAGCATACCACATAATAGCATAGAAAAAGGCAACAAACCTGTTGAGTCAAAGCTCCTCAAAAGAAATTTGTCTCAATGGCATGGAATGCCATGAAAATCCATAGCAATTTTCTTGTCATGGCATTCACCACATACCATTACCACGGTGACCTCATTTCCTTTGAGGCATTTTTCAAAGAGTTCACAAATTTCTTGTCTATGCTACCACATTTTTCATACATGTCTACCAAATCATTTTATCAATCAATTCACTACCTTGATGCTATTGCTAAAAGTCTAAAATAGGTTCTTTCGAACAAGCTATATGGATGCTTAGGAAAATCTATCATAGCATACAGTAAGTACAGCATAGACAAGGGAATGAACCTGCTTGGAAAAAAAAAATGCCTCAAAGAAATGTGGACTCATGGTGGTGGAATGTCATGATGGTGCAAGAGCACCCAAGCTCCTCGAGGATCATTTGGAGATTCAGGAGATGGAAGGGGTCTTGAAGGCCTATAAACCTTTCCAGAGCATCAATTATAGCATTTTGAATCCTATAATGGCATTTGGCATGGATGAGTGTAACAGGAAGATCAAAAGTCCTAAGGGTCCTGATAAGGACCATAGGACCAAATTGACTTGTAAATGGAACAATGATGTTCTAGGAGTTTAAATAGGCATATGATGTTTTAATTAGGTTAAATAAGGTTGAATGATGATATGTAATAGTTTTGGAAGCTTTATAGTTAATAGGAGTTAATAAATTGCAATGTTGGAAATTCAAATTTTTGAAATCCAACTTTGGGTGGAAAAGTGAGTTTTAGGAGTTTTAATCACAATAATGTAATAAAATCAATTCTAATCAGTTGGAACAGTTGAAGGATGATTCTATAAGCCTAGAGAAATAATTTGTATGGAGGTTTGGTTGATATTGCAAGTGTTGTACGGACTGCTATAGAAAATCAATAAAAACTTCAATCTTTTTGCATTTTCTTGAGTTTTTTTGATGAATCTCTAATTCCTTTTGGTGTCATGCTCATTTGGATGGTTTAATAACTTTTATTTACTTTCATTTAACCTTCTGAATGACTTGAATAATGTTGGGAATCAGTTTCTTGTGTTATATTGCTAACTATGCTCAAAAAGTATAGATTTTTCACTAGTTTTGAGAGTCTTCATGAATAAATGATCCATTTCATGGGAGAGTGTGATTGAAAACTTGTGAAATAGATAATATCTAACTTTTATTATGCAGATATAACAAGTTATTGTGTAGGAAAGAGTGATTCTTGGGTGTACACCAAGTTTTAGCAAGGAAAAGGGCATGAAAATGGTGCCTAAAGTGTAGCAGCAGGAGATCTACCTTAATAAGGGGTATATTTTTGAGTTGAAGGTGTTTAGATATGTTGATTTATTGGTGAAAATTCCAAGAGAAGGTTCTGGAAGTGTTGGGAAAGCTAATTTTCAAGAGGCCCTAGTTTTGGAGCAATTTATTGAGGGTGTCAAAGAAGACTAATACCTTGAAAATATTTGGTTTGGGAAAATTTTAAAACACTGTTGAAAGTTTCATAGTCAGGGGATAAGTTTAGAGAGGGGTTGCTTTGAAAAAGTGGGCTAATTAGGCCTTAAATTTGAGGAAACGACATATTTTGGTAGGTTTGATCTAGAACAAGTTCCATAAATGATTTGATATGTTGTGTATCATCATGAATCACATCTGAATCAGTCATTATATTGAGGATTCCTTTGGGGAAGTTGAGTGAAAAGTCAAAAAACTGTCGCTAGAAGCCTAGTTGGGCTAGAAGCCTAGTCAAGGTGCAAAAAGTGAGTTTTGTCTAAGACAGAGGTTTGGGGATTTGAAACCATTCAAGACAAGTTTTTTTGAGTTCCTTTAGATCACTCCAAGGGTTTTGGTCCATTAGGAAACCATCTAAGTTATAAGTGCACTAGTGAGGCTTGTCTCCATTAGGGTGCTTGGAAGAGTGTTTGAGATTGCATCATTGTAATCCTTGAAACTTTGAGTTTTGACTAAAGTCCCATCCCCTCTACATCACATGACAAGAAAATTGTTGTGGATTTTCATGGAATTCCATCACCATGAGACCACATTTCTTTGAGGCATTTTTTCAAACAATTCGATGCCTTCTCTATGCTAGTACATTTATCATACATGTTTACCAAATCATTCTATCAAACAGTTTGCTTCCTTGTTGCTATGGCTAAAAGCCTAAAATAGGTGCTTCCAAAAAAGCTATGGATGCTTGGAAAAAATCTATCAAAGAATACTAATAAGCAATAGCATAGAAAAGGCAGCAAACTGTTTCAAAAAAAGCCTCAAAGAAATGCGGTCTCAATGGTGATGGAATGCCATGACAATCCACAACAATTTTCTTGTCATGGCATTCGTCATGCCATTCCATCACCATGAGACCACATTTCTTTGAGGCATTTTTTTCAAAGAGTTCACTACCTTGTCTATGTTCTTATGAATAGAATTTATTGAAATTTGAGATGCTCTTATAATGTCTACGTCATAGGTGGTCATGAAAAGGTTAAATTCAAATGAATAACTTGAAATTTCCTCATCAAGCTTCGCACGCACTTTTTTAATGACTTAAAATCATAATTGAGATTTGTCAAGATCATCAAAATAAGGATGTTGCATTGCTTTTCTGCTTGAGATTCTCTTGGATGGCTCATAAATCTGCATTATATGCAGGGGGACATCAATCAATGTTTGCTTGGTTACATATAGATACACAAAGTAAAATAAGATGATAGCATTGGCATCAACCAAACTGATGTGGATACAAGTATAAATTAATAAGAACCGTTGTGCATATACTTAAAAATTAATCCAATGAACCATCTGGGTCTCCTCTACTCTTTATTGTGTCAAGTATTGCCTCATGGTCAAACTCACAGACCTTCCACAAGGTCTTGTTCAAATGTCTACCCCCATATTTTCTCAAACGAACATTGGATGCCACGACAAGGTTTGAGTAATGAAGAATCTTACAATGCATGTCAAATTCCTCAAACAACCAATTTTTAACACTCTTATGTGGGTACCTTCTCAGCCACGTTCCAGTAACAACAACTGAGCCTGTAGGATATTCAATGCTTTCTCCATCTATAATTTGGGCTTCCAATTTATTTTTTGCCTCAACACAACGACACAAGTAATAGTCTGTACCCTCTTCGTTGTCTTCATCTGCAATAACTACATAAATATGCCCTGCATTTATATGTGTCTTGAAATTAGTCAACATTATGAATACAGTACAAAGTAAGATAACAATATGGAATTTTAAATACTAAGAAAGTAGATATATTACCTAGTTGAACTAGATCCGATACATGGTCAAAGTCGACCGATGATTCCATCTGTGTTAGTTCCAATGCCATCAGAGGGTGATACATGTGAAGTGGGCTAAGATAAATTGTCAACCATTTGTCAACCCACTCCCTTAACTCATAATCATTCAAGGCTTGCATTGTACATGAAGAACAAAAGCATGCCATCTTACGTGTATTGATACTCCATGAACCTGCATTTGAGCTAAGGAAAGAGTGCAACTCACTCGATCCTGTTAGTGTACAACAATCCTCATATGGTGCAATGTTAGTATCATCCATCAACCAAAAAAATATATGAACTGAATATGTACCTTCATTACATGGACCCATCGAACCATTACACCACTCGACAATTGACCTTGCATCTATCAACTGTGCGCTATCTTTATACTTTAACTCTTCTCGTGATAATGCTCTTTTCACACATGCTCCTACACCGTCATGCTCTCCCTTTCCATGTCTGGGCTCACAAAATTTCCACATATGTTGAACACGTGTAGTGAGATGCATCCTGCACATCTAGTAGAACATGCATGTTTTCTTGAACTGTGCTACACAGTTATCTGACCATATTATATGCTGATCATATGATATGCCCCTCTAAGCCAAATGATTGTAGAACATCTGGAAGCAACCTTGCATGAACTCTAGAGAATGCGTGCGATCATCACTAATATAAAAGTGATACTCCCTCAATACCTTCCTTTCATCCTCTGTACTTTCAACTACATGTATGAATGCTATGTGCACAAATATCAAAACTTGTGTGGAGTTGTAATACTGTGACTACATCTCACGCTGTGGCTGTAGAGTGTAGTTCTCTACAAAGTCAACCACTGATACTATGCTACCAAGTGGAAAGGTTTCCTTGTATAGCTTGAATTGTGTATCCATCCATCGAGCTCTATGGGTATGCCTTGCATACTCATACACTAGATTCTCACGAAACACGGACATGAACTGATACACTAGAATCTTTTGAATAACCAACTCACACCTTTTTGCTTCAGACCAATCTTTTGTAGCATATGCCACTGTTTTATACTTCCCGAACTCTACTAGTTTTTGTCCCACCTCATATGTGCTTTCCATATGTTGACATACTAGCATTCATTGCAAGCCACTGCGACGCTCGCATGAACCATCCAAGCATGCTGTCCTATAGAATATTTGGCCATCCTCTATTTCACATAAAATTTTTGATAAGAACTTTCTTGAAGATTTTGGTGGGGCCTCTATGCCACAATCCTGCAAAACATCATTAGTATGCAAATGTAAACATATAGAACAATAAACATCATAATGGTTAGAGAATTCAATATGTAGTTTACAACAACAAGTAGTGCGTGTGTGATTTATCTTGACATAAAAAGGTTTAATCATTCAAAAAATCTTTGAGAAATATAATTTTAGGATAAAATTTTGAAATTTATGAAATTGGGTTTGAGTATCCAAAAGTAACTTTAGATGTGGCTCAGCTTTTATTCTGGAATTCTCTTCTTATGACATCCCTTTGATTCGGAGATGGCCTTGTCTTATTCTTCCAATACTCTCCAATTAGTGTTCTCAATGCTTCAACAAATTTTTTATCTTTTTTTGGTAGTCTCCCCGAGAATACCCATAATTCATTTGAATTGGTGCCCTCAATTCTTTCTTAGCCTTTCGGATAAGCGTTTGATAAAGTAATTCTACTGATTCCCATTTTCACTTGTATTTTTTAATGGTGAGATCTCTTTGTTTGATAGCTTACCAAAGTTGATGTAATGACATCCGGTGACATTACTATCCTTTGAGTGTGAGGTCTTACCCACACTCTCATAAGCATCCATTAGATTCTTCACAATAGTGTTTTCACTTGATGCATTAGATGTTCTCAACCCAAGAGTCTTCATGATGTTTCTGTACTTTAAACCCTGCATCATTTGAACAAATAGTTGACATCTTCTGATCTCATTTAGCCTTTCAAAGAACATTTTCCAAATCTTATCAACATATCTTCTATAAGTGCATTCTGGAATCTTACCTTCCATGTGCTGCAAAATATCCTCATCAATATTAATCAAAAACTTTGGCTTTCTATGCAAAATTCTAGGTGGTGTTCTCTTAGGTACATACATCTCAACATTAGCAATTTCATCAATATTTAATTGAGGTGGGCTATATTGCATACCTTCGATCAAGGGTGGAATAGAATACATACCTTGAGGTTCACGTGGGGATGATGGCATACCTTGTTCCTCAACCGGTGATGATATGCTTCTCAACTTTTAGATGTGGTGGATGGTGTCCAACCATACTCACTTGTGGTAGATGGTGTCCCTCATATTCACTTGTGCTTAATGGTGTCCCTTCGTATTCACTTGCGATAGAGGGTGTGTCTCCAACTACGGTATCTGCATCTCACCTAGCATGACTCTTTTGCATTTGTCGCGTGGCTTTTGCCAATTTCTTTTCTCTTTTTGACAGTTGAGGTTCCTCTTCAACTGGCTTGTTTTCATCAATCGTTCCCAATTTCTACTTTTTACGAAATTCCCTCATCCATTTTTTCTCTTTATATTCGATGGCTTGGAGTTGATCATATGTTATTTTTTTCCTTTTAGGTTCATTTCTTGGTGTGAAGATAATATTTTACCTATACAAAAGTGCTTAAGTTGTCAAATTAACTAATTGAAAGCTTTGGGCTTATAGCTCAGTAAACTTTGGAAACATACAAAAGAGAATCAATTAAATTTAACAAATTGCCTCAAAAGAGATGGTTTGAAATGTAATAGAAGTGTGGTGTGTGATTTAAATGTCATGACAATGTAAGGTTAACATGACAAGCCCAGTGCGGGAGCACCTAGGTCATAATGAGAATTCCTTCAAAAGGCTAATTTGTTCAATTTGTAATGTTCAAGTAAATATGATGAGTGAAGGTCATTAAATGGTGAATTTCAATGTATTTGCACCATGAAATAGGTCACTAGGTGATATTATTGAAAAGTTGCTTTTTATAACAAAAGTTGTCAATTATTGTAAAAATGTAAAATTGCACAAAAGTAGGAAGGTGAAGAGTCTTTTTTGTGGAAGGGAAAGGATGGGTTGATGAAGATGAAGAGGAAGTTATTTCAACTAATTTAGACACCTTTAAAAATAATTGTAAGCTCAAGAAAGGAAGATCTTCTATCCCAAAAATCCATAAAAATTAATAAAAAAACCTCTGCTTAGTTATTTTGGAAACCTTTTCTATTCTTGTTTTCAGGTTGCATAGTGATTCAAGCATGTTCTAAGATTTGATTCTTGTTAGGGAAAGAGAGTTCTTTCATTCTTGAAAGTTGTAGGAATTGTAATTCAAATAATCAATCTAATTTGAACTTAGTTTCCTAAGTCTCGATCTGTGGTTTCCTTAGAATTGTTTAGAGAGTCTAAAAAGTGATTCTTAGCCATTCCACCGATGTAGGGCTAGTAGGTCGATGGAATGGATCATATTTATTGTCTTTTCAATGTGAATATGTGTGTGGAAGGGGTAAATAGAAATAATAAGTCGGGATACTGTTGCATGAACAAAATTCTGAATTTTCTCGATAAAAAGGTGTTTTCAAAGTAGGGTTTGATAACATGTGAGCTTAGAAATGATTTCAAAATAATTTTCAGACATAATGAAGCATGTTTCAATTGTTGGGCGGAGTAGCAGAGGTTTTGCAAATGTTTCATTAAAGAAACCCTCATGGTTGGTGTGTTTTCACCCTATAATCAAATGTTTACTGATTTTGTGTATTGATGGGCGTTTCCCATCTTGAAAATTGTTTATTTGTGAGTTTCTACACATGGCCTAAGACTATTTTCAGGTTTGGTGGATTAGTGAGTAGTTCTATGATGACTTGCTTTGATAAATTGACCTATTTAAGGGCTTTTACTAGTAGATAGCATGTTGGTTCTACTTAGTTTTGTGAAATAAGTGTATAAACTTTTATAGTATGTTGAAAAGGATCAAAATAGGCCTGAGAATCTATATTGGGATTGTGTAAATGCATTATGATAGAAAAGGAATTACCCGATTAGATGGAATGTAGGCCTCCTAGAGATATTTGGCATTGTTTGCTAAAATTAGAGAATATGTAGAAACAGTGAAAGGAATGTTGTTAAGTGCTTGGGAGCAGTCTCATTTGTGATGCCATAGTTGTGTCTATGCTTGGTAATTTTTTGAAGGTAGATTGTGAAATATTTGATGATTTGGGCATATGTTTCCAATATATGGCAATGGTTTCTTGAATGCAAAGTAGTCAGAGTGTGTCTATACTCATATATTGGAATATTACAATCAAAACATGATGAAATTGGTATCTTAAAGGTCTGGTGACAGTGTTAAACTAATGCTGCTTGTTGTTGTTACAAATGGTGTTTAAGTGAAGATAGGATGATGGATGTGTTGATTTGAGAAAAGATATCTTAAATGGCTGGGATGATGTTTGATTGCGGGTCTAAGGAATAGAGGTGTTTGATTGTTTTTTCCTTGAAGGGGTAAGTTGAGTTGATGAGTGATTGTTGTATTGTTTATGACAAGAACAAAGTTGAAAGTTGATTCTAAAAATGGTTTGCTATATGGAGATGGTGAATTGGCTATTGATAGCCTTATAACTTAAAATGAAATAAATGGATTTTGGTTGAATGAAAAGTAGTTTTGGATAATTTTGACAAATTTTGTATAAATTAATCTTTTATATTTTATTGATTTGGGAAGGAAGTTCTAAAGAAATGATGTTATTCATTGGCACCAATTTGATATTTATACAAACAAACAATTTTGATCAACATGGAATAAGCTAAACAACAAAAATGAAAGCAAGCCTTATCTAGAATGAAAGAAATACAGATTTCACATACCTAAAAAGCAAAGTTTCAAATCGAGGAGTTCTACCCAATTATGCAGCCTTTGCTTCTTCCTTCCTCAAACTCCTCAAAAATTTGACTTCTTCAAAATCTTGTTCCCCTCCAAATTTCAATTGTATATCAATTATCACTATAATTCAAACTTGAATTGATATTATATGCCTCTCAACATGAAAACTCTGCTATTTCATGCAAAGGTGATGCAAAGAACATTAAAAAGGTGATGGAATCTCAAAATCATACATGAACACTTCACTCAATCACCAAAAAGCTACTTTTTATTAGAGCACATGCAAAACCAGGAGAATATGTAGAATGTGGGCCGACATCATGGGTATACTGTGATTTTTTACCATTTTAGTGATAACGCGAGCGCGTTATATAATCCTAAACGAACATATCTCTACTAGTTAATAACGCACTCACATTATGATAACCATGTCAAGCTATGTTGGCATATCAGTGAGACACTATCTGTGTCTCCCCGATGCCAACACAGTCAGCATTCGATATCGCCAAGAGTCCTTACAATTGACAAGAGGTTATATCAATTTCACCTATTGTATTGACTTCATTTTTCCCTTCGGCAAGACTATCGCTCTCGCCAGGACCTCACGCCAAGCCTTCATGTCAATCCATGAGCATCCACCAGTCAGTGAGACTCATCGCTTTCATTAGGACTTCATACTGAGGTTCAAAAATCACATATACAATAGAACTTACATCGACAAGACTATCATATTTCACCAAGAGGTCATACTAAGGTTCAAATATTTTCTTCGAAGTGATCAACAGTTGGCAAGACTTTTGTTCATCGCTAAGACTTCACACCGAGACCCCTTTAGTTACATTGAGCACCAAACAGTTGGTAAGACTTCACACAACAGTAAGACTTCTTACCGAGCCATCACATGTTACTTTGAGGACACCAAGCAAATTTTATTGGTGAGACATACCACTCTTTGCTGAGAGTTCTTATCAAGTTCTCCAAGTTACCCCGAGACCAAAGTTCGCCAAGAGTTATATCGAAGACCCCTCATCATCGACGAGACTCTCCATCGGCCACTAAGACTTCATACCGAAGTCATTGTGTCACCGCGAAGACTCCAAGATTTCCCCCATCGGCGAGACCTTTCTTCATCACTGAGGCTTCTTCCCAAACTAAGTCTTTCGGCCAAGGGTCTCCCTGATAAACGATATCTATGTCCTGTAGGCCAGAGATCTCCACACAGTAAGAGAACATACCAAAGACAACATCTCACAACAAAGACTCCAATGTGTAACTATTTGGCAAGACTTCTGCAAGGTCACAACAACCTGTATAAAACATAAGGTTACAAATTTGCTTATTGGCCAAACATAGAATATGTCAAATTGACTTGGCTCCAATAGAGGTTTCAGCCTATGCGATTGAGACATATTTTTCCATCATAGGAGGGAGAGGGGGTAGGAGGGAGAGGGTTGAGAGGGAGAGAGAGAC
>VDFB02373365.1:285210865-285260402 GCA_007258455.2 Sequoia sempervirens | reverse complement strand
ACTCTCTCCCACCCTCTTCCACCCTCTCTCCCACTCTCCCACTCTCTCCCACCCTCTCCCATCCTATCTGATGCTCTTTGACTCTCTCCCATGTTCTCCCACTCTCAAATAACTCTCTTCTACCTTCTCCCACTCTCTTTGAATCTCTTCCACCTGATAGAACTATAAAATTCTGGATATTTTACATGTTGTTCTGGTGTAGGAGTACCCAAGGCCTTCAAGGATCTCTTCAAGGATCAGGAGTGTGCAGGCATTAGGAGGACCTGTCAAGCAAATCAAAACATCAATTATGACCTTTTAAAGCCTATAATGGCATTTGGAAAGGATAAATGGGTTAAGAGAGTCAATTGTCCTAAAGGTCCTGATAAGGACCCTAGGACCAAAATGCTATGTAATTGGAATTATCATGTTCTAGGGCTTTAAATAGTAATCTAATGCTTTAATTAGGTCAAATAAGGTTGGATATTCAAGATCCAATAGTTTTAGATGGTAGAATTTAATGAATTTCAAGTTTGTAAATTCTAATTTTTGAATTCTAATTTGGGCGGGTAAGTGAGCTTAGGGGGTTAATCAACTTTAATGTAAAGAAAACCAACTCTAATTGGTTGGGACAGTTGGGGGATTGATCTATAACCCCAAAATGATCATTTGTACAAAGGTTGGGCGTTTGGAGAGGAGACTGTATGGACTGCTATAAGAAATAGTGAAAAAACATAGTTTTCTTGCATTTTCTTGAGTCTTTTTGATGAACTATTGATTCCTTTTGAATTTATAATCAATTGGATGGTTTAATAACCTTTATTTACTTTCAATTAACCTTTTGAATGATTTGATAGACGTTAGGAATCATTTTTTGTAACATATTGCTGACTGTCCTCAGGAATAACACAAAATTTTCATTAGTTTTGGTGGTTTTCATGGATGATTGATACATTTCAAGGTAGAATTCTGCTATGACCTATGAAATGGATCATTCCTAACATGTAACATACATATTTAACAAACTAGTGTGCAGGGAAGAAGAATATTGTGGTGTACACCAAGAAATCAGAGTGAAAAATGCTTGAAGATGGAGGCTAGGGTATAGCAGTAGAAGATCTTCCTTAAGGAGGGTTTATGTTTTTGAGTTGTAATAGTTGATACATATTGAATTAATGGTGAAAAGTCTGAAATCAAGTTCTAGAAGTGATTGGAAGGTTAGTTTTCAAGAAACCCTAGTTTTGAGGCAAGTTAAGGAGGGTTTTGTGTTTGAGCATGTTAGGGGTGTCATAGAGGACTAAAAGTCTGAAAATACTTGGTTTGGGGATGTTTTAAGAGATTGTTGAAAGTTTCATGGTCAGGGGTTGAGTTTAAAGAGGGGTTGCTTTGGAAAAGAGGGCTAATTAGGCCTAGTTTTTGAGGAAACGATAGATTTTGGTTGGTGAGTTCTGAAACAAGTGCCATCAGGGAGTTGATATGTTGTTTTTCATCACAAACCACATCTGAAACAATCATTAGATTGGAGGTTCATTTGTAAATTTTGAGAGCAAAGTCAAAAATCCTTCGCTAGAGGCCTAATTGGGCTAGAAGGCTTGTCAAGGTGCAAAAATTGGGGTTTGTCTAAGTCAGTGGCTTGGGATTTTGAAACCATTCAATACAAGTGAACCTTTGAGCATTCAAATGGTTTGTAACCATAAAGGAATCTTTTAAGTCACAAGTGAACCTTTGAGCCTTGCCTCCATTAGGGTGCCTGGGAGATAGCTTGAGATTGCAACCTTGTAAACCTTGAAATCATTGTGTGTTTCCAAAAGTCCCATATCCTCTACATCAGAGTGGTATCAAAGAAATGAGTAGGTCCTTTAGGGATTGAAGAAATAGCAATGGCACCAAAAAATCAATTGGCAAGAGAGTTGGAAGAGTTGAAGGAAATCTTGGAAAGGGAGAGAAGAGAAAGAAGGGAACAAGAAGCAACAAGAGAGCAGGCCAGAGCAAGAGAAGAGAGGTAGTGGAGAGGGAGAGAGAGACCATGCAAGCAAGGATAAATAACCTTGAGAGGAGTAGGAGGAGAGAAGGGCAAGAAGACCAAGAAGACAATGATGAAGATGAAGAGCATGTGAGGGTAAATTAGGAATAGTAAGCAGATGAGACAGAGGACCTTGAGGAAAGGAGGTTATTGAGGTTGTTGAAAGCAGTACAAGGTCATGGAGGGAAGAGTCACATATACTTGCCTATCTATCAAGGGAAGATGGATAGTGAAGAGGTGTTAGGATGGCTTGATGCCTTAGAAAACTATTTTTAGTTTGAAGAGATGGATGAAGAGAGGAAGGTTAAGTTTGCCAAAACTAAGTTGAGAGGCACAACATTGACATGGTGGACTAGTTTTCAGAATGATAAGATGGCTAGAGGATTGGCAAAAGTCTCTACATGGGCAAGGATGAAGAGTTTGGCCAAGGAACAATTCCTACCATCTGATTACACAATTCATGTGAAGAGGATGAGGCAAAATTTGAGACAAAAGGACATGGATGTGATGTCCTATACTAAGCAATTTCACAAGCTTAGTATTAGAGGAGTTTATGAGGAAGAGGATGAGAAAATAGCTAGGTATATCAATGGCTTGAGGTACAATCTACAAGATGAGATTTTTTTGCAATTTCCAAGGACATTAGGAGAATGTTTTTAGTTGGCCATTAGAGCTGAAGAAAAGGTGAAAAGGAAGAAAGAAAGATCAAGCAATGGTGGAAGAGGAGGTAGTTCAAACAGGGGCAGAGGTAGTAGAGAACAAGGACAAGGCAACAATCATAAGAGCAGCAATGACAAAGGCAAAGAGGTATTTTCTGATCAAAGAGGTGGATACACTCTTAGAGGAGGAGGCAGATTTGGACAAGGTAGAGGACCATTCACATGTAGGTGTTTGAATTGCAATGAACCAGGGCATCCTTCCTTCAAGTGTCCTAAATGGGAACAAGCTAATAAAGGTAGAGATAGGAGAGCTAATTTGGTACAAGAAGAAGAAGACAGGAAGGAGGAACCAAAAACATTCATGGCAGACCCTGTGACAGATGGTGAGTTTCTTATGGTCAAGCAAGGAGAAAGAATTCAAGAGCCAAGGGTAACTATCTTTAAGACTAATTGTCTCAGTCATGGTAAAATATGTAGATTGCTCATAGATTCAGGGTCACATAGCAA
Source organism: Sequoia sempervirens (assembly GCA_007258455.2). Lineage (NCBI taxonomy): Eukaryota > Viridiplantae > Streptophyta > Pinopsida > Cupressales > Cupressaceae > Sequoia > Sequoia sempervirens. The sequence continues at coordinate 285,257,234 of VDFB02373365.1, read as the reverse complement.
TTTAGTTTCACTTGATATGATAACCAAGTTGGGGATTGAAACTTTTGATCACCCTACTCCCTACAAGGCCACTTAGGGAACTCAAGGACAACATGTAGAGATTTGTAAGAGGGCTTATGTAGATTTCTCAATTGGATCATATCATGATAGGGTGATTTGTGATTTCATTCCAATGACTTGTGGTCATATCAACTTGGGGAGACCATGGCAGTATGCTAGAAGGACATTGCATGATGGATTCCATAATACATATTTGGTGCATAAAGGAAATGTTAGATATCAGTTGGTTCCTTTGCCTTTGGAGCAGTCTAAGGAGAACTTTGTGATTTGTTTTGAGAAGATTTTGCAGGTGAATAAGTAGGGTGAGATAGGGGAAGACATTGGCAGGTTGAGAAAAGACAAGTTGCAGTAAGGTTGTGGAGCACACAGTCCTAGAAATTAGAATTTATGAGACTTAAACAGTGTCAAGGTTGGAGACATTCAATGCCCTATAGTTGAGCATGCTAGTGATGGTATCCTTTCACCAAGGAGACAGGGGAATGAAGGTAGAAACAGGCTACAGGGACAGACTGATTTTAAACAGCTAAGAGGACAAGCTGATCAATGTTTTGATTATGTCAAGAATGCAGATTGGCAGAAGAGGAAGACAGTGACTTTGGGAGACTACATGCCCTATCATTGGAAGATGAAAACATATGAGAGTAAGGGTTCTTTTGGTGGCAACACATGGGATACTTCTTGGGGCAAGAATTCTTTCTTTCTTGGGGAGAATGGTGCAGAAGCACCCAAGGCCTTCAAGGAGCTCTTCAAGGATCAGGAGTGTGCAGGGGTCAAGAGGACCTATCAAGCAAATCAAAACATCAATTATGACCTTTTAAATCCTATAATAGCATTTGGAAAGGATAAATGGGTTAAGAGAGTCAACTGTCCTAAGGGTCCTGATAAGGACCCTAGGACCAAAATGCTATTTAATTGGAATTATCATGTTCTAGGGCTTTAAATAGTAATCTAATGCTTTAATTAGGTCAAATAAGGTTGGATATTCAAGATCCAATAGTTTTAGATGGTAGAATTTAATGAATTTCAAGTTTGTAAATTCAAATTTTTGAATTCTAATTTGGGCGAGTAAGTGAGTTTAGGAGGTTAATCAACTTTAATGTAAAGAAAACCAACTCTAATTGGTTGGGACAGTTGGCGATTGATCTATAACCCCAAAATGATCATTTGTACAGAGGTTGGGCATTTGCAGAGGAGACTATATGGACTACTATAGGAAATAGTGAAAAAACATAGTTTTCTTGCATTTTCTTGAGTCTTTTTGATAAAATAATTATTCCTTTTGAATTTCTAATCAATTGGATGGTTTAAGAACTAGTATTTACTTTCAATTAACCTTTTGAATGATCTGATAGACATTAGGAATCAGTTTTTGTAACATATTGTTGACTGTCCTTAGGAATAACACAGAATTTTCATTAGTTTTGGTGGTTTTCATGGATGATTGATCCATTTCAAGGTAGAATGCTGCTGTGACCTATGAAATGGATCATTCCTAACATGTAACATACATATTTAACAAACTAATGTGCATCCTAGAAGAAGAATATTGTGGTGTACACCAAGAAATCAGAGTGAAAAATGCTTGAAGATGGAGGCTAGCGTATAGCAGTAGAATATCTGCCTTAAGGAGGGGTATGTTTTTGAGTTGTAATAGTTGATACATGTTGAATTAATGGTGAAAAGTCTAAAATCAAGTTCTAGAAGTGATTGGAAGGTTAGTTTTCAAGAATCCCTAGTTTTGAGGCAAGTTAAGGAGGGTTTTGTGTTTGAGCATGTTAGGGGTGTCATAGAGGACTAAAAGTATGAAAATCCTTGGTTTGGGGATGTTTTAAGAGACTATTGAAATTTTCATGGTCAGGGGTTGAGTTTAAAGAGGGGTTGCTTTGGAAAAGAGGGCTAATTAGGCCTAGTTTTTGAGGAAACAACAGATTTTGGTTGGTGAGTTCTGAAACAGGTGCCATCAAGGATTTGATATGGTGTTTGTAATCACAAACCACATCTAAAATAATCATTATATTGGAGGTTCATTTGTAAAGTTTGAGAGCAATGTCAAAAATCCTTCGCTAGAGGCCTAATTGGGCTAGAAGGCTTGTCAAGGTGCAAAAATTGGGTTTTGTCTAAGTCAGTGGCTTGGGATATTGAAACCATTCAATACAAGTCTAGTTGATTCTTTTAAGAGCATTCAAATGGTTTGGAATCATAAAGGAATCTTTTAAGTCACAAGTGAACCTTTGAGCCTTGCCTCCATTAGGGTGCCTGGGAGATAGCTTAAGATTGCAACCTTGTAAACCTTGAAATCATTATGTGTTTCCAAAAGTCCCATAGCCTTGACATCATGTTCATACTCATAATTTTCCAAATAAGTCCTACCATGAGCATATTTTCCCCTTCCTGGACATATAATCCCAAGAAATCCATCTAGGTCAGATTATGTTACATTATAGTCCATATCGGCATGAGATTATCAAGGTCTCCACAACCCATAATGCATTCTTGTTAATATACGTTTGTTGTTTCCTATCGGCAAGACCTCAGGGATGTCACAATGATCAAAATTTACCTACAGTCACCTATCGGCAGGACATACATATTGCCTCGGCGACAGAAGATTCATATCGGCCAGATAAAGACTTCGGGGTGAGGTCTTACCGATCACATTATGTCTCATCGACTAGCTTTGAACGATGTATCACCAGGAGTTATGTCTTCAGTATGTGGTGTTTCTGAACGATTCATGTCTTACCGACTGGCGATAGAAGGGGCTTGGAAAGGCTACATGACCTTATGCCGATAAACCTTCGGTAGAATCCCATTGTTCAATGTCAGTGAGACTGGAGGCACTTGGTGAGACACATTCTGAAGCACTTAGTCTTACCAAAATACCCATGATCCATTCCTGTCGCTGAGACAAGATCACACTCTCACTGAGATGCATTTCCTTTTCCTCATTTGCTTTCGTCGTGACCCTGTGATATTAGAGAGACCTCACGTAGACCACATTGTGTTTCATCGAAATCCCTTTATTCATCTCGTGTGTCGCTATGACCTTCAACTGTCGGGGAGACATTATATAGAATTCCCCTTGTTATACCGAGAGCCTTGAGCTCACACCTATTCGCCAAGACAACATTACCTTTAATTCGACAGAGTCCATATGTATACCATCGGTGAGACTGGAGATCACTCGCCGAGACATCACTTTGAAAGCTTTAACTCCTACCAAGATGCTCTCTTTCATCTTGTGTATTGGCAAGACATATCAATGTCAGGGAGACCTCTCAGAGATTACATTATGTCATACTGAAGCAACCCGGATCCACACTTGATCATCGAGACACAACCAACCTCTCACTGAAAGCCATTTGAAAGAAACCTTTTGTGTTCCGTCGGTGAGACATATACACCTCGCTAAAACCTTATATCGAAAGCAGCAACTCTTGCTAATGTGTCCTCATTCTCTATCGCCAAGACAACTCCATTCTTATACTAACATAGTCCTCCAATAGAAAACCTTTGTGCCTTGTCGATGAGACCGAAAATATTCGGTGAAACCTCACCCTGAAATCCCTTGGCTTGGCTGAAATAAACATTTGCACAAGTCAATAAGACATGAAAGAGTCGCTATGACATTTCATTGAAGCAACAACCTTTGGCCGAAGTGAACCCTTAATGTGCTTGTCGGTAAGACCACAAGAGTTTTCCATGACATTACAATGAAGAAAAACCTCTCGCTGAAGAGCACCATATGTTTCCGATTGGGGAGACATATGGAAATTGATAAGACCTCATTCTGACGATACAAACTCCTACTGATAGGTCCCTCCTCGGTCACCGAGACAGTGAAAGAGTCCTGCCGACAGACCTACAACACATAACGAGACCAAGACTAGGATATAACGTGCTTGCATTATAATGCGAGTGTGTTATATTTTTCTTTGGGAATCCTCGAGCCTTAGCATTGGTAATTGCCTAAGAATACCAACCCAGAGGTTTGGAGGGCATTCCTAATGACCAGAGACATGTTTTTGCAAATTCTACAATTTTTTCACATAATTGGATTCGTGCTCACCATCAGGATTGCATTTGGTTCAATATCGACAAAAGAAAACACATGGGTAATGTTAGGTTCTCTCTTAGCTATCCAACGATGTAATTTTTTTCACTTTTTAACAATGTTAAGCCTTTCATCCATAATTTCTTTTGTTTGTATGTCTCTTTTTTGCCAAAAAGCAGTGTTTGGTTTTTTTTCGTTATAAATTAACCGTTCATCAAAATTTCAAATAAATTACTTTTTAGAAACTAGACTCTATTCTACATTTTTTTTAAAAAAATTTAAAAAAATCAATTACCTTCAAAAAAATTTAGGGGGAGCACGGCCAAAATTCTGCTTTTCAGGAAGTGCCCACTTAGAAAATTAGTAAAAAATCAAATATTCATTAAAAAATTATCAGAAAAATCATGCATCAACTAGATAATGTTAGCTAACTTTTAACCATTACAATTTTAAAAATACTGCAAAAAAGTTCTTTGTGCTTAGGTCGTACAAGAGTTGCTATATTATGTTTTCTGAAAAAAATAGCACCAATTTGTGTACATCCCTCTTTTGAACCCCTTAATCTAAACCATTTTCAAAATAAATTAGTAGTTTAGAAAGTAGACTTGGAGCACTTTGATCCTTGTTTTTGTTCCATCTCAAAATTTTGAGTGTAACTATCCTCAATTTCATGTCCAACGTCAGTATTTCCTGATTTCAGAAAAAAAGTGGCCACTTAAGCCCCCTTTTTGGGAACCATCTTGGTGCACTTACCCACCCATCCTTTCCATAGAAAGGACATTCCATTTATTTCTATATTGCATTCTTGAAAAATTTATTCCCCTTTGTTATCAAAGGTGTTCATGTCAAAGGAAATATTGCAAGTGGGTTCTATGGACATTTAAAAACCAATGAAAAGCTCATCCTAAGGTTTGATTCACACACTCTTCATGTTTTAAAGGTACTTTTGTAAACCCTAAAGATCTAGGGTTTAGGGCTCATGGTGATTTCCAATTGTGGACAATGAAAAAGTAGCTCTTCTATTTTTCTTTATCCCATTTGGGTCCTTCTTGTGATTTTTGGCTTAATATTGCCTTGATTTAATGTGGACAACACATTCACATTAGGTCTTGGGCCCTTGCAAACTAAATAAAATGCATTTACCGATTTCTTGTAAAGGTGTTATAAAGTGTTGTAAAAGACTTTCACACTTTTCTGGAATTTTATTAACTATTTAAGCCTAATGGACCTCTTTTCCCCTTAATTTAATATTTTGAAATTTATTTAATTGTATTCTCACATTAATCTAGAAGGCTCGTAAATTAAACATGGTTTTAATTTAGTGTTGTAATGTGTTTTACACATTCACATTGGACCTTGTGCCTTTCTACGCTATGTGGACCTCGTTTGAATGTTGTAAAGTGTATTTAACAACACTTTCACATTGAACTTTGTGTCCCTAGCCCTAATCACCCTTTATATCATCATTACTAGACCCCTATGACCCCATATTGTGCATCACGAGGCATATTTTGATCAAAAACTTGACTATATCAATGTATATAAACTTAATTTCTTCACTCCCCGACATCCCAACTGTCAAAAGAACCCCTGTGGGACCCATTCACCATTTTGGGTGAATGAGTCTCATCCAAGTGGGACCCATTCATCCAAAATAGCGAATGAGTCCCATTTGAGCTATTTTCGAGGTTTGAGTGGGAAAAACTGGGTTTTAAGTTTAATTTTCATCAATGTTAGCCTTGGGGATCAAATTAACATGAATTTGAATGGCTTGCCTATATAAAAAAGCTCTCAAATCATTATTTCACAGGGCATTCATGTACTTAAGTCAAGCAAGCTAGGGTTAGGTATTTTCAAGACTTCACAAGATCAATTTTAAAGCATTCAAGGGTAGATTCTTCATCCATTGTTGCAGAAATTAAAGATCCATCATCATGGCAAGTTTCTAATTTCATTATCTCATTTTCATGCTTTATTATTTTATTTTCATCATTTGGTTTAATTACCTAAAAGGGGTTTGACCAAGGAAAACCCCTATTCCTCTAACAATCAACAAGTTTTCCCCCTCTTTAATGTGTGATTGCAGGTCTATAGATTGAAGAAAATGGATTAGAAGCCTTCAAGAGTGCCAAAATGAAAAGTTGCAAATGTTGTCAAATTTTTCAAGACTCACAGAAACTTGGATCTAGGGAAAAATATTCATCCAATTTGCATGAAATTAGTGGGAAAGTGCTTATTTCATCCATCTTCAGAGGCTTGCAAAGTTTCAATTTGAGATTCTTCCCATGGGACACTTTAAAAAAGAAATGGGACTCATCCCCTAGTAGTGGTGAATGAGTCCCATTGTAGTTTTTTTCGAAGATCTTTGCAGATTCATATACCTTTTTGGCTAAAACTTATTTTAGAAAGTTTTCCAAAATTGGGAGTGATTCGTCCAGAATGGTGATGAGTCCCACCAAGCTTGAAAAGGGGCAATTTCAAAATTTTAGAGATATTTCTATCCTTCAACACATTTCCAAGTGCACACTTTCTGCTTCATAGATTTTTGTTTTGCTTTATTTGCATTTCTATTCATCTTTCTAGGTCATCTTGCATATCATAGTGTGTTTTCAAACATTTTTCATTTTCCAAGTTTTGCATTAGTGGTAAACCCTTTTATTAGTTTTCGGCCTTTAGTTCAATCCCCTTTGATATATTTCAATCTCTTTTGCATTGAAATCTCAAGGGTTTTATCTTGAATGTGAGCATTGTGAAATCAGATCCCTCTTCCTTCATTCCCCTTTTGGTGTGAACAAGGAAGTTGTGCATTCCATTTCCATTGTCCACATTTTGGTGAACCCACCTTTAGAATACCTTATTTTCTAATTTGGATTCCATCATCATCTTAGATTTAGCTTACATTAACTTTGCATTAGAATTTTCATTGATTAATTTGCATTCTAGGGTTCCAAATTTTTACATTAATTAGTGAAAGTGCATATAGGTTGCATTTTTGAATCTCAAATCATCGAAAATCATATAAAAATTGTATTTGCATTTCATATACAGGTTATAAAACATAAAAATAATCAAAAACAATTGAAACATTCTAAAAATTTTGAAAAAAATTCCCATTGGGACTCATTCGCCACCTTGGGTGAATCAATCCCTTTGCACCCCTAAAATAGTCTTTTGCAGCACTCAAAACCTTGTTTTTAAGCTTTTGTTTGTTGCCATTAACTATCTGTATCAGTTGGTTGAGTTTCTATTACATGCATTTCACTAAATCTAGCTTAAATTAGTCAATTTCATGCATTGCTTCATTCCAAATTTCCATTTGTAATATTTCATTTTCAGTTCATTTTCTTAATATAACTAGAGTAAAAAACTGAGAATCACATTTCATTTTAAGTATTTACATTTCATCTTTGGTCTTTTCCAAGTTTGCAAAGAAAAATTTTGTCAATAAACATGTTAGTCATTCATTCAATGCATTTCCTAGTTATGAGAATCTTTATAGGAAAAAAAGTGGACATAACATTCACACTTTCCTTTAACATATACCCCATCCTATCCCTCCCATTTGTGAGACTTATGTGATAAAAGAGGATACTAAAATAGATAACCACATGATGATCATAATTGTTCTTCCCTTGATACCTCTCCTTTTAGTGACAAAGGTATCTTGGTGAAAGAAGATGCAATCGTTGAAAATCATGAAGATCTTGTTTTCTCTTCTCCTCATTTCCCTTGGGAAGATAGTATAACAATAGAAGATGAAATCATTTCCACCACCTTAATTTACATTTGTAGACATGTAAAATTTACTTAACACTTATCAAAAATTTAGAACGTCTCGGAACGACCCTAAAATGACTCAAAATAACTCTAAATCAATTTAGAATGTCTCAGAACTACCCCGAAATGACTTGGAACAACTCTGAATTAATTTGAAACATCTCAGAACGACCCCAAAATGACTTGAAACAACTCTGAATCAATTCAAAATGTCTCAAAAGGACCTTGAAATGACTTAGAATAACTTTGAATCAACTCGAAATGACCCCAAAATGACCCAAAATAGCTCTGAATCAATTCAGAACATCTTGAAATGACCCTGAAATGACTTGGAACAACTCTAAATCAACTAGGAATGTCTCAGAATGACTCTGAAATGACTTGAAACAACTCAATCAACCTAGAACATCTCAAAATGAACTCGAAATGATTCAGAATGACTCAAAATACTTTCAAAATATCTCTGAATTAACTCGGAACATCTCTGAAACATCTTGAATCATCTCGAAATCATCCCATGACATCTCACACCACATCAAACGACATCGAAAAAACATTTGAAACCCTATTTCCTCTATTAATTGAATAATATAACATTGTTTGATTAATTCACATTTCATCATTCTTGACAAATTGAATAAAAACTAGTTTATTTAATAAAGTCCTAAAAAACCCTAATTCTACTATTAATCAAATAATACAATGTTATTTGATTAATTCACATTTCATCATTTCAACTAATTAAATAAATTACCTTTATTTAATCAAGTCTTAATCCTATCTTATTTCATCTTGATTAGTCAAATGACATTGATTATTTGATTATGTCACTAATCCACCTTATTCCTCAAAATTAATTGAATTATTAAATCGTAATAATTTAATTATCACATTTCCCTCCAAAATTTGAATAATTGAATCAAATCAAATTAAACTATTCAAATTGGAATGAATTAATTAATTTAATTAATTAATTAATATTCCTCACCCACTTTTTGATTGAGAAAATCATGGATTTCTAACTAAGCAATCTATTTTGCTAACAAAGCAATCAATTCTGCTAACTCAACCATCTAATTCCTAACTCAACCTAACTGATCAATCAATTGCTAACTAGGCAATCTATTTTTCTAACCAGCCAATCTATTCTTCAATCACCCTAATTGTGCAATCAACTTTGCACAATTTCCTCATGTCTAAATCCTCTCAACTCCTTTTGACCATTGATCTGGATTTCCTCCAATGTGATCTTTACCGTCCATTCAAAATTGTTTTTTCTATATAACAAACCTCTCCCTTTGCAAATAATGATCAAACTTTCAACTTACCTTATGCAACGAAGTGCTATCAAGATCACCATTGAGAGAGCTTCATCATTTCTTCAAGAAGAAGCATTGATCATCAAGCTTTTGTGTACAAGCAATGGAGGCTTTGCAGTGATACGAACAACCCAACATCATGCAAATACACTCCAACATGGGATGGCCATCTCTTCTTGTTGTTTGAATTCATTTTGTTGATCTTATGATCTCATTTCATTCAAATAGCTTAGATTTGTATATTTCATGAGTGATGGAATATGATAGATTAAGTTTTTTGAATTAGATTAGTTTATGATTTCAATCTCGCATTTGATCTTGATTTTGTATCATTTCTTCCTGATGGATTCCTTCCCCCTAACACATTCTGGCACACCCGGTGGGACCTAGGTCCTCCTCACTAACATTTTTTTGAGCTAAGTTGCAAGTTACAAGGTTTTAGGAGCTTTCAGAGACATCTCACAGACAGCTCAACAAAAGCTCTCTTTTGATTAGCAAAATTTCTAATATTTTTGCAAAAGATCAACGCCTTTGCCATGGGAACTATTTTTTTCTCTAAAAACCATGCTATTGTTTTTTTTTGGGTTTGCACTATACAGAAAATCAGAGCTTTTTCCAAAAATTATGATCTTTTGCAAATTTTATTTTTTGAGCTTTTGATCTTTTTTTTGAGCATTTTCTCTACAAAACAAGTGCACAGATCCTACACTATTGTAATGAACTTGCTAATGTTTTCTTGTTTTGCAGGAACTAATGGGTTTTTATGCAGGATTTGAAACGTATTGACTTATTTTATGTAGGGAAGACAATTGATCCATGTTATTTTTAGATCTACAAGCATTTTTATTAACTTAGGAATCTTCATTTTGGTGCTTAAAATTGAACAAAACAACTCTCACATTCTGATTTTGGTGCTATGTAAAATGAACATTTTTAAAGCTTTCTAAGGTAGGAATCTTCATTTTGGTGCTTAAAATTGAACAAAACAACTCTCACATTCTAATTTTGGTGCTATCTAAAATGAACATTTTTAAAGCTTTCTAAGGTAGGAATCTTCATTTTGGTGCTTAAAATTGAACAAAACAACTTTCACATTTTGATTTTGGTGTTATCTAAAATTAACATTTTAAATCTTTCTAAAGTAGGAACTTCATTTTTGGTGCTTAAAATTGAACAAAACAACTCTCACACTTGATTTGGTGTTGTTAAAATAAACCTTTTTGAGGCTCTCTAACATAGGAATTTCTTTTTTGGTGCTCATAAAAAGAACATAAAACACTTCAAATTTGGGCTCTAAAAATGAACACATTTCATGCTTTCATAGTTAGGAACCTTTAAATTTGGTGCATAAAAAGAGCACAAATGTCTTCCAATTTGTTGACACACGAACGATTTATATTTGTTGACCATTAATGACCAAGCCTTATTTTCTTAGAAACATTTCAACTTTGGGGCTTAAAATGAAAAAAATGCTTTTGTTATTTTCACACCATTGTTATCTTAATTTATTGATGTCCTAAACATTTCATTTTTACTCACATATTCTTGGGGGTAACATCACTCAAGGTGTTTAAAATGAATCAATTTGCAATGAAATTTCTTCTGTGCATGCATTGATTGGAAAGTTGAAGTGTTTTGTCTTCTCCACTCGCACCATTTTGGTGATCTTGAGTGACCGAAGAACATTTTTGAGCTTTGCATTTATTTTAAAGTTTTACCTTCTTAGAGGGCTTTCCTATTAAGACACATCCCATGTTGGAGAACTCATAGGCGACCCAAGCGGTACTTTCATTCTGGACCGCCATATAAATCTTTTGTGAGTATGAAGAAAGTTCATCACTCACTGGGTGCAAATGTCCTATACTGACATATTCTTCCTTAGTATCCTTGTGATGTGTAAAAACCTGAAAGGGCTGGAAGGTTCTTAATTAAACAAAACGTTGCATGTTTAGGTGCCTGAAAAATAATATCCTTAGTACATGACTAAGAACCAATTGCTATAGAAGCCACCCTATATATCTAAAGCATTCTCTAAAAGCGGTGCATCGGAATTTACTTTTGAGAAGTTACTTTCCAAGTTCGACTACAAGCCCACACCATAAGTCGCATGTAAAATCATCTCTTCGGAGCATGAGGCAGGCCCACCTAAGAGGATGGTTTCTCTCCACTAGGTTTGTAATTGTTTGTTAATGTTAAAATTATCCAATTACATTCAAAAACAATTGTGATATCAAATTATGTGTTTAATTTAAAAGAAAAATAATACATCAAAAAAACATTGAACAAAATGATCAAACCACAAACCCTTTGAGTTAGTGTATACTTGCAAAAAAATCCTTATGTTTGCATTCCTTGAAAGGATTTATCCTTAAAGGTTTTTCAGACATTTTGGTTCTACTTTTAGGTTGCATTGATCAAAGTAAACACTTTGGTAACTATGGCTTGGGTGTTGTGATTTCACAACTTGATCTATAGACATTCAGGTCATAGAAATTCCATACAACTTGTGAGTCAGTTTAGTGCTATTATATCATTTTTCATACTCAAGAACACAAAGGAAACAAACACAAATAGGTTACAAATTTTCATTTCAACTCACAATATTTTTGTTAAACACTTAGGGAAAACAAATTGAAGTTGTTTATGAGTTCATTACTTGAACAAGACACTTGGAAAATCAGATTGGTCACATAGTCTATCACCCATACTACTTATTTGAAATCAAAATCCAACAAAATATTAGGATTATTCCTCCACTCAAAAAGTCTATGATATCAACAGTTACTTGGAACTCATAGATAGTTCAAGTATCTTCCCCACAACATATCCTCTAGACAAAGAAGTGGAATATCGACCCTAGTTCCTCATCATTTTGATTTTTGAAAAGTAGCAACATTCTAAGACAACACTCAAGCCTTAGGGTTTTTTAGTTTCATAACAAACCACCCCATACCACCACACCTTATGACCATCTAGCAACCAACATATCCAGTTCAACAACCAGGCCTTGTAGCACCGAATATTCAACCTAGTCTAACACACATTGAAGGTGCACAAACCGACATCATAAGCAGTTTGAGAAACTTTATATTTGAGAAAAATAAAACACCCCATCAATCATCTTAAAAGAAGAGGAAGAAAAATAAAACATAGCAGCCAAAAGAACCATATTACTACCTCTTGCATGGTAATAGGTATGATCCTCTTGGAAATATAAAAAAGTGACCTTATGATAGGGTATTGAGTATCAAAACATCCCCAAAACATGTCAATATATTACCCAAATTACACTTATCAAGGGCCACAACATCAAATAGGGCAACAACAGTGGGGATTTCAAACTCACGATCAAGGAAAAATTCAAAACTATCAAATTTCCCTAGATAAAATTGAGAGAGATTTTGAGGAAATTAAATGAAAATAAAATAAAACATATCATCAATTCCTTATTCAAGGTTGGGACATTACATATCCACAACAAACAGACATTATTCCACAAACACCTCATTATCCACACCAACAACACTTCCAAGATCCACAATATCAAGAAGTTTTGCAACACCAAGGTGTACCTCAAGTGCAATATCAAAACATACCTCAAACACAATATCAAGGAGTTCTAGAAAATAAAGAGCAAAACAATAGAGAAAAACCACAGAGGAAAGATTACCAACCAGAAAGGAAATTTACCCCTTTGGGAGAAACTTTAGAGGTAATCATGCATGAACTAGTACATCAAGGACTTCTCAAAATCAATGACAGTCCAATTTATGGTGAACCAAGCTTTAAACTCCCTTGGTATAACAAGCATGAACAATGTGAGTTCCACAAAATCTAGGGTCACCTAATGAACAAGTGTACTACACTCAAAAACCTCATTCAAGACCTCATTGATCAAGAAGAAATAGCTATTAAAGGGCCATCTACCAATTATAACAATGACAGTATCTCAACCTCAAAAGTTGGAAACAACAATCAAGAGCTATCTATCACTGATCACATTGATAATGTCTCTACATCATCTAGTGAGCAAGAGGACATACATCAAGAAGTTATTCCCAAGCATGATCAAGATCAATCGCCCAAGTATAGCAATGATCCTGTCCAAGACATATTGTCATCATCCATCCTCATGGAAGTACATATTGATGATCAAGAGACTCCTAAGCCAACACTTATACCCAATGTAGAAAATATAAGCCAAGAGCTATCACCCATATGCTCGCAATTTGATGAAACCCAAGGATTCTTTATAGGAAATCCTTTCTTTGAAATTGATCCTTGTCAAGAATGTGAACCAAAGCATGTCAAAGATAATACCATAAAAATTCAAGATCAAGAAGTTACCTTACCATAAAAATACTACAATGACTTGATAGATATCTTCCAAGACACCCAAGGCTTTCCAAAAGAAGAATACATCCATATACAAAGAACACATACATTTACCCATGAGATGCTTACTCCTAATGGACATGTAGATGATCTTCCTCCAAAAAAAGAGTCTCATACTCTTGATATCATTACCATGGAACAAGAGTCACCTACTCTTCACATCTATACACATGATCAAGATATAGCATAATATATAGACCTATCAAAAAGTGATAAAGAAGAAGAATTGAAATCAGAAACATCCTCCAGGAAAGTTGAAGACATTGAGCATGAAAATATGGAGCAAAATATCCTAAAATCAACAAAGATAATGGACAATCTTGAGAAGCAAAGTAGTGGGTATACACCAGTCAAAGGAGCACTGATATATTTTGAAAGGTCATCAAATTCTAATATTTCACACTTGATCAAATTGAAAAGATCAATCAGGAATTTATTCCACATATGAAGGACCCTATCAATGAAGAATCTATCACCTTTGAAGATCCACAATAGAGTAGATAAGGATTACCACCTTGTTCCCAAGGTAAGACATATCCTATTGCAAATGAAATTTCTCAACAAATTCATTATCAAGGCAAAGGATTGGGCCTACATGAACAGGATATCTTAGCACCAGTGCAAATTATTAGAAATCCTAAGCATCAAGGTCTTGTTTATTCAACAAGTGAAGGACCTAAACATATCAGGGATATACCTCTATAATACTGGGGGAAATTTTATCTAATGCAAGCATCAACATAGAGAGCATAAAGAGTCCTTATGATGAAATTTCTACCAATGCTACAACTAGCCATATCATGGATCATCATCCACACATATTTCCACCCTCTCATTGGGACCAACAACAAGAGATAAAGTTTTACCTAAGAACAAACCAAGTCATTGAAGCAAAAGAATTGGAAAAACAAAATGGACAAGAAAGATTCGAATGGATACAAAAGAAAAAAGCAAGAAAATCATCTCTATCAACTCCATTATTCAAAGAAACTATGGAGAAAAATCAAAAAGGGAAGTTCATCCATCAAAAAGGTCCAACAATACAAAAGAAAGCTTCAAGAGAGACCTATAAGGTATATCAAGATGTTGGTCCCAATTGAATCTCTATATCCACCCATCGTTGCTCATCATCCCAAGTTTGGAGAGTCAAAGGTTCCAAATTGTTAACCAATCCATCTGAATATCATATTTGTCAATGCATTTCGCCATCCAAGATATCCAAATCTCACATTGACCATGTGTTGGCAACAACTGTTTATCATAAGGACTCTAAGGGCACTCTATTGTGACATGTGCATCAAGGTAAGGTTAACTTTGGTATCAAAAAGGAAGATAATAATTATTAGGGGTTACATTCAAGCACTCGTATCCTAGTAAAACAACTCCTCCAAGCAGGATATCATTGGCACATCATGATAGCAACAACAACCATGTTAGCACCAACATCATCTACATCAACACCACCAGGTAGTTCAAACATGAGAAAAACAATGTCACCATGATGAAAACCTAGTAAATAGGCATCTTGTGTGGCATCAAAAATTAATAAAAACAAAAAAAATCAAGAAAATAGTCAAAAAAAAATCATCCTCCAATCAAAACCACTATGGTGGTGCTTTGGACAAGTACCATGATGAAAACCTGGAAAACAGGTGTCATGTGTAAGAATTGAGCATCTACATGCACCATTTTAGGTGGAAGCATCTCAGCTCATCCTTAATAAATCCCAACCATTTTTATCCCAATCCAATGTGTCTTGATCTTGACAAATGTTTGGTGCACGCTTTATACTTGCTTATGGAAAATATCTTGACATGTATCAATATCATTGATCGTATTCTAATCCAACATTATCTAAGCCATGAGGTATTGTCCATAGGAGCATACTCTATCCAAACAAGATATCTTATGACAAGATAACCAATCATTTCTAGACACTAGGGGCAAGTACTTACATCTTGCTTTAGAATAAATCTTGATTTATGTCTTCTAGCTCAAATTGTGATCTAGGCATTATTCAAACAACAAATTGTACCACATGGTACCCTTTGCAATTTGTACCATCAACAAGGTATCCAGCCAACACACTATCAAGGTAACCTTTCAAACAATTCATCTCGACAACAAGGTGTACCACCAACAAACCACCTAGGTAACCTTCAAAGATTAAAAAAAAAAGGATTTTTCTTTCACTCAAAAATTCTAAGATATCAACAGTTACTTTGAACCCTACAGTTAGTTCAAGTAAGCTTTCCTACAACATGTCCTCTAGAAAAACACAATGAAATATTAATTCAAGTTGTCAATATCTTACACCCTAGGCAAGAGGGTAAAATTCCAAAAAAATACAAAAAAAATCAATAAATGAAACAACAATGTGTACCACCAACGCACTACCAAGGTAACCTTCAAAGATACCAACAATGTGAATTATTCCTTCACTTGAAAATTCTATGATATCAATAGTTACTTTGAACCCTACAACTAGTTCAAGTGAGCTTTTCCACAACATATCCTCTAGAAAGACAAAGTGGAGTATCAATCCAAATTGTCAACAACTTACACCCCAGGAAAGAGGGTAAAAATCCAAAAAACATTTGAAAAGCATCAAAAACAAAAAAACATCGTGGGATTATTCCTTCAATCAAACAATCTAAGATATCAAAATTTTCTTGAACTTCATAGCTAGTTCAAGTAGATTTCCTACAACATATTTTCTAGACACAAAAGTGGAATATCAATCCAAATTATCAATATTGTTTACCCAAAAATAATTTATGCTTTGATTCAAATGTTCAAACTACATGGTCTCTACATATACAATGTACACAAGGCTCATTAGCTCTCAAGACCCTAGGTCAATCCCCTTAGGTTTCCAACATGCTTTATTTCAACTTAGTCACAAAACATAAAAATTCAAAAAATTCACAAAATAGAAAAGGCTAAAAACACTCAAACCAAGCGAACTACAAGCCTCTGCGTGTACAACATAGGCAAGGCTTATCTTTGATGAGCTTCTGAGGCCCTAGGTTAGTCCCAAAAAATGTCAAAAATAGCATCATAAAACTCAGAAAATAAAAAGAAACCAGCCCGTCCATCAAAATACACAATAAGACATCATCCATAATAAACAAATCATCACATTCACCCTTTGCAAAAACAAACAAAACAAGCAAAGCAAACATCAACAGCTAGAACTTCCAAGCAAACAATTGCAAAAGCTCTAATTATAAGTAGCTGAAAACAAGGCCAAAGTATCAACTACCTATCTTTTTGGCAAGTCCCAACAACATCCTAAGATATGTCTTAACGAATTTGTTCCTATGATAGACATGATCAACAATGGATAATAACCCCACCGCAAACAGATATGGTAAGTGATATTGTAACTTTGTTTTTATCTTTTTATATTTTTATTTTTGTGATTTACATTGTTGACTCTTTCCCAGGATCTCTTGGGGATATCCATATGGATTTAGAGAAGAATGAATGGGAGGGAAATTGAGCATCATTTTTATTTTTTGTTTGTAAGATATTTTGTAAAACTATCATGGAAAATACTTGCTTTATTAAGTGTATACAAGTTGTGTTGAGACAATTCGTGTAGCAGTTGCATGTTAGGTATTTCACACCTCTTTGTGTAAATGGTCTAAAATTCGTGTAGCATTTACATGTTAGGTATTTCATACCTCTCTGTGTAAATGGTCTAAAATTCGTGTAGCATTTTTATGTTAGGTGTCCTATACCTCTTTATGTGAATGGTCTTAAAATTTCTAACACAACCCAACTATATACTTTAAACAAATTTTTTGTATGCCGGGTATGAACAAGAATACTCTTTGTTTGTAGAGTCAAATTCCATGCAATGGATACAAAGTCACCTTGGTCATTAATACCCTGGTGCATCGTATCTATTTACTACATCAAACAGGATTTTTCATATTGCAAAGCCTCCAAGTAAAGCAAAAGAAACATCATCAACTACTAACAACATCACATTTCTATCTATCATCAAATATTTCTTCTATCTAGCATCCATCCTGCATCCACAGTGTCGTTAGTACATATCATGATGATAATAAACCAATAAAAATATCATGTATCATGTATGGGGCATACATTCATCATATATCAACACCACATAAACATCATATATCACGACGATATATTGATCATCCATAATAAAACATCATATGATACAAAGTATGATCCATCCATCCATATTATATGCATGTAAATCTTCATACATTGTCATCCAAGAAGCATAGAATGAGAATGAATCGAAGAAGATATATCTCAGTTATATCATCATAAAAAAGGAGAGTACATCATCATAAGTGTGATAGGATATATATATGAGGCCTCAACTAGGCCAATGAATATATATACAAAAAATCATGTCTACAATATGTCTCTAAACAACAACATAATAAAGATCAAGTACACTACCCAACAAAAAGGAAACACCCTATAGACTAGGCTACGGACCACCATTTGGATCTAGCTATCTAATAGGATGACAACCTACAATCATTTTTAACCCACAATGTTAGGGTTTCACTCTAAACAGGTGGGAGATACATAATGACACAAAACATGATGACAAACTATATTTAGGATGACAAACAAACACATGCTAAGGTTCCAAGCAAAAGCTAAAGTCAAATGCAATAGAAGGAGTCAAAAACAAGGTTTTTTGAGCAAATGCTCACAAAACACCAAACAAAATTGAGATTTTCACACAAAAGCAAGCTTTTCAAGCAAATGCAAGGAAACAAAGGCATGGAAATATGTCAAAGGTGACCTTTCAGGACCTCAAATAGTCAAAGGCGAGCTTTTAAAGAAAATGCTCAAAAATAAAGGCATGGATTCTTAGTAGGAAAAGGTGTGAAAACCGAGGCAAATGCTCAAAAATCATGAAACTTCGACATTGATTGGTAATCAGGTGCTTTTCTACCCTATCTTCAAATGACCATATCTTGGTCATACAAAAGTATTTTTTAGTGATTTTCTAGTGATTTTCTTTTTAAAATGGGGTATAATTTCACAATATTTGCAATGGTGTAGGTGGTTTTGAGTTTTCCTATAGTTACATTTTCCATTGGGGTCATGATCCTAACCTCAAAACTTGAAATTTTTTGTCAACCTCTTGAGGGGGCAACATAGAGTCTTATCATCATTCCACGAAACACTGGGGCATAGTGGGGCATAAAAAAATTTCATAAAACACTTGATTTTAAAAATAGAATCTTTGAAACAAACCAACAAGTACTTTGTATCAAAGAGGGGCAAAATCTAGACATGTAAAATTGACTTAACACTTATCACAAATTCAAAACGTCTCGGAACAACCCCGAAACAACTCAGAATAACTCTAAATCAATTCAAAATATCTAAGAATGACCCTAAAATGACTTAGAACAACTCTAAATTAATTTGAAATGTATTGGAATGGACCTCGAAACAACTTGGAACAACTCTGAATCAATTCAAAATGTCTCGGAACAACCCCAAAATGGCCCAAAATAACTCTGAATCAACTCAAAACTTCTTGGAACGACCCCGAAATGACTTAGAATAACTCTAAATCAATTTAGAATGTCTCAAAACAATAGTGATACAACTCAAAACAACTCTGAATCAACTGGGAACATCTTGGAACGACCCCAAAAATACTTAGAGTGACTCAGAATCAACTAGAAATATCTCTAAATTAAATCGAAACATCTCTGAAACATCTTGAATCATCTTCAAATCATCCCATGACATCTCACAATAGATCAAACGACATTGAAAAACATTTGAAACCCTATTTCCTCTATTAATTAAATAATATAACATTATTTGATTAATTCACATTTTATCATTGTCAACAAATTGAATAAAAACCAGTTTATTTAATAAAGTCCTAAAAAACCCTAATTCTACTAGTAATCGAATAATACAATGTTATTTGATTAATTCACATTTCATCATTTCAACTAATTAAATAAATTACCTTTATTTAATCAAGTCCTATTCTTATCTTATTTCATCTTGATTAGTCAAATGACATCAATTATTTGATTGTCACTAATCCACCTTACTCAAAATTAATTGAATTATTAAATCATAATAATTAAATTATCACATTTCCCTCCAAAATTTGAATAATTGAATCAAATCAAATTAAACTATTCAAATTGGAAAAAATTAAAATTAAAATCAAATTGGAATGAATTAATTAATTAATATTCCTCACCCACTTTTTGATTGAGGAAATCATGGATTGCTAACTAAGAAATCTATTTTGCTAACAAAGAAATCAATTCTGCTAACTCAACCATCTAATTCCTAACTCAACCCTAGTTGATTAATCAATTGCTAACTAGGCAATCTATTTTGCTAACTAGCCAATCTATTCTTCAATCACCCTAATTGTGCAATCAACTTTACAAAATTTCCTCATGTCTAAATCCTCTCAACTCCTTTTGATCATTGATCTAGATTCCCTCCAACACAATCTTGATCGTCAATTCAAAATTGTTTTTTCTATATGACAAACCTCTCCCTTTGCAAATAATGATCAGTTTTTCAACTTACCTTATGCAACAAAGTGTTGTCAAGATCACCATTGAGAGAGCTTCATCATTTCTTCAAGAACAAGCATTGATCATCAAGCTTTTGTATACAAGCAATGGAGGCTTTGTAGTGATACGAACAACCCAACATCATGCAAATACACTCCAACATGGGATGGTAATCTCTTCTTGTTGTCTGAATTCATTTTGTTAATCTTAGGATCTCATTTCATTCAAATAGCTTATATTTTTACATTTCATGAGTGATGGAATAGGATAGATTAAGTGTTTTTGAATTATATTTGTTTTTTTATTTCAATCTCGCATTTGATCTTGATTTCGTATCATTTTTTCCTGATGGATTCCTTCCCCCTCACACAACATTCCTCTCCCAACACTTTTCCTACTTATTACAATGCTATAATCATGAGTGACCATGAAAATGACATTTGTGAGGAAGACATGTTGGTGTTAGGAGATCTAACAATTGCGAGCTTTGAAAATTCTACTTCTCCCACTTGGGAAAATATTATAGGGCATAAAGGTGTAATTGTAGACAACCATGATTATCACATTAACTCTTCTCCTAATATCCTTCATAGAAATGAAGATGATATTTTTGTGTTAAAAGATATACTTGAAAGTCATGACAATCTTGTTTTTGGGTATGTGCAGGATCATGATGGGCCAAAAAGTAGCGATATGATGGGTATATGGCTAACAATTATTTTTTTACCAAAAATTGATAAAATAAAAAGGGTTTTAAAAGGAGATTCTCAGCTTTCCACTGATATAAATTATGCTTTATGTTGAATTTAATAAGTAATTATTATTCATTTTCTATTCAAATTACGACTAAAAGTCCTAATTAATAGGCTGAATCTTGAAAAACATCTATAGCTTTCAAATGGTATCACATTTTTTGAATCCAAAAAAATGTGTCACATTCTATGCTTTGTATACTATAGGATTAAGAAAAGAAAAATTGAATTTCATGAAGTTTTGGCCAAGTTAAGGTGGTCAAACATACGAGTTTTTATATTTTTTTAAAAGTAGTAATAAAAAATTCATAAGTAATTATTGACTTGGAAAAAAATTACAAAAAAATATGCATCACATCAAGGCATGAGTCCTCTATGTATATCTAAAATATTATAAAAAAATATTATCATTTTATTGTGGTTAGGGTGGTCAGACAAACACCTACTTATTTTTTCCTTGAAATTTAAGTACCATTGCATTGAAATTTCAAATTTTCACCAAATAGAATTTTTTTTTTTTAACCTAGTAGTTTAGAAACTACATTCAATTTTCTATAGATTCTATTCTTACATATTTTTGAAATAATATAGATAACTTATTCAATTTTTTACGTCAAGTTACCTAACTCTGATTTTTCTGAATTTTTTACCACTTAAGGGCATTTTTTTCCATGATGATCATGCACATACCCTTCTCCTTTTCCTAATGCTCCTACCATATGGGAAGATTTATTTGGTAAGCACGAAAATCATAGTGGTCCTTCTTTTGATGCCTCCCCTACTAGTGATGAAGCTACTTTACAAAATCTAACCATGGCATGTGATGAACATATTACAAGCTCTCCTACTAGGGTAGATAATATGGCACAAGAGAATGATACCTTAGAGAAAATAGACAATCAAATAGGGCCTTCTCCTAATATCCCCACTATTGATAATAAAGAAAATTCAACCATTGATCATTCCCCTACTTGTGATGTAGTCACTTTAGAAGAACCAATCCTTGAATTTCAAGAACATTTGGTTTGTAGTTCTTTTAAACACTCTCCTCCTAGGGAGGATAACATTGAAAATAATGATATAGTGCCCTTAGAAGAAGATGAAAGGAAACATTAGACTCTCACTCGCTAAGGGACGTTAATATTATTCAACCTCAACTCATCCTTTACCCACCATTACAAAAACCTCAAACTCAAAACAAACCTGAATTCATCTTCTACCCACCTAAGAATAATGTGTCATAGTAGTTGAGTCAAAATATTGTTGCTCATACATATAACACTAGAAACAATTTGCAACCGCAACAACTAACCCCGACACCAGGTTACCTTTTCCTAATCTCGTATTGCCTAGTGCTCCTTGTTTTCCTTCGCATAGTGGGAAAGAGTATGATCTTGTTGAACAACTTAAGAATACTCCTACAAAGATATCTCTATGGGACCTAATTCAAAATTCACCTAATTATCACACTATGCTTCAAGCTACCTTGCAACAAGTTCATATCCCTTCTAATGCATAACCAAATGACATAGCAGTCATCATTCAAGGACTAAATCCTAACATTATTTTCCACCAAAGCGAACTCCCCCCTTTGGAAGTGCAAAAATAATATGATGCTTTCATGATCATAGCTCAATATAATAGGATTGGGATAAAGAAAACCCTTGTTGACAATGACTCTTCCCTTAATGTGTGTGTAGCATAAACCTTTTGGATAGGCTTCATGTGGATAAATAAAAAATTCAACCTAACTCTTTGTCTATTAAGGGATTTCACAATGTAGGAAAACAACCACTTGGGGTGATCACTTTTCCTATAATAGTTGGAATGGCCACATTAGAAACACCGATCCATGTTATGCCTCGTAATCTTTCATATAATCTCCTTTTAGGAAGACCATGGATTCATGTAATGAATGGGGTGCCTTCTACTCTTAATTGTAAAATTAAATACATCTACAACAACAAAGTGTACACAATCAAAGTTGACCCTAACCTAGAAAGTTGTTTCAACATTGAGAAAACCAAGGAAAATCCTTGAGCAACACTAACACCAACTACACAAGTGGAACCTTTTCAACAGAAAGACAAACAAAAATGAATAAGAAGTTGTCACGAAGCTATTAGATGATGATTGGGGTTCCTTATATTTCACACCAACATTCATGGGAGAATACAAGATCGTACATAAAAACTTTGACAAGGGAAGAGGAACAATGGTAATGTCAAAAAAAAAATTGGAAGACCCTTTGAAAACACCCACCTCAACCACTTTAAAACAAAACAAAACAAATTACACACTTTGATGAATCTAATTACAAACAATTGCCAAATCCAAAAGTAATGAAAAAGCTTTATGGAAAAGGTTATGAACTTATGAAACAACTTGGATATAGTGGAAAAGGATGTGGTGCTAGAGAACAAGGTATCTACAACCCAATAGATTCTAACACGCAAGAAACAACTCATGGTCTTGGTTATTGTCCTTTGATAGAAATAAATGAACCTTCACTCAATATCAACACTCTTACAAAAGATTCCTCTAAACTGACCTTAATGGTAGTGCACCCTGAATTGATCGACACTAGTGGTCTTGGTTTTTGTCCTTTGTAAACAAAGACATCTTCATTTAATGTCAATTCCATCTCACAAAACACTAATGATTTGAATTTGTTAGATTATAGACCCTCCTGTAAAGAAGAGAACAAAATTCACAATCTAAAGAGTCTTGCATAGGTATGACAACTAATACGAAGCAAGAAACATCTTTGACACAAATTACAGGAACACCTTCTACCATTGATCAAGAGGATATCTTGTTGAGACTCCTCCAAGATCACTTGATATCTCTCCCTCCAAGAACTTGAAAGACATTTTATTACAAGAATTCATTTTGCACATATCATAGTGTTCATGGTCATACTACTAATGAATGTAAGGCTTTGAGCAGTAAAATCCAACATGTTAAGGATTTAGGTTCTCTTCCTTATGTGGGGGCACCTCATTCCTCTAATTGATACAGATTTTCACTCTAGCATGTTTCTCATCAATCATTTTGGCTCATCATTTCGTTGCACTAAGTGTGGGAAATGGGTTAGAAATCCTTATCCCTATATGTCACCTTTTGTTGTCTCTTTTGGCTAGTCATTAACCTTGCATGAACATATAAGCACAAGTTTGGGATGTGAATGACATGTCTTAAGTTGACTCACATGTGACATACTTACTCATGATGTAGATAAATTCGGAAACATATGACTTGGCATAGGGCTTTCCAGATTGGCTCTCATGTCTTCTTAGCATTTATCATTGGCTACTTTAAAGCAATTGCTCATAGTGATGGTGTAACAACCACTTTAAAGTGGGGGCATACATAGATGACATCTTTTGGAAAAAAATTCATGGCGTGATTTTTCTTTTTTCTTGTGATGTGCCCTCTTCTTGGTGGTGTCATTGGGTTTGATGTCATCCAAGAGTGTATGATCTTATGACATTGAATGATGTGAATGAGGCATCCCTTGGCCAATGATCTGACACTTTGACTTGTCCTCTCTTGGAAACATTAGGCACAATGTTCCCTAAGATGAGACCTTGCACGAACTAAGCAAAATCCCTTTGAACATTTCTTGTACTATCTTGCATTTACGATGTCTATGAGTTCAAGCATACGAAGTTTTGCTTACCTCATAGAGCTTGAAGATCATTTTTGTGTGGAACCTTATTAAAGGTATTAGGAGGTATAACTTTGGTATGGTTGATCGGGAAGCCTCACTTTCCCCATAGCCACTTGCGTGTGTGTGAGTGCATCCTATCCATGAGTGTATGTTTCTCACTTTTTAGTCTTTCTCACCCGATGGAAAGCCAAGAGTTTCATTGCCTCAAAATGAGTATGCACTTTTGGACAAATAGCCTAGATCTGATCCACATCATGGAAAAATGGTTGAAGATTGATCCACCTTTTATTTTTTCTCATTTGTACTTCTCTTCCTTCTATTCATTGCCATTGCATGATCACGTATCTTGTTTTGCTGCAAATCATTCACCTTGTGCGTGTTTTTTTGTGCTTATGTTGGTTTGACTTATGATCTTGGATCTTGGGGGCTTGAACTATTCCTTCATCCTTTTTATCCTAGACCATCTACATTGGTACAATTGGAACCCTCTTGAATGTCTACTTTAGTGTGAGTTTGAAAGAAGTTCATCCTCTCACTAAAGTGGGGGCTAAATGTGGACACTAAAAAAGTAACCCTTCTACTTTTTTTGTCTCGTTTGGGTCCTTCTTGTGATTTTGGGCTTAATATTACCTTGATTTAATGTGGATATCACATTCACATTAGGTCTTGGGCCCTTGCAAACTGAATAAAATGTATTTACCGATGTCTTGCAAAGGTGTTGTAAAGTGTTGTAAAATACTTTCACACTTTTCTAGATTTTTATTAAACATTTAAGCCTAATGGACCTATTTTACCCTTAATTTAATATTGTAAAATGTATTTAATTATATTCTCACCTTAATCTAGAAGGCTTGTAAATTAAACCTGGTTTTAATTTAGTGTTGTAATGTGTTTTACACATTCACATTGGATCTTGTGCCTTTCTAGGCTATGTGGACCTCATTTTAATTTTGTAAAGTGTATTTAACCACACTTTCACATTGAAATTTTTGTTCCTAGCCTAAAAACCCCTTTATATCATCATTAATAGGCCCTTATGACCCCATATTATGCATCCTGAGGCATATTTTGATCAAAAACCTAACTATATTAACATATAAACCTAATTTCTTCACTCCCCAACATCCCAGTTGGAAAAAGAGCTTCTGTGGGACCCATTTGCCACTTTGGGTGATTGATTCCCATCTAGGTAGGACCCATTCGCCCAGAATGACGAATGAGTCCCATTTGAGCTATTTTGGGGTTTGAGTAGGAAAAACTAGGTTTTAAGTTTAATTTTCATCAATGTCAACCTTGGGGAGCAAATTAAATGGAATTTGAATGCCTTTCCCATATAAATAAGTTCTTAAATCATTATTTCATAAGGAATTCATGTTCTTAATTCAAGAAAGCTAGGGTTAGGTATTTTCAAGACTTCACAAGATCAATTCTAAGGCATTCAAGGGTAGATTCTTCATCCATTTTTGTAGAAATTCAAGATCCATCATCATGGAAAGTTTCTAATTGCATTATCTCATGTTCATGCTTCATTATTTTATTTTCATCATTTGGTTTAATTACCTAAAAGGGGTTGACCAAGGCAAACCCTTATTCCTCTAACAATCAACAAGTTTTTCTCCTCTTTAAAATTGTGATTGCAAGTCTGTAGATTGAAGAAAAATGGATTGGAAGCCTTCAAGAGTTCCAAAATGAAAATTTGCAAATGTTGTCAAAGTTGTCATGAAAATTCAATGTCAAGACTCACGAAAACTTGGGTCTAGGGAAAAATGTCCATCCAATATTCATGAAATCAGTGGGAAAGTGTTTATTTCATCCATCTTCAGAGGCTTGCAAAGTTTCAGTTTGAGATTCTGCCCTTGGGACACTTTTTTTTTTTTAAATGGGACTCATCCCCCAATAGTGGCGAATGAGTCCCAATGTAGGTTTTTTTTAGAGATCTTTGTAGATTCAGATACCCTTTTGGATGAAACTTGTTTCGGGACAATTTTCCAAAACTGGGACTAATTTTCCTAAAATGGCGAATGAGTCCCACCAGGCTTAAAAAGCAGCAATTTCAAAATTTCAGAGATAATTCTAGCCTTCAACACATTTCCAGGTGCACAATTTATATTTCATAGCTTTCTATTTTACTTTACTTGCATTTCTATTCATCTTTCTAGGTCATCTTGCATATCATAGTATGTTTTCAAACATTTTGCATTTTCCAAGTTTTGCATTAGTGGTAAACCCTTTTTTCAGCTTTCAACCTTTAGGACAATATCCTTTGATAGATTTCAATCTCTTTTTCATTGAAATCTCAAGGGCTTGTTCTTGAATGTGAGCATTGTGAAATCGGATCCCTCTTCCTTCATTCTCCTTTTGGTGTGAACAAGGAAGTTGTGCATTCCATTTCCATTGTCCACACTACTACAAATCCTTCATACTTTATATTTTGAATGTGTTTTCTTATTATGGATTGAGAGTTGCTTCAGTCACTAAGACATGTATGATTGGCCTAGCAAGTGACATTATTATTGCATTGCCTTTAACAACTTCGATGATGATTTTTGATGAAGAATCATGCGGGTATCTTTTGATTAAAATCACTTATTCAAAGTTGTAAAAATAGTTACTAAGGCTAATGAATGAAATGTTGGTTATGTTAAGACTTTGGTTTTTACAATTGTCCCCATTTGATTATTTTTTCCTTAGCAATTATCTCCATTCAAGATTTTTGAAATGGTTATGTTGTGTGAAGGAAGTTGGGGATGTTATTCAATAGAGGTTGGGAGTTTGTTAACTATTTTTGAGTGAATATTGCATAAATGGTTCTTTCAACGATAAGGAGTAGGTTCTTGTTTTTGAAATGTATGGCTTTAAGACAATGTGAAGTGACTATTTTAGTATAGATGCAGAAGTCATTTCTTGTGTCTAAACTTCACGTTTCATATAATAATCTACACAACACTACAATCTTTAACCATGGTGCAATGTTTTGAAGATTAAGTGTATCACCATTATTTTTACATATATGAAGTTGTGTGCATTTGGTCATTTTGTGAGTATGGTTTTGATGTAAAAAGGAAAATATGAATAACAATATTCCATGTTTTTATTCAAGAAGTATGTTGCTTTTTTAATTTAAATATGATCACTTATGATTGTCATTGGAGTTAGTGGGTTTCAACTATGATATTGGATTGATGAAAAAGTGTTGTGGAATAGGTGAATAAGGGAAATGAATTTTTTTGAATTGTTGATGCAGAGATAAAGTGGTGGATTATCCTAAAACAGAGTAACCCTTCAATCTTGTTTATTTCCTCTGAGATTAATGAAAGCCATGTATGTTTGCTAGCGAGACATATAGTTTTTCAAATGAGGCATATTATGTTGCTAGTGAGGCATATTGCTTGGCTAGTGAGGCTTTTCCAATGAAGCATACAATTTGTACCCATTGAGTTTTTTGGCCAACGAGGCTTAATAAGATTTACTTTCATAGTGTGTGTTTTACCCTTTTAAGGTTTTCCACTCAAATACTTGTGTTTAGTCCCCTCTTGGTTATGCTTCATATTGTGCTTGATTGATCATCTTTGTTCAAGTGTCATGTTCTAATTTGCATATCTTTGTCTCCCTCAACATACAATATCTACAGTGTTTGAAGCATTTTCAATGGGTCTCTTTGAATAATCAAGTGAGTTAAGTTTTAAATTTTATTTTCTCATTAGACCACTGATTCAACCCCCCTTCTTAGTGGTCATGTACTCCAACATGCCTAACCCCCATACTAAAATACAAGATTTTAAGGAGGATGTTGATGGTACAAGGACCCTACCTATTTCCACTATTCATGAATTGGAATGAATTCCAACACAACCATATTAAGATTTAGAAGAAGTTCAATAGGATGGAGGATGATCTTTGTAGGATGGTTGACATAATGAATGACATAATCCAATGTTTTCTTGCTAGGGTGGCGGTCCTACAAGTTGATTTAAAGAAAATAAAAAATGCAAGATAGTTCTATGAGTAGGAACAAAAAGAAATAGAAATAAGTTGATATAAAAGAGGAGCTTGTGGGCACTACCGCCTAGGAAAAAAACTATTTCTTTATGCAAGAGCTAGAAGAACCTCATTACTCAGTATAGGGTGTAATGCCTATTGCACTAGTGATGTCCTCATTTTGTCCCGAGATAAATTTGTTTGGTTTTTCATGATTTCATTTATATTAGTTAAATTATGACTAATATTTTCTTGATTGTTATTTTTAAACAGTGATTTTGTTCTATGATATTTAGTTGATGTTTGTCTATTTGGTTAGTTAGTTGTTCATTTTTTGTTGTTATTCACTTCTTTTGGTAAGGGATGAGAACCCTTGTTTTCTTTGTTGATAATATAAAAATAAAACACTTTATTATCAAATATTCAAAATATGAGACACAATATTTTTAAGTAGACATAGAATTTGCATAGGATATGTCACATATCATAGCTTATTTTATCTTAAGATTCTATGTTATTTTTTTTCTATAATTGAGAAAAAATATAAATATTTAAAAGGTTAATTTACAAATCCAACTTAGGTGAAAAAGTGGGACAAACATTTATGTTATCACCCCTATAATCTTGTCTCAGTAAATCATCATCATTAAGCAATAGGATTCAAGAATGTCTCAACGATTGATTGGTCACTATGAAAGTCTTAACCAATAGATGGTGACTAGAAGCTAAAATCATATGAGATTATTGGATAGGGTTCAAACACTTGATAAGAAGGACTAGGTATTTCTTTGGTGCATAGAGTTGATTTTTTATTAGAATGCTAGACTCGCCATTTTTAAATAGTCTATTGATGGGTGCTCTAAATTTCCTTTTTATCATGTTAGGCTAGTATGTAAATAGTAAGCTTGGGAGTTGTATGAGGCATGTGTGAAAAATCCTTAATTACATGGTTAGTAAATAATACCTAAAACTAGTATTTAAGTGATTGATATAAATATAACTATAAACACAAAATGTTAGTTAGCCACTTGACTCTCTTGGGCCACTCTAAAGTTAAGGGTGTGCTCTATCGAAGAGCAATCATGCCCATGGGGTTGAGCTAAAAACACTTTTTAGATTCCTAAAAAATAAATTTCCCTAAGGGTTTATAATTTATTCAAAAGAAACTCATAAAACAACTAGGAGACCGTGAATCTCTATCTAGATGGGAACTTTCTATCTTTCTTTATCAAAGATTTGAAAGTCCCAAGTCTATTGAGATAAAACAAGATAGTGTTTCTTATAAACATATAGTTTGATTGGTTGAGGAGCATGTTTACCTAATTGGTTTCATTGAATGAAAACAAGAAAAATTCATTGGTGATGTTACAAACCCTAGTGATTTGATGCCATGGGACTTCGAAGAGTGCTCAAGGTCCAAGTTGTCAAGGACTAATTTGATGTGATATGACTTATGTACTAAACTATCAAGTTGTAATTTTCATATCATTCACTAATAAATTCCATGAAATCTATTAAAAAGAGAAGTCAATCAAAGAATAAGAAGCATATCTCATCCAAAACTTTAGGAACAAACTCTTAGACTCATTTTAGTGTCATCCTCAATATAATTTTAAAAAAATGTTGTAGGAGGTAAGACTAAAACCATTTTAATATCCACAATCTTATCAAAGATGAGACTAAGAAAAATTAATGTGAGAAACCTTGAGATCATCCCACAAAAAAATAATATGAGAAAACGAAAAGAATCACATAAAGAGCCCTAAATCATACCTCCTCAAATTCAGTTCATCAATCTTATAATCATTAAAAGATCTTTTGGAAACTTACGTTCCTCACCATCTAAAACTTTCGAAATTTATTTCAACAAAATGATAGAACTAATCTCGCATGAAATCTAATTATTTCCAACAAACTCTGTAGGCCAGAAAAATGAAGAGGATGCTTGATACAAAAATGAATTCTAAATGAGCTTAGAGA
Organism: Sequoia sempervirens; assembly: GCA_007258455.2. Lineage (NCBI taxonomy): Eukaryota > Viridiplantae > Streptophyta > Pinopsida > Cupressales > Cupressaceae > Sequoia > Sequoia sempervirens. The sequence goes on along the minus strand of VDFB02373365.1, from coordinate 285,226,677 downwards.
TTAATATACTATATGTAGGATTCATCCTTGTTAATTTATTGTTTTTCTATATCCTTAACCATTTACATGAGAACGGTTTGTAGTATTTTTGGGTCAACATTCAAGTCATATTTAAGGTTAGAACTTAGAAGTATAGCATAACACTTTGGGATGTCAAGGACATTTGAGGCTACTTCCACAAAGCTTTAAAATCAATTACAAATCTAAATAGTCTACAGAGTCCAACGAACCGAAACATATAACTGTTTAAGGAAATAACGCATTACAGATTATTTGACTGCGTAGGCTCACATACAGTCCTCAAGTTTGTGCTAAAGAGCCCAAATTTTATTGAATAGCGTAGTAATATATAAGTAGCAGTAATATTCATTAAGCGTCCGACCAAGTCATATCAGCTTTTCCATCGTCCTGATTGAGGCCCAGAGTATCCCAAACAGCAGCGGAAGCGTCGACAATATTATTATGGCAAGGGGGCTGAAAATCGTGTTCTTGGTCACACCCATGCCTCGAATCGCACTCGTCCACAACGGTGGCCATGGCGGTCTTACCATTTGCATTGATTTGGATCTGCTTTCCGCAGCGGCTCTTCCTGTCAAACCAGCCGGTGGACAAGGCCACGATCATCTCACTGTTGGAATGATATTGCTCGTCACATTCAGACGGCCCGCCGCCGCTACCCCCTTGACTGAAGCGATTGAGAGTAAGAGTGGCGGAAGTCTGTGAAGTGACGGGGGGAGAGCAGTCGTATGTCGGGTAAGTCTCCGTCGCTTTACAGCACCCCGATCCTTCTGCCGTATTGCAATTGCCGTCGCTGCCCTGCAATGAGCCACTGGGTTGGCAGATGTCTTCCTGCGCTCGCACTAAAACCGCTATCCGCAACAGTATTATAACACCTCCATCCGCACCAGTATTGCAACGAGCCGCTGGGTTGGCAGGTGTCTTGCTGCGCTCGAACTAACACCGTACCCATGCACACCATTATTATAACGCAACGAGCGCGCTGGGTTGGCAGGTGTCTTTATGCTCGCTTTCGCCATGGAATTCGAGCGTGTAATGATGGGGAAAATATGAGAAGAGGAAGGAGACGGTGCAATGGCCTGAGTCTCCCGACGTCTGACTTACTTTCGAAGTTTGCAACGACCCGAGATCTGCGGGGATTTTGAAATGTCATATTCCTGTTGACGTATGTGAAAAGATATATTTATAACCATTTCCAGGTTGTTAATAGATTATACTTTTCAATTCAAATGTAAACTCATTTAATTACATGGACTTTTCGGCAGAGCAGTAGTCAATGTTAAAGTTTCAGTCGTCTTACTCGGAGGACTTTTGTGCAGAGCAGTCAATGTTAAAATTCTGGTCGTCTTACTCGGATTGTTCTTGACTGCCATGCACCTTTCACGAGTTCAAACAGTACATTCGAAGTTTTTTAGATAGTTTATGTAAGTTTTTTTTTTTTTTTTTTTTATATGGTTTATTTATTACTATAATTAAAAATTTAGTTATCTTAGCAAGTTATTTAGAGTCTTTTGTATAAGTTAAAATAGATTTAACATTACATGGATTTTTGTATGACCTCCCTTCTTATAAGAAATGTGATATAGACTCGTATGTATCTACAATTAAGGTTTGGAGGTGTGACTCATCGTGCAACTTGTCATATCAACATGTATAGCAAGAACTGTCTCTAAAATAAATTTTTAAAGATTTGACCAAAATTTAGTCATGGAATCTCTGGTAATCGAACATCAAAATAACATGTCTTCTTAAACTAATTTCATAGTTTCTTCCAAATATAACTTATATAACACGTATGTAATCTTAAAGCTTTTTAATAACCATTGTTCCTTATATATTATATAATCCAAATAGGAGCATGTTCAAACACACAATAATGAAGGGTTAACACATTGAAAAGGTGTCAAGGATTGAGGTTTGGGGATATGTCATGACAAAAACATAGGAAAGGAAAAGGTTGGAACACCAAAAAGGATAAGAGAAAAGAGTGAGGGATGGAGTAGAAAAGGAATCAAGGATCTAGAGCAAGGTGTAATAATACCCAAGTAAGGGTGATCCTATAAACTTGATCTCAAAATTGGAAGTGGAGGGAGTTGGGGTTTCCAAGATTATGGTGATGAAGGAAATAGTAAGTTCAAGGAATGGAAAATATAAAACTCTGGCATAATAAATAATTCATTTAGTAAAAGGTTAAGATTTCAAGGGTTGTGGGTGATGAGGAAATCGTACCCGGGGAAGTGAAACCCTAATATCTTGAAACACACAAAAACTTGAACACATAACACCCAACAATTAGACATTTTCTTAAAATTTTACAACTTCCAATACATTAGAGGACCCACTTGGAATTTCTTAGATTAGTAAATAATGGTGGGTAAAATAAGGCAAGGGCAACAAAAAGGAAGTGACTCAAGAAAAAAAATTACTATGGGATTGACTCCCAATAGGGCTATCAAAATATTGCTCTTAAAAGTGAGTTCATTTTAAGATTAGAACTAGAAATTCAAATGGAGGTCAAAATGAGTAAACACCAAAATATGGCAAATAGTTTTTCTATAGCCTACTTGGAAAAATATGTTCTTCTAACTTGTAGAAATGTTTAGGTTTTAATTTATTCTCCATTAACCTAACTACAAAAGGATTTAGGAGAGCAAGGAAATAAGCCCACTACTATCCATAGGATGTCCCATTAGAAAATGAGTAAAAAGTAGGCCAAGGGACTTTATTTTAACTACAATTTTAAAAGGGCAAGAAATCCATCATTGCAGAGAACAAGGTTTATATCTCTTTGATTTTATAGTGGTACCCAATTATACTAAAGAGTCTTTGGAAGAGGAAGAAGAGATAACTTTCTATAAAATGAGTCAATAAAGGATTATCACATTTTTATTCATGTTGTTGTAGGTGTCTCTCATCTCTAAACTATCAAAGATATTGGTTATATTAAGTGCCAAAAAGTTGTGGTTCTAATTGATTTATGGTATCACTATTAACTTCATTATCAAAATATTCACTAACTCCATTACTATTTTCATTATTGCAACAATTTATAAATTATTGTGGCCAATGAGAATAATAGTTTTATGTCAACAAGTGTTGAAATGTAAAACTAATTGTGGGAAGTATCAATTGAATTTTGATGTGTATTAAGGTTTGTGCAAGATCATGGGGATTCAAAAAGTGGCGATGTGAAAAAAAGGCATTTTTAACACGTCCAAAAACTCAAAATTCATGCCTTTGACTTTTTGCAGGCCAAAGTAAATATCTGTTTTGGTTTGGTAATACCGAACCTAAACGGATCATATCCGTTACAAAATGGATATCTTTTTTCTTTAAAGGAGTGTTTATAATTGTGTCGGGTCCAGCCCAACCAATTATTATATTATATATAACGAATATCTGTTCTTTGTATTATAATTAAAAAAAAAAATTGAGAGGTCATATTATATAATATTATATTATGTTATAATATTATATATGTATTACTATATATTATAATATAATACATATATTATATTATAATATAATATTATATTATATTATATTATAATATAATATAATATAATATAATATAATATAATATAATAATATTATATTATACTATATTGATTTTATATTATATATAATATAATATCAATATAGTATAATATAATATTATTATATATAATATATATTATATATAATATATATATATATATATATATATATATATATATATATATATATAATATATATATTATATATATATATATATATAATATTATATTATATATATTATATTATAATATTATAATATATATTATATATATATTATAATATTATATATATATATTATATTATATTATAATATTATATATATATATTATATTATAATATTATATTATATAATATATATATATATTATATTATAATATTATAATATATATTATATTATAATATTATAATATATATTATATTATAATATTATATTATAATATTATAATATATATATTATATATATATATATTATATTATAATATTATAATATATATTATATTATAATATTATATTATAATATTATAATATATATTATATTATAAGATTATATATTATATTATATTATATTCAATATTAAATATTTAAAAAGCACAATTAAATATGGTCAGGTCCTGAATTCGATCATTTTATTTAAAAGTTTGTAAATAAAAAATGGATATCCATTATAAGCGAATATCATTCTTTGTGTTATAATTAAAAAAAAACTAAGAGGTCATATTATATAATATTATATTATATTATATTATATTATATTATATTATATTATATTATATTATATAATAATATAATTTAATATAATTTAATATAATATCAATATAATATAATATAATATAATATAATATTATAATATATGTATTATTATATATTATTATAATACATATTATATAATATATATTATATTATATTAAATAATAGATATTTCAAAAAAAATACCATGGTTGGGTTCTAGACTCGACCATTTATTTAAAAACGTTGTAAATTAGGAAATGGATATTTGTTATCTGTTTCCTGCATTATAAACAGACCAAAAAAAAAACCTGAAGAGCTATATTTCTACAGTGTGTATGCATGGGGTTTTAAAGAACGACTCAGATATCCATTTGGGTGAGTCAAATTACCAAAAAAATCACTAAATTTGTAAGGTATGCTTGATTTTTTCAATTTTTATTCAATTTTTATTCATTTTGCTTCTTTTTTTTAATTTTAGTCAAAAGTAGGGTATATTTGATAGATTTTTTATTAGATTAAAACCATTGTTAATTTAAAAAAAAATTATCAATTAACAGGTTAAAAATGGATGAAAATGAAAATCCTTACCCCGTACAAAATGAAAACCCTAATCTTATAGAAAATGAATACCATGCAAATCCTCCACTACAACCATTGTTTATGAATGAAAATGTGCCAACAATACATGAGTCTATTCATAGAAATTTAGATCAATTAAGAAAATTATGTCAAATCTATGAGACACTCGATGAACTATCAGATATGAAAAGTACTTTGGAAATAATCATTGTAAATGTTCAAACTTTGGCAACTCAGCATAATAGATTGCACAAGGTGAGAGCAACAAAGACAATTTTATGCTAATGGATTATTGTATGATGAGGTGAAGGCTCTTGACATTGAAAAAGCCCAATTAGACTAGTTATTCATAGATCAAAGAACGAGACAGCATGTTAATGTACGAAAACCAAAATTTTCAATTAAATGGTGCACCCATAGAGGAATATTAGATAATTTTTGGAGATGTTGGTGGATGGTTTTTGATAAACCACCCAACAACAATCTTGATGTCCCTCAGTATTTTCTCCGAAAATTATATGTTGAGTTTGTGCTAGGGAAACATGTCAATTACTTTGACATGCGAGATTTCCAAGGTGTTGGTAGAGGGATGCCATGGGATAGATCTAGGGCACACCGAGTCACCCCAGTTCGTCCTCCTCCACCTATTGCTGCTTTGACTCCACTACTTTACCCTGAGATTGATGTAGATGCACGGGGACTATGAAAATTTATGCATTACATTCGTTGAGTGATCATTTGGTAAGGCAGATCCATCATGTTGCGTAGCCATTTGATGGTGCATCCCATCATGGTGGTGTTGCACCTAATACATCCCAGCATGATGGTGGTGCACCTGTTGCAGCAACTCCCACTGGTACACAGCCATCAACTCCCACTAGTACACCATCCTCTTTGGGACATATTTTTGTGCCTCATCATTTCATGATGTGCAACAATTTATGTTTCGGTCCTCTCTGATGGTCCACTGAGGCTCCCATAGACACATCAGACTTTAAGGTTCATGATATGTTGGATGTAGGAGTTGATAAACGATGGAGTGGAGCATTTGTAGGAGAGACATCAACTGTCAAGGATGATATGGGAGCACCGGTAAGTCTTAAAGCAATTTCATAGTGTGTTTTATGTAAATTCTTTCATCTTTTATGAAGGATATTTGTACTAATATATGTTTATGTGCTCAAATCTTTAATAGTTGTTGACAAAAGAGCAGCTATCGAAACTGCGGCAGGCTATGCGTACTACCATTTCATTTTCCTTAGATAATCAATACACGGTAAATAATTTAAATTGTTATTTTAGATGTTAATCTTTGGAATCTAATATGTTTAAATACATGTACTACATATATTGATAATCTAATGTAATCTTGTCTTTTTATGCAGCAACCTGGTTCTTATACATCCTTGTTGACCGAGTCTGACCCATTGGATGAATTTGCACAACAGGTATATATATTTTTTATTATCAACATTATAATTATATGTGCATGTGCATTTACATTCTTGTCATTTTTTATATAGTAAACCATCTTAGCTGATCCATCCACTATGAGCCCATCCAGTGTCATAGCATCACAGCCCTGTATGTGTTTAATTTATATTACAGATCATTTATGTTTAGATATGAGTAGATATGTGATTATTAGATATGATTATTTGTCAACAATTATATTTTAATTTGTATCATTTTTATTTTATCTGCTATAGTCCTATGTTTGACTCAGCATTGTGACGAGTGAGAGACCATTATTTTATACGAGGACCCCTAATCATCCTAAGGGACAATCATATGCAGAACATCTTGCAAAAAAGAGAGCAAGATTTGAGGTAAACAAGAATTGCATTATTTATATAATATAGTACATGTATACTGATTTTGATGTTAAATTTGTAATTTATAAATGATGGTATATAAGTTTCTATGTACTAGTCTATCTTGTCAACCATTCATATAATATACTTTTCATTTTGAAATGTTATTGTACAGGAAACTACAAAGAATCTAACTTCTTCGAGGAGGCTTGATTTTCATGGTCTAGCACAGGCTTAGGATATGATATAGATTGACATGTACTTAGGGTTTGAAAGATCTTGAGATGGCATATATGCCACAATTTGTAAAACTCGTTGTAAAACTTGTTGTAAAACTTGTTGTAAAACTTGTTCTGAGTAGGCATATGCCAAATTTGTATATGCACTTGAACACAATTATTCTATAGTTTGATATATAAGAATTGATATTCGATCTAATTTTTTTCCTCGTGTGCATGTCTTTCTACTTTGAATTTTCAAAATGTAATCTATAATTATCTTAGAATTTTGTTTAAAGTTATGATTGATAATGTATGTTATAGATTAACGAAATAAAATTTTAATAGAACTTATGAATTACAATTGGTAATCCATCTATTTCTTTGAGGAGACTTTTCAAACAATGAATTGTCTTTTCTATTGTACCACATTTTGCATAATGTCTACCAATACATTTTTATCAAACACTCATTTTGAGAATACCCATGATTTCAAGCTCCATTGAATGAATTTACATTTGACATTATTATTTTTTTAAACTCGTGTAATGAAGTGTGCAGCTGATTTTTATTTCAAAAGAAGTTAAAATTAATGAAAAGTGGATATAACTTAATGAAATGCATTTCATGTTATAGTGTTTATTTGAAAGTAATATAATTATCTGGATAAAAATCAATGTCACTTAATTTTCATTGAAGCATTTCCACACTTATCTCACTCAAACAACACCTCAAACATGTTTATTTTTCCTAGATTATAAAAGGGTTAATTGAAAGTATGCATTTCCACACTTATCTCACTCAAACAACACCTCAAACACATTTATAGAAGTCTACATATGCTTAATACACCTTTATAAATTGTTGCCCCAACAAATTTCAATCACTAACACCCTTAGACCTCGCAATTTAACTCAAAAACCACACTTTTCACATCTAGGGCATCATACCCAAACCTCGATTTACCTCCCCTGCTTTCCCAAACCTTTCTAACATCTAATTCCTACAACTTCCAACTATTTTCCAATGAACTACAACAAGATGACTCTTGAACTTCCATCATTTGACAATAAGTTGCAATTTTGACAAGCAGTGTAAAGTTGCAACCTGGTGCAGCTTTTTCTCTACAACTCATAGGACCAAAAAGATTGTACTAACATGTGTGGATGGGTACATTTACGATAGGGATGGTCCTCTTTTGCACCCAAATACACCAAATCACTCCAAGCTACATTAGACCGGTGATTTCCCTTAAGAGTCCAAAGTGCTAAAAGACATCAATCTTTGAAGGGCTATTTTTTGGAAACCGTGATACCTAAAAACAATTTTTCAGAGGCTATGGGATCGTGTTGGGACCCTGTACAATAAACTCTCTCAAATTTTTCTATCTTGGATGTGTTTTCCCATGGTGACGAGTTTTCAGTTGAGGAAAAAGTTGTCAGATGCAAGTAGTGTAAAATTGCAAAGTGGTGTAACTTTCATTCTGCAACTTGTAGGACCAAACGGATTGTTCCAACACATCTGGATGGGTACACTTACGCTAGGGATGGTCCTCTTTTGCATCTAAATACGTTGAATCACTCTGAGCTACATTGGACAAGCGATTTCCATTAAGAGTCCAAAGTGCTAAAAGGCAGCAATCTTTGAAGGGTTATTTCTCAGAAACTATGACACCTATAGACTCTTTGTTTGAGGCTATGGGATTTTGTTGAGACCCTCTACAATAACCTCTCTCAAATTTTTCTATCTCAGAGGAATTTTACAGTGGGGATGGTCCTCTTGTGCACCCAAATACGCTAAATCACTTTGAGCTACATTGGACCAATGATTTCCCTTAAGAGTCCAAAGTGCTAAAAAGTAGTAATCTTTGAATTTTTATTTCTCAGAAATTGTGATGCCTACATACTCTCTGTCTAAGGATATGGGATCGTGTTGAGACCCTCTACAATAACCTCTCTCATTTTTTGTTATATTGGAGGTATTTTCCCGTGGTGACAAGTTTTAAGTTGAGGAAAAAGTTGCCAAATGCAAGTAGTGAAATGTTGCAAAGTGGTGCTACTTTTGTTCCGCAACTCGTAGGACCAAAATAATTGTTCCAAAATGTCCAGATGGGTACGTTTAAGCTAGGGATGGTCCTCTTTTTCACCCAAATACTCTAAATCACTTCGAGCTACATTGGACTGGTGGTTTCCCTTAAGAGTCCAAAGTGGTAAAAGGTAGTAATATTTGAATCTTCATTTCTCAGAAACCGTGACACCTACAGACTCTTCATTTGAGGCTATGAGATCATGTTGATACCCTCTACAATAACCTCTCTCATTTTTTACTATCTCAGAGGGATTTTCCCGTGGCGACAAGTTTTCAGTTGAGGAAAAAGTTGTCAAATGCAAGCAATGAAATGTTGCAAAGTGGTGCAACTTTCATTCTGCAACTTGTAGGACCAAATGGATTGTTCCAATACATCTGAATGGGTATGTTTACACTAGGTATATTCCTCTTTTTCACCCAAATACTCTGAATCACTTTGCGCTACATTGGACCAGCGATTTTCCTTAAGAGTCTAAAGTGCTAAAAGGCAACAATCTTTGAATCTCTATTTCTCAGAAACCATGATGCTTATAGACTCTCTGTCTAAGGCTATGGGATCATGTCAACACCCTCTACAATAACCTCTCTCTATTTTTTCTATCTTGGAGGAATTTTCCTGCGGTGACAAGTTTTCAGTTGAGGAAAAAGTTGTCAATTGCAAGTAGTGTAAAGTTGCAAAGTGGTGCAACTTTCGTTCTGCAACCTGTAAGACCAAATAGACTATTCCAATACATCCGGATGGGTATTTTTACGCTAGGTATGGTCATGTTTTGCACCTGAATATACCAAATCACTCTGAGCTACATTGGACTAGCGATTCCTCTTAAGAGTCCAAAGTGCTAAAAGACAATAATCTTTGAATCTCTATTTCTCAGAAATTGTGACACCTACAGACTCTTTTCCTAAGACTAGGGGATCATGTTGAGACCCTCTACAATAGTCTCTCTCATTTTTTGCTATCTCAGAGGCATTTTCCAGCGGTGACGAGTTTTCAGTTGAGGAAAAAGTTGTCAAATGCAAGTAGTGTAATGTTGCAAAGTGGTGCAACTTTCATTCTGCAACTCATAGGACCAAATGGATTGTTCCGACATTTTCGGATGGGTATGTTTACACTAGGGATGGTCCTATTTTGCACCCAAATATGTTGAATCACTCTGAGCTACATTGGACCGGTGATTTCCCTTAAGAGTCCAAGGTGCTAAAATGAAGTAATCATTGAATCTCTATTTCTTGGAAACTGTAATGCCTATAGACTTTCCATCTGAGGCTGTGGGATCATGTTGCACCCTCTACAATAACCTCTCTCAGTTTTTTCTATCTTGAAGGATTTCTCCTAGGGTGACGAGTTTTTTGTTGACGAAAAAGTTGTCAGATACAAGCAATGTAAAGTTGCAAAGTGGTGCAACTTTCATTCTGCAACTCGTAGGACCAAACAGACTATTCCAACACGTTTGGATTGGTACGTTTACGCTAGGGATGGTCATCTTTTTCACCTACATACACCGAATCACTCGGAGCTACATTGGATCGATGATTTCCCCTAAGAGTCTAAAGTGTTAAAAGGCAATAATTTTTTAATCTCTATTTCTCAAAAACCATGATGCCTACAGACTCTCTGTCTAAGGCTATGGGATCATGTTGAGACCCTCTACAATAATCTCTCTCATTTTTTTCTATCTTGGAGGAATTTTCCTGCCATGACGAGTTTTCAGTTGATGAAAAAGTTGTCAAATGCAAGCAGTGTAATGTTGCAAAGTAGTGCAACTTTCATTTTGCAACTCGTAGGACCAAATGGACTATTCCAACATGTCTGGATGTGTACGTTTACGCTAGGGATGATCCTCTTTTGCACCCAAATGTTTCAAATCACTTTGAGCTACATTGGACTGGCGATTTCCCTTAAGAGTCCAAAGTGCTCTTGGAAACCATGACGCCTATAGACCCTTCGTCTAAGGCTATAGGATCATATTGTGACCCTCTACAATAACCTCTTAATTTTTGCTATCTTGGATGCGTTTTCCCACAGTGATGAGTTTTTAGTTGATTGAAAAAGGGTTAGATGGATGTGATGTAAAGGTGCAAAGGGGTTTAGGGTTTGTTTTGTTCCTTGTTAATAAGTGAAAAAGTGATTCATTTACTCAAATACACTTAAGCCATGAACTACACACGTGAATAGAAAGTATATGCTTTAAAACATTTAAGTCGTAAAGTATACATTGCAATTCTCATAAGTGACAAAGTATACATATAAGTTGTAAGGTATACACTTGAATACATGTAAAGTGTACACAATATGCATGATATTATCATTCAATAATTGTTATCAAATATAGGATTTACAAAATGCCACATAGGCATACAACAAACTTCCCTAATACATAGTCATTTCCTAGTAGGGGAAGGAAATAGAGCTTGCATTTCCTTCACGATTGGCACACTCTTCCACAAGAGTAGCATGTTGACGTTCTAGAGTGAACCACCTATACAAACCATTAAGGTAGCAGTCAAACTATGTAAAATAGAAAAGATGCTTAGAATAACAAATCTATATTATTCTAATTTCTCACATACCTCTCCCAAAGGATCAGAGTTGGCTATTGTTGCAGCAATTCCATGATCTATCATGCTAGGAACATCGCAATATACTTCAAATGAGAAATCTATATTGTCACAATAGAAAAGATGCTTAGACTAAAATATCTATATTATTCTAAGTATAACCTGAATGATGATGAAATGGTAATGCAAACTATAAAATATGCCTAGAATAACCAATTTATATTATTCTAATATGTCACATACCTCTCCCAAATTATCAAAGTTGGCTATTGTTGTAGCAAGTCCATGATCTATCATGTTAGGAACATTGCAATATACTTCAAATGAGATATCTATATCGTCACAATAGAAAATATGCTCAAACTAATAAATCTATATTATTCTAAACAACCTGAATGACGATGATTTGATAATGAAAACTATAAAAGATGCTTAGAATAACCAATCTCTATTATTCTAAACAACCTAAATAATGAACCTTGGTAGATAAACAATATCAAAATGTGATGAAAAATATCATACATGTCCCATACAAAAAATGATCTACTACTCAAGTGTCCCTGCAGGGTCATCTCTTACCTTCAGAGTTTCCAGTAATGTTTCATGATCAGCACTACTAATTGTCCATAGTTTTTTTTTGTTTTTAGTCTAGCATGATGTCTCAATAACTTAACATTTGTTGCTATAAAAAGATGCAAATACATCAGAATGGTTTTTTGTTTCTCATAGTCTTCAAATGCAAGTATTCCATTCTTTCTAATCATATATGTTTGCAACCAAGTTTTGAAAACAAAAATTGAACCTATGTGATCATAACTTTTTATCAACATCTAAATATACTTAGAATAACAAAGTTGTATTATTGTAAACAACCTAAACGATGGTGAAATGGTAATGCAACCAAGTTCGAGAAACAAAAACTGAACCTGTAGGATACATGAAGCCATCATCATCTATCATTGATTATGTTATCTTTTTCTTTCCCTATACACATCATGCAAACCAATAGTTTGATCCCTCTTCATTCCCCTACGGTGCTACAACTGCATAGACATGTCCTAGCTGTACAAGATCTGAAAGATGATCGTAGTCAAGTGAACTCTCCATTTCATCTTGTAATGAGGATTGTGCTATAGATAAAGGGGTTAGGTACTATGGAATCCATGTATCTACCCATTCACTTGACTCGCACTAATCCCAATCACACCGAATACAATTCTAACCAAAACAAGCCATCTCTCGTGTCCATATGGTACATGCACTCACATTTGAGCTTCGAACTGAATGCATCTTTAAAGAATCTCTAATTGTTTGGCATTCCATTATGTCTCCCATTGTGCCCTCCTCAACCAACCAAAAGAACCTACTAACTTGTGAATCAAGTGTCCCTCCTTGTGATAGTGCATAGGTACACCAATCCACAATAGAATGTGCATCATTGAATGTTGCACCACCTCTAATCTTCATTTTTTCCTTAACCAAAGCTCTCTTCACACATGCACCTGCACCATCATGCTCACCTTTTCCATGCCCAGCTTCGAAAGAGCTCCAAATATGTGGTACACCCCTCTATATATGCATCTTGCTCAACCAATAAAACATGTGAGCATTCTTGAATTTCCCTATGCAGTTATCTGACCAAATAAAATGTTGACCCATTGCAATTCCTTTTTCTTGCAAGAACTCAAAAAAAGATTCAAAACAATGTTGTACAAACTCGGATGAATGAGATCTATCATCAATCATGTAAAAATGGTACTCCCTAATTATATTTCTATCCTCTTCTACACTATCAGGGGCATGCCTATATGTTATGCAGACAAAAATAGCAATTTGAATAGAATTATAATATTGTGATTGAACTTCATTTTGTGGTTGCAATGCATAATTTTCAGAAAAATCAACTATAGATACAATAGTTCCAATGGAGAAAGAGTCCTTACACATCCTGAATTTCTAATCTAACCACTACGACTTGTGGCTATGCTTGCATACTTATAGAAAATATTTTTCTTAAAATATGAAATAAAATCAACAATACTTACCTCTCTTGCAACCAACTTGCATCTAGAACCCTCACCTCCACTCTTCAATGTGTATTTCATTGTCTCATTTTTTTTTCTCAACAATTTTACTACCAAAATCATGATCGTTGCCCTCATGAAAGGAGGTTACAAACTTCGATAAAGCACCACATTGCAAACACATTTCATTTAAATAATCATTTTTATAAAATAAGCAACCATCACCTCTAATGCATAAAAATGAATCTAACAACTCCCTAGATGACTTGGGAAGTTTCACTGCATGACACTCCTACAACGTTTTGTCAGTATGCATAGTAGAACGAATATGGCATAACAATTCATGATACATTGAAAACTCAACATGGTATTTACAACATGTATTACGAACCTTAATAGGAACACAATAAAATGGTTTGCAAGACTCAAAATCCCTTTGTGAGATTTGCAAATGTGGATGTTCTTGACAAAATTGTTTGTACAAAATTATTTGGCTACATTCCAAAAAATGTTTAGGATGTGATGTATGATCTCTATTTGCCAATTTGTAACTTTAAAATATCCTTCGTCCGTTCGGTGATACTCTAGAGTGAGAATTCCAATATTGTTCAATTTGCATCTTTACAAAATCGGTTAGCTTTTACGTATAAGCCTCCCACTAAAAGCCTACGTATCATTTTGAAGAGTACTATCGAGTCTTCCTCTTCTTGATAGTGCTCTATTCAATGTTTTACAATTTAAGTTAAAATCAATACAAGTTTGTATTGAATTAAACAAGCATTTTTCAAATGATGGCTTACTAGTGAGGTTGTGATCACTCTTTTAGCAGCCCTTTTATATTTTTCCTTACTAGTCTTTCCAATAGAGGTTAGAGCATTAAAAATCTTTTTTACAAAAAGACTATTTTTTTCTTATTTTTTTGTGAGACGAATCTTCAATTTTTTTAATAATGGTTTCATTTTCTAAATCTTAAGTAATTGCACAAAAAGTTGGAATTTTTGGTTAATGTCTTATTGGAAAAGAATTCATTGAACAATTTCGTCTAGCCCACAAACGAACCGTTCATTGTGACCTTTTTCTTTGAAGATTATCAATTATGTTCTCATATATTTTAACCAACCATTTAGGGGTTCTTTTGTAATTAAGTGTTGCATAAGGTTCGTTTTCAACATTATCGATTACAAATTCATTTTGAACAACATTTTCATTGTCAAAAACAATTTCATTTCAACCACATTTTCATTTTCACCATTTTCAATAACAATTTCATTTTGAATAACATTTTCAACAACATTTTCATTGTCAATGTTGTTCACATTTTCATTTTCAATTTCAATGTTTTCATTTTCAATTTGAATACGATGTTCAATATTTTCAATTCCTATTTCATCTTCACTTGAATTAACATTCAATGGCTCAGAAGAAGCTTCAATTTGAATATTTTGCATACCTTGTCTTCTTTTCCTATGACTTTTTCTATCTTTTGCTCTTTATGCTTCAGTTTGATCTATTGTAAGTTTTCTTTTACCTTTTCTCTTACATCCCATTGCACAAAAAAAAAACACACACACACAAATGATTGGAATTCTACAAAAAATGTAAGAGAATCTTTGAAAAGCTTAATTTCATCTGATGCAGACATAAAACACAAGATTTTCATGACAAAAAGAATGTAGGGACCGTTAAAATACTCAAAATGGTCCCTTTTTTGTTTTTTTACGTAACTTGCAAATTAGATTATGTTATGTGATCTAACCGACATGGCCCCAAGTCTTACCAATTCGCAGGTCTACAAAACAGATATCCATCACCTCTAGTGTTATTATAATGTCATATGTTATATAATATATATCATATATCAATACATATTAAATATCATATATCAATATATAATATATATTATATATCAATATATAATATATATTATAGATTAATATACATTGATATATTATATATTGATATATAATATATATTATATATTGATATATAATATATATTATATATTAATATACATTATATATTATATTTTAATATATAATATATATTAACATATAATATAATATTATATGTTAATATTATATATTTATATATATATTAATATTAATATATTATTATATTATATTATTATATTATATTATATAGTATATATTAGTATATTTAAGATAATAAATAAATAATATATATTATCCCATTCTATAAACCCTACACCCACTCTCTCACACCCTCTCACCCTCTCCCACCCTCTC
>VDFB02373365.1:285107461-285210073 GCA_007258455.2 Sequoia sempervirens | reverse complement strand
TTGAATATATTATATAATATATTTAATATATATACAATATATCTAGAATATAAATAATATATATTATAGTATATATTATATAATATATACTATAATATATTTAATATATAATATATCCTACAATATATTTAATATATATAATATATAGTATATTTATATGTAATAAATTTATAATTAAAAAAACTGATATCTAGAGTTATTAACTCCTTTGGATATTAATGCCCCGTGAAAAATCAATATGGTGTTGCATAACGGATATCCGATATTAAATGTATATCATTGCTTTTGGCTAATTTTTTCTCTCATTTTCAAACGAGACAATGTATTAAATATAATATATAATATATAATATATATTCTATAATTTATATAATAAAATATATATTATAATATATTATATATTATAATATATTATAATATATTATATATTATAATATATATTATATATTATATATATAATATATATTATATAATATATATTATATATTATAATATTATATATTATATATATTATATATTATATATTATAATATTATATATATATAATAAATTTAAATGATATTAAAGGATATCCATTAATAATGAATATTCATTATTAAAGATATCCATTTTATATCCAATTAATTGAAGCCACATGGGAATATAATATAGTTTTGCAAAACAAACCATTATTTTCTTTGAGGACTTTATAACGTAATTCTTCCTCATTTTCATGAACCAATCCTCATTTTGGCAACACAACAGTCGAGCAATGACCTCCAGACCTCCAAGTATTTGTTTTTTCATTTTTTCAAATTTTTTGCTAATTAGTGATAAATTTAAGATTTTTTTTGCATTCTTTGTAGATTTTTTGAATTTTTTCATTTCTATTTAAAGTTACAAAAAAATTTGAAACCCTAGTTAGTGAAAAACAAAAAAAAACATCAAACAAAAAAATGGAACCTTTATTACTAGAAAAAAATATAAAATTGAACCTAGCATACTAAACAAACATAAAATAGAATTTTCATTACCTCCTTTCTCCATTTTTTTAAACTATTTTATATTCTTGTCTATTTTTCATTATTCTTTATCACTTATTTTCATGTTTCTTAAATTCTTGTTTTGCTTCTTATTTTTAAATTAGTATTTCTTTGCTAAACAATTTGGTTTTTATTAATTTTTTAATTGTTTTGACTCTCCTCATCTCTCAAAATAGAAAGGATCCTTGTTGGAAGTGCTCTAAATTTCCAATTCTTGGTGAATCTGGATCCATTGTTAGTACTAACTAGACAAAACTTGTCCCTACAACCATAGGGAAATAGGCGAAGTGAATGGGTAATACTCGATGTGCTATGCAGAAGGCTATTATATTGAATCATATACAAATGATAGCCTCCCACACAACCCATTGATTATTACCCAATAACTTTTCCCATTTCCCTATGGCTGCAGGGATAGGTTTTGTTTAACCATTACTAACTATGTATACAGATTCACTTAGTATTGGCAATTTGGAGTGTAACACTTCCACCTTTGTTGAATCAATTTGGAGCTTAACACTTCCACATTGCAGCAAGGTAAAAATTTAATGTATTTTTCAATGAGATTTCACATCACTTTAACAATTATTTGTTTTCCATTTACACGCCTTAGACATAAATGGCCTTTACAAAAAATTTCATTTGTATTCAATTAAGTCAAATTATATTGCCCAGCCATCTAGGCTCAGCCTGCATGTTGTCTTCTGGTGGTTGCATGCGTAGTTGGAGGTTGGAATTGTTCTCTTCTTCTTTGGAGCTTCTTGGGGGTGGGTTTTTTACACTATTCGGGGGGAGGTTCTTTTCTTTTGAAGCAGGTGTGTATTCTAGGGCAATGGGGTTGTGATCTTGGTGTCTAGTGGAGTGTGCCTTCATCGAAGGGCTCTTGGTTTTGATTTTGGCCTTGCTTGCTTATTTTGTATTGTGTGCTCTTTGATGGATACTAGAGAATATTTTAAGGTTTGTCCCAATATGGACTTCTGCTCTACTTTTGATTTGAAACCCTCTCCACAAGGTTCGAAGATTTTTTATAATAATCTTTTTTCGCTAGAACCTGAGAAAGTCGAGATGGGCTTGGTAGGGGGGCCTAGAATTCCAAAGATTAATGGGTGCCTCGAATGGTGTAAAGAGAGGCCGAATGTAGTCATTCCAATGGAGATGTTGGCTGAAGACATTGATTATTATGCATGACATTCTCTTTATTGCAAATTCTTAGGTTTGAAAATTTATTTGCAATTCTTGGATATGTGGGCTCAAAAGATATGGATACCTGAGGGAGAGATGGAGATCTACCTCCTGGAAAATAACTATTTCATGGTTACATTTGACTACTTGGCTGATTAGAATAGGATTTTTGAAGGGGGCCCATATTTTTATAACCACGTGGGCTTATTCATTAAGCCATGGCATGCTGGCTTCAACCCAGTGGAGGAACTTCTGAATCGGGTTCCAGTTTGGGTTCATCTTCCAAGGCTCCCTGTGGAATGCTGGTGAGAGGATGTGTTGTACCTATTAGCCTCGAAGCTGGGGAAACCTGTGGGTTCGTCTCAGCAAACACAATTCAAAAAGGTAATGACTTTTGCCTGGTTCTATGTAGAAATTGATTTAAGCCATTGCCAGACTCTTTAGAAGTGAGTGCAGGAGATTATTCATGGGTGCAACAGCTGGATTATGAAACACTTCCTTTCCGTTGTCGTTTCTGTCATGAGTATGGTCACCTCCTGCGTAGATGTCCAAAGGCCAAGCCTTTGGAGACTCAATCTTCTCAACCTTCAGCTAATCCACCTAGGGTGGATAAGGGCAAGGATCCCATTTAGGGTTCTGGTGGTAGGGAAGATGTTTTTATTCCCGTTATAGGCCGAAATAGAAATAAAGGTCATAAAAAGACTTTGAAGGATAGGCAGGAGGAGGACACCTTAAATAGGTTTGAGGTGCTGGAGGATCTTAGCCAGCAGGAGGTGAACCCAGGATTTCTAGATCTAGATCATGGGACTTTGGATATTGATCAGCATGGCCCTTCAATTGAGGCAATGCTTGCTCCCCAACAAGAGGGGAGTATGGGAGTTCCATGCTTAGATGAGGTCGGGAAAGATCCTGGTCAGGTAATACTCAACTCAGAGGTGATTATGGCTCCACTTGCTGATGGGACTTTGGCTCTAGGGATAGATCGTCAAATGGGGGTTCAAGATGAGTTGGGTGGTAGTGTTGAGGTAGTGAAAGATAGTGTGGATAAGGTTCACCTCTTGCAGAAAGTTGGTCTGGAGGTGGGTAAGAAGAATATTAAGGCGTCCTCTCAGTTGGGTGTTCTGCAAAAAGTTCTCAAGAAGGGGGGGTCGAAGAAAATTTCTAAGTTGGGAAGGAAGAAGGATGAGGAAAAGATTAAGATGATAGGGGAGACTTTGGTGGAGTCGGGGTCAGTCAAGACTTTGGATTCGCATTTTTCATGCCCCTCGAAATGATAGTTCTTTCTTGGAATGTAAGGGGCTTGAACAGTGGCCCTAGACAAAAAGTTGTTTGGGATTTGATTAGGTGTCATTCGCCTGATGTTCTTTTTCTACAGGAGACTAAGCTCTCTGTGGAGGGTATGATGGATTTAGTTCCTAAGTTATGGGGGAATGGTGGATGCCAATGCACTGGTGCTCAAGGGTCTTCTGGCGGGGTGGCGTGCTTATGGAACCCACATAAGATCTGCCCCCTTTGGTGGGTGTCTTTTAAGTCCTCCCTTTCCATGGTGGCCTCTTATTTTATGTCAGGGGAAATTGCTCTCTTCTCCAATGTGTATGCACCTGTGGAGTTGCAGGGCAAGCAACTTTTGTGGTCCAATATTCGTTTAGTTTGTAGCTTATTTCCTTACCATCCTTGGATTATTGGAGGTGATTTTAATGCTATCACGGAGCTTGCAGAGAAATGAGGTGGTATTGCAAGGCTGGAGGCTTCTACATTATTGCTCCAGGACAATATCTCTGTTTTGAATCTTGTGGATATCAAGCCTGGCAATGGTCTTTTTACTTGGAATAATAGGAGAATTGGTGATGCTTCTATTTCTGAAAGACTTGATAGATTTTTGGTGTCTAGTTTTTGGGTGGGGGACAGGTGGTTGACTAGCTCTGAAATTTTGGATGGTCGTGGTTCTGACCATTGGCCTATTAAGCTAGTGGTTGATGTACCTCAACGGTGTGCTAGACAGACCTTTAAGTTCCAACTCATGTGGCTTAGGGATGAATCTCTTCATGATCTTCTTCCTGGTTGGTGGGATCAGGGGAAGCCAGCATATGGCACTACCATGTACTCTTTCTCAAAGAGGCTCTAGTATGTTAAATACAGATTGAAAAGATGGAATAGGCAGCATTTTGGTAATTTATTTCAGGAAAAGCAAAAGGCACGAGATAATCTGGACCTAATTACCAGATAAATTTGAGGTCAAGGCCTCTCAGAGGATCTGAGTTTATTAGAGGTTGCTGCAATAAAAGAGCTTGAGGAATGGGAGTTAAGAGAAGAGATTTTTTGGAAACAAAAGTCTCGTATTGAATGGCTCCAGGCTGGGGATCGAAACACTGCTTTCTTCCATAACTCAGTTAAGGATCAACGACAAAGTAATGCTATTTCTTCTATTTTGTTGCATGATAGGGAATCTTTGTCCTCTTCAGCCTCTATTTCAACTGAATGCATTCAATATTTCTCTACCCTTTTCTCTGAGGATTCGCCTCTTGCGGAGGAGGATGAAGCTAAAATTTTAGATTATATCCCAAAGCTGGTGACTAATGAAATGAATGTAGCATTGCTTGCTCCTATTACCTTGTTAGAGCTTGAGAAGGTTGTGTTCCAGATGAAGAAAGGTAAAGCTCCTGGGCCTGATGGATTCCCCATTGAATTTTTTCAGGAGTTCTGGGAAGTGGTTAAATTGGACCTTTTAGAGGTTGTCCAAGAATCCTTTATGCATAAACAAATGTTGAAGTCCTTGAATGCTATATTTTTAGCTCTTATTCCTAAGAAGATGGGAGCTAACTCCTTAGATTTGTTTAGGCCTATAGCACTATGTAATGTTGTGTATAAAATTATTACTAAGTTGATTGCGGAAAGGCTAAAGCCTTGGCTTGATGACTTAATTTCTAAAGAGCAGGGGGTTTTGTTGCTGGAAGACAGATCATGGATGGGGTGGTTATTGCTGCTGAGGCCATCCATTCTATGGAATTCTCAAAAGATAAATCTATGTTTATCAAGTTGGACATGGCTAAAGCATTTAAATGGACTTGACTGAAGATCAATTAGCTAGGGAGATCCCCTATCTCCTTACTTATTCATCCTTTGCCGAGTTGCTATTCTTGGCCCTCAGTCTCATCTGCAATTTGTAGATGATACTTCCTTGATGGGCAGGGCTAAGGTTGAGGAGGCTCTCAATTGGCGTAGTGTTTTGGACAGTTACTTGGCAGCTTCTGGGCAGTGCATAAATGAGGGGAAGTCCTTCATATATTTCTTCCACACTCCTAAGGGTATTCAAAGGAGAATTGTTGGTATCCTTCGGTTTCAGATTGGCTCACTTCCTTTTTCCTATCTTGGAATCCCTCTTGTTGTTTGCTCTCTCCCCAAAAGGTTTTGGCAAGAGACTCTTGATAAGTTTCAAAGATTGGTCAGTCATTGGACTTGCAGGTGGCTTTCTTCAGCAAGTAGAGTGACTCTTTTAAAGTCGGTGGTCCAGGCTCTTCCTGTTTATAAATGCTTTGTTCTTTTTTCTCCTTCAAGTTTTATTAGAGATTTCGAGAAATTGTCTCGTTAGTTTCTGTGGGCTGGTAATCTTCTTCATAGAAAATGGAGTCTGGTGAAGTGGGATGTTGTTTGTAGGCCAAAGCAGGAGGGGGGTCTTGGTTTACGGTGGACTGATTTGAATGGGCAGGCCTTGGCTGCTAAGTTGTATTGGCATTGGTGCTCTCAACAACATACGTGCTGGGCTAAAATTCTGACCTTCAAATATTTGGGCTAATATCCAAGTATAGTTAATTCTAAGTTGATTATTTCCCTATCGTAGTTGAAATAAAGATTAATTTATATTAATCAAATGATTTTATTTATCAAGTTGTTTTGATTATTGAGTATGATTGAAAAACTTAGAGTTATAATATTGATTTTAAATTCCTCAACGTTGTGAAATAAATCTTATGTATTTTTTTTGGATAAATGCAAGTAACATAGATTGAGTTGACTCGATTTAGGAAATCCTAACCTTAGTTTATTTAATTTCTTGAAGTGCTTTCTAGCAATGTTTTGTTCATTCTCGATGTTGGGGCAATTGAGTCATTTGTTATGAAGCCTTCTAAATGGGGTTTTTAATTATTTGGGTTTGTCATAATATGCTATTCAACCTATGTTTTTCCTTGGGAAGTGTGTATAGTGGTATCTTGTTGTCTTACCCAGTTTTCTCGAACGGGGATGGTTTGTGCCTCCTTTGGATTAGGAGTGGCTTATGTGGTTTGTGCCTCCTTTGGAAGGAGTGGATTATGTACTTTTGTTTCCTCCAGTGTTTGGAGTGAGTTTCCTTTGTTCGTTGCCTCCTTGGATTGGAGAGGTCATCTTATCTAGTTTACCCATTGGATTGTGGTTTTATACCGTATATGTTGTCGATAGGAGAGTGGCTCTTTGTGGGGGTCCGACACACAAAGGGGCGCCAAGGTAACTCACATAGGGTTTAAGTAAGTGATAACTTAAAAATAATTAATGAAAAAACTCTTAGACGAATTAAGATAATAAATGCCTCTCTCATGACTCATTCGCTTTTAAGGTTTGAGATGAGACGAGAAGCGCAGTTTGTATGAGGGTCTGGCAGCTAGTAGAGTTGAGCTAGGGTAACCCAAGATGGGGGTCTAGTAGCCTAGGACAACTGAGCCTAGGTAACTCATAGCAAATAATGTGTGACACTCTCTCTATATTAACCAGAAGTCAGTTTGTTGTACTGTGTAAATGATCATTATTCTCTGGAAGCATTGTAACTTTTGTGTTTAGGGATGTTGTACTTGTATCTATTTTAGTTTAGTTATGATTTAGCATGTTTCTAGTGGTAGATGGTCTTGTATAGGAATTCCCGGTTACTATCTCCTAGCACGGGGGGTGAGCCTTCGTGTATCACATGGTTGGGTGGAACATGCACCTTATCCGTTGGGTCTTCTTCTTGTTCGTGTGGTCGAGATTTCCAGTTGGAGAGCTCATGGGATTCAGTTGCTTTTCATGCTTTATTCTTTTCAGTTGTTATTGTAAGTTATTACCCCTAATTGTTATCGAGGTGGAAGTTGTAATTTGTAATCATACTTATTGGATTTATCTCATTCAGGGAATGAGTGTTGTAGTCTTATTGTAAATTTATTTTTATCTAAAATCAAGTGGTATCTCTTATCCTTTGATGTATTTCATCTCATATGGAATGTATGCATTCTTATTTCTCTAAGTAATTAATGTTGAGTTTTCAACTCATGTTTCTTGTTTGGGTTTCAAAGTAATCTCAGTCTTGTAACCTTAGGGGTTGTTGGCAATGTGTAGTGAACTTGTATGTTAATTGTACTTAAAAAAAATAAAAAAATATTGTGTTTGAGTAGTTAATTGCAACTTCCCCTAGAGTTGTGTGGCGAGGCATTACACATGGTATCAAAGCCTGGTTTAAACACTAGGTACTCTAGGATAATGTGGAACCCATTAAGCTATTAGTTGCATAGGTTATACTCTGGGCACCATGAGCCATGGTGTTGACCTAGGTGATTTGTTTGTTAGTTTATGATTTCTTTTTTGGTTGATCTCACTTGTCTACCAAGAAGTTGTTGTGATGTGGTGTAGTTCCAATGGTGCAGGAAGCTAGTGGAAAGGATAGGACCCTCGATGTAGTGCGCAATGCACCGATATCCTTCCTACTGGAAGAATGCATTATGGACAATTGTGTAGCATGTGAATTTGGTGTGGTGTGTGTGGTGGACGACAACTAGTTTTGTTGTTATTTCCGCCCCTTGCATGTCTTGTTGATGAATGCTTTGGTGAGGGTTAGTTAGGCCCGCGAACCTACCAAGAAGTTTGTTTTGATTGGTCTCCTTCTTGATGCATGGCTCTTTTGTTGTGTAAAGAGTTGTGACCCTTGAGTGGTGTCTGAGTGTGGTTGTAGTGTGTTTGTTGGGTGTGTTCCAAGTTCTTGTTGGGGCGAGATAGTCATAGGACCTCTTGCCTTGAGTGCCTTAGTATGGCGTTGTGGAGAGTTGAGTTTTCCAACCTTGTCTTGAGTTGTGGAGGAATGATGCCTCCTAGGTCTTGCCTTACCCTTCAGGATTGGAGTGATTCCCTTGGTTGAGAGTCTTCTGAGGTTAAGATCAATTACTCCCCTCTATCCTATGTTGTGGGTGAGCATGTTGGACCTTTGCTTGTTGGTGGGCTGCAGGTGATATGTGATGCCTAAAATTACCCTTGCTTGGTTTCTCTGCTTATGTGGTGGGAAGTTCTAGTTGACCTTGAGGGTGCCAAGAAGTTCTTTTGGTGTATATTCTCTTTTGAAGTCTTGTTGTTTTTCTTCACCATGCAAGTATCTGATGCATGTTTTCTTGTGCTTTACCTTATTGTGCAAGTGTTTGCCTGATTAACCCTATGTGGTTTTGGAGTTGCTTTATGTTATATTGGTTTGAAATTATGAAATATGGTAATAGAAAATGAATAATCATGTTGTTAGTTCATAGATATTTGTGCATACTCTCATATGATTGATGCATTTGTGTGAAAGTGATTATGTGATGATGAAGCCATGATTGCATTCGTTCCTATGTTAGAGCTGTAAATAACTCGTCTTCTCTCTCTTCCCATTGGTTAACGAAGATGCATGTCCTTGAGTGTGTGGTGTATTGAAACCCATGGTATGTTGTATCTTATAAAAAATGCTTATGTATTCATGAAGGTTTGTTTTATTAGATCAAACCTTGGGTAAAGGTCCTAAGTCCCAAAGTTGCATTCATAATCATGGAAAATGTATAATATGAATAGAAAATCATTTTGCAGTAAGTAAAGGTTTAGAGAAAAGGGATTAGTGAAACCATTGCATGTTAATGATAATTGCATAATAGGTGCATCTTGTTGGTGAGGCCTATAGTCCCCAAAAAAAATTTGTTAAGTCTTAAGAAATCATGTAGATGTTAAATTATTATACCTAAATTCAAAATGCAAAATGTTAAATGAATGTTGAAGTGATAATGTTGCATACGTTGTCTTGAGTTAACATTGTAATGATATCACACTATCTGTGGCCTTGTGATGATTCCCGGTGATGTGTATTGGTGCATATGTGTATTATGTATGTTAATCCATGGATATGTGTTTTGGAGATTTGGTTGGTTGTTGCTTCACCATGTTGATTTGTATAGAATGAACAGTGTACTTGGTTTGGTTGATTATAGCACGGGTTGTTGTTTTTATGTGAGATACAGAGTGGTTCAGTTTTAGAACCATTGATTATGTGTGATTTTATTGAGTTTGTACTAGGGATATTTGCAGGCTTCTAGGAGTAAGCCTGACCCTAGGGAGAGGATGTAACACACCTCCATTTTGGCTCTTTTGATCGACAGTGTTCTTCTTTGTTATGTTGTTTCTATTATGCTTTGACTTTGGAACTTGGTTATTATTTCATCACAAACTATTAAGCGATGTGTATGTTATATTTTGATGTGATGTTATTTTATTCTGATGTTATCATTATGGCATGTTTTGGATTAATTTAGCAGATATTTGATTTAATGATGTTTTATGTTTTTGATCATAGTATTGATGTTAGATTCGTTAGTGATATTGTATTGGTGAAGGGGATGGGATTGTATCACTCACTTGTGAGCACCCTACGATTCTGAGATTTCCTCTTCACGGTGTGCTTTATTATATTATGTATATATGCATGTTCGATATATTCTTTGTTCGCAAGTTGATAGGTACATGACATCGACTCCACCTGATTTCACGGGTTTGAGCATGTCCATTGACCAACGGTAATCGATTGGGAGATAGTAGCTAGGTTTTTTGTGCCAATTCATCACCCTAGTCATAGTGTGTCGTCGGGTGTAGTCGGGTTTAGATGTTTTAATGTTGTCCCTTTCACCTTGAGTATTTATTTAATTTCAAATTATAAAGGGTATTAAATGGCTTGTGTAGTTAAATTGATGATCAATATATATCTTGTTACAATGTTGAAATGTTAGTTATTTTATTGATAATTTAATTTAATTAATAAAATAATATAATCTTGTATTCGATTTATTTTATTGTTAAATTAAATTAATGGTGATGAATTAAAATAAGTTATTTTTTTTAGAATTAATGGATGTTTCAATAGAAATTGAAAAAAATGAAAATATGTTCTAAATTGTATTTTTTGAAAATTAATATGTAAAAGAATTTCTTTACAAAATTTGAATTCTTTTTGTTAAAAAAGAAATTTTGAAATGCATGAAATTTCAATTGGAAAGTAAATTTGTTTTAAATTTAAAAGAAATGGAAATATCCCCCAAAATTGCAATAAATTTAGTGGATGGGATATTTTAGGGGTTTGACTAAATTTGGGGAAAACTCTATTTGAGCAATTTCTATTTCATATAATTTTCAATTTTCAATTTTGGTGAGTTTTTGTGGCTTGTTGGATTGATTTGAAAAGAAGGTTGAAATTCTTGGGTGGGTGGAAAAAGATTTGGAAGCACCATTTGAGTTCTTCAAGCTTGGAGAAAAAACCGGGTTCCCTCTTTGTGATTTTTGTTTTCATTTTGAAATGAGTTTCAAATCTTTGTTATGCTGTTGAAAATCTCTTTAAAATGTTGTTTAAATTCAATGAAAACCCATGAATTTGTTCATTACTTGCAAAACTTTGTTTAAATTTTGAGAAAGGAAATCAAAACAAGAATCCTACAATGAAAAATTGAAAACCAAAAAGAAATTTTTATTTCAAACTGAAATTTAAACCCATTGTTGTGTTGACAAATTTATTGTTTATTTGCAAAATTTTGTTGTGCAAATTCACAATTTAAGCTGAAATGGAGATTTTCGATATATTTTATACTGTGTATATATATAAATCCCATTATATATATATACACACAAGTATGTTTATAATATATTGTGGGAATTGGGGCCCTAGCTGGTTGGCTAAATCTTTCCTATTCGGGGAGGTTGGTCACGAGGTCTAGTCTCCCACACCCCTTGGTACTAGAGGGCGTGTTGGCATGGTAACGGGTCATGTTAAAAATTTTACAAGGTGCACTACAATTTATAGGGGTCATATTTTTAGTTTCCTCTGATCTAAAAAATATATATATATTTATAAATATATTGTGTTTTTTTACGGTAAAGTAAACCCCTTTTTACAGGTAAAGTTCTCTGTCTATATATTTATGGGAGTTTATTTTATATATAAAAATGTTAATAAAATAAAAATTTTATTTTGTTGAAGTGGGGAGGCTTGCTCCCACAGCGCCCATATGGGAGGTGTTGTGTGGAAGCAGCGACACTGCCTTCACAGGCAACAATGTTGCCCACATAGCACCCCCATATGGGGGGGGTTGTGTGGCAGTTGCCTCTCCCTTATGGGAGGGGCTGCGCCCCATAAAGTAAGTTCTATGTTTAAAAAAAAATAAAAATTAATTATATATTTATATATTATAATATATATATATTATATTATATATATAATAATAGTATATTATATAATATATATATATATATTATAATAATATTTTGTTTTTATAATTATTTATTTATATATATACTTTATGTATTTTTAAATAAATTAATTAGTTGAGTTTAAATTGGTTTTATTTAAATATTAATTATATATTTTAAATATATATATATAATTGTATATACGTTAAGTATATATTTTTATGTATATATTTAATATATATTTGTATCCAAGTATAGTTAATTCTAAGTTGATTATTTCCCTATCGTAGTTGAAATGAAGATTAATTTATTTTAATCAAATGATTTTTTTTATCAAGTTGTTTTGATTATTGAATATGATTGAGAAACTCAGAGTTATAATATTGATTTTAAATTCCTCAACGCCGTGAAATAAATCTTATGTATTTTTTTTGGATAAATGCAAGTAACATAGATTGAGTTGACTGGATTTAGGAAATCCTAACCTTAGTTTATTTAATTGCCTGAAGTGCTTTCTAGCGATGTTTTATTCATTCTCGATGTTGGGGCAATTGGGTCATTTGTTATGAAGTCTTCTAGATGGGGTTTTTAAATTATTTGGGGTTGTCGTAATATGTTAGTCAACCTTTGTTTTGCCTTGAGAAGTGTGTATAGTGGTATCTTGTTGTCTTACCTAGTTTTCTCAAACGGGGATGGTTTGTGCCTCCTTTGGATTAGGAGTGGCTTATGTAGTTTGTGCCTCTTTTGAAAGGAGTGGATTATGTACTTTTATTTCCTCCAGTGTTTGGAGTGAGTTTCCTTTGTTCGTTGCCTCCTTGGATTGGAGAGGTCGTCTTATCTAGTTTACCCATTGGATTGTGGTTTTGTACCGTGTATGTTGTTGATAGGAGAGTGGCTCTTTGTGGGGGTCTGACACACAAAGGGGTGCCAGGATAACTCACATAGGGTTTAAGTAAGTGATAGCTTAAAAAGAATTAATGAAAAAAATCTCAAATGAATTAAGATAATAAATGCCTCTCATGACTCATTCGCTTTTAAGGTTTGAGATGAGACGAGAAGTGCAATTTGTATGAGGGTCCGGCAGTTGGTAGAGTTGAGCTAGGGTAACCCAAGATGGGGGTCTGGTAGCCTAGGACAGCTGAGCCTAGGTAACTCGTAGCAAATAATGTGTGACACTCTCTCTATGTCAACCATAAGTCAGTTTGTTGTACTGTGTAAATGATCATTGTTCTCTGGAAGCATTATAACCTTTGTGTTTAAGGATGTTGTACTTGTATCTATTTCAGTTTAGTTATGATTTAGCCTGTTTCTAGTGGTAGATGGTCTTGTATAGGAATTCCTAGTTACTATCTCCTAGCATGGGGGGTGAGCCTTCGGGTATCACATGGTTGGGTGGAACGTGCACCTTATCCATTGGGTCTTCTTCTTGTTCGTGTGGTCGAGATTTCTAGTTGGAGAACTCATGGGATTCAATTGCTTTTCATGCTTTATTCTTTTCAGTTGTTATTGTAAGTTATTACCCCACATTGTTATCGAGGTGGAAGTTGTAATTTGTAATCATACTTATTGGATTTATCTCATTCTAGGAATGAGTGTTGTAATCTTATTCTAAATTTATTGTTATGTAAAATCAAGTGGTATTTCTTCTCCTTTGATGTATTTCATCTCATATGGAATGTATGCGTTCTTATTTCTCTAAGTAATTAATGTTGAGTTTTCAATTCATGTTTCTTGTTTGGGTTTCAAAGTAATCTCAGTCTCGTAACCTTAGGGGTTGTTGGCAATGTGTAGTGAACTTGCATGTTAATTATACTTAAACAAAAAAAATTATTGCATTTGAGTAGTTAACTGCAACTTCCCCTAGGGTTGCGTGGTAGGGCATTACACCCCCTCTCCCCCTCTCCCCTCTACCCTTAACCCTTAAACCCTAAACCCTTCTACTCCCTACCCTCTATCTCTCTCCCCTTCCCCCCTCTCTCTCTTGAAAGTCTCTCCCTCCTACCCTCTCTCCCTCTTGAGCTCCTCTACCCTTAACCCTTAAAAACCTACCTTCCTTCTCTCCCACTCCCCCCACTCTCTCAGTATCTCCTCCCTCGCCTCTCCTCTCTCCTACCTAAACCTTAAACCCTACCTTTATCTCTCTCCACTCCCCCCTCTCTCTCTCAAATCTCTCCCTCCTACCCCCTCTCCCTCTCCCCTCTACCCTTAACCCTTAAACCCTAAACCTTACACCCCCCCTACCCTTTATCTCTCTCCCACTCCCCCCTCTCTCAAGTCTCTCCCTCCCACCCCTCTCCCTCTCCTCCACCCTAAACCTTAAACCCCTACCTGTCTCCTCTCCCACTCCCCTCTCTCTCTCAAGTCTCTTCCTCCTACCCCTCTCCCTCTCTCCCTCTACCCTCCAACATGGAAAACCCTAAACCCTTGTACCTACCTTTATCTCTCTCCCACTCCCCCTCTCCCCTCCTCCAGTCTCCTCCACCCCTCCCTCTGCCTTAACCCTTAAACCCCTAAACCCTTCTGCACTCCCTACCCTCTGTCTCTCTCCCACTCCCCTCTCTCTCGAGTCTCTCCTGTTACCCTCTCCCTCTCGAGCTCATCTACCCCTTAACCCATCGCCCTGGGACCCCCTACCCTTTATCTATCCTCCCCCCTCTCTCAGTCTCACTCCTACCCCTCTCCCTCTCTCCTCTACCCTTAACCCTTAAACCCTAAACCCTTATACCCCCTACCCTTTATCTCTCTCCCACTCCCCCTTCTCTCTCAAGTCTCTCCCTCCTACCCCCATGCTCCCTTTCTCTCCCACTCCCTCCATATCTCTCTCTCAAGCCAATGATATGGGCCTTCCGTAAAATTTTCCAGCCATACTTGCCATTCTCTCCAGCTGCAAAAATCCATGTAGGCCCATTAAAAAAAACATAAGAATAGTTAAAGAATACGCATAAGCACAAAGCTAACGAATCTTCAACTTCATTGCTCAGGTGATTTAAAGCATTAGAATGAAATAACCTTCCAGGTCTCTAAATCTTATACAGTATATAATATGAAGCAATTTCATCATTGTGGGAAAATCACTGCACTAAAAAGATTTCTAGAGAAAATAAAATCTAGGAGGTTCGTATGGTTGTAAATACATTAGAATCAGAATAGGAACAACTAAAAAAGGAGTGACTCATAATCCTTTTAACCACAGTTTACATTTTGAGAATACAAAAATTTGGAATATGCAGATCATCAAATTAGTTAGGTTGTGCAAACGGACCTCATCTTTCAACCGAATATTCTCAATACGCAGTTGCTGCTCTTGAAGACTAACTTCTGCAATAACAGGTGCTCTGCAATTGGTGCATATGGGATTTCTCATGGCTTCTTTAATTGCCATGTTCTCCAAGCGAAGCTTCTCGTTATCCTTTTTGAGGAGAGTGTTTTCATGACACTTGTGTTGAGCCTAAAAATCCAAGATTTGAAAAGCCATGATTAAAAAAAATTAATATATAGTTTTTAATTATATACTTTTAATATTATAATAATAGTTATTTATTATAATAATAATATAATTATTAAAAAATATTGCAATAATAAGTATATTATTTATTATAATTTAAAAAGAATATAATTTATATTTATATTTATATTAAATATTAATTTTTAATAGAAGGGGTTCGACCGAACATTTGATTTATGTTCGACCGAACAGTGGTTCGACCGAACCCCCTTATTTTCACCCACATCCTCTCAGGCACCAAATTGCTCAGAATTTTGCACTTTGAAGCTCGATTTGAGAATGAAAATGGAGGAGATCTCAGAAACCCAACTAGCATCAGGTTGCCCTCAAAACAAGCTATCCAACGAATATAATTTTAATATGTTTTGATTATATTATCTTTTTTTTTTAAGTTTTATTAAATATAGGTTTTTCACCAAAAACAAAACTCTTTGTTCGCACATGTGAAAAAATAGAAGATTATCAAAAAAATTGAAAAATATGAGTGCACCGGATATTGGAGTCCTTGATCCAACCAAAAAAAAAAAAGAATTTTGATACATGTAGTAAAAGTTATGCGTTATACGGTCGCATTATGTCTGAATTATAATTGATTTGACTTTGAAACTTGATTAAAGAAAAAATATTCAATAAAAAACTATCTAACCAAGTGGAAGCACTAGATATCGGAATTACAAATCTAAATTCGAAAGAATTAGAATTTTATCATTCAAAGAAAAAAAGTTATCGTTATCTGGCAGTCACTTTTAAAAAAATGTTGCTGCTTTTGAAAAAAAATAGTTTTCGTGGGAGATGGAAAAAGAAGTGCAATCTGATTCCAAAATTTTGAAAAAAAATTTTAGAATCTACAGACAAAATGTGACAAGACTCTAGTTTGCATCATCTTCAAATTCTCACGGTTTACTATAGGTGCCCGAATGTGAAGATTTAGTTAAAAAAAAAATTGTCTAGTTTGGCAAAAATTGTAAACACTATTGTGGGATCCCCGCAGAACATAGACATTCATTTTCGATGAAAAACCTATGTTTAATAAAACTAAAAAACAAATACATAATAAAACCAAAACATATTTAAATTATATTCATTGGATAGCTTGTTCCAAGGACTACCGATTCTAGTTGGGTTCATGAAGTCTCTTCCATTTTCATCCTCAACCCGAGTTTTGAAGGGAAAAAATTCTAGGTTTTTTTGTGCCAAAGCATGGAGGTAGGAAAAGGGGGGTTCGCTAGAATCAGGGGGTTCGAGCAAACCAGGGTTCATTCGAACCCCCTTTCAAAAAGGGGTTTTCATTATTTTTTTGGCAAAATGGGGTCCACCTTGCATTTAACTGGTTCACATGAACTAGAGTTCATTCAAACCCTTTTTTGGCTTGCTTGAACCAAAGGGTTCATTCGAACCCCAAAAACCAAAATTTTTGGTATGGGGCCATTTTTTGCCACTTTTCCTTCCTCACTCAAATTTTAAACCACTTTTGTGGGTTTACCCATTTATTTGGAATTATGTAAAAATTGTAAAGTCTTTTTGGCAATATTGCTAGAAAAGAACTATCATTGCACCTAGTAACCTAAAATCAATGGACTTAGGGAAAGAAGATGGTGTCTATTTATGCACCAAACATATTAGTGTAGGAAAAGCCTATTTGGGGATCAATAACACCATCACTAGGTTTGAATAAGGTATCTAGTTGAAACATGTCTGGTGAGGGGAATATTTGTAGGTAAAATAGGTTTAGACAATTACTATGAAGGTGGACTATGTCTCACCAAGAAAATCCAACATGGGTTTCAAGAAGGTGGTGTTTGTATCATTCAGTGCCCTCTTTGAGGGTGGAAATGATCTATAAAGTATAAATTAAGTGCATGAGTGTTACATACCTTAAAATTTGTATTAAATCTAGCTTTCATTAGTATTATATACACGTTTTCTATGGCTAGGATGAGGGAAGAGACATTAATGGTACTCTCATACACCTTTACTCCTATAGTCGCATAAGTAAAAAAAACCTATCAAATTGAATTGGTTATCCAAAAAATAATGAGCTCAATGTTACTATTAGAAAATGCTTGAAGGGCCTACCCATAAGGAAAGAATGATTCTTAACCCACCTTTTCAAGAAACTTTATTTTTATCTACTTCAAACTATTATGACAAGAACTTAGTGTGTTTTAATTAATAAATTCAAACACTTTCAAGTTATAAGTTTGCAACTTTTTGAAAACCCCTCAAATTGTAGGCTAAGAGGATGAAGATAGTGAGAGTATAGTACTTATTTCAGTGTTGCTTAGGACAAGTGATATAACATTGATTATTTCACCTTTATTGCTAGCTTTAAAACATTTATAGTACATGTGGACCCAAATTAGTTGCATAGAAATATTCCTAGACACAATCTCATCATCTCATGGAAAAGTAATATCTATAAATTATGATATTGCTATCAGGATTCAACCGTGTAGTTTCGAGTCAAACTCATTGACCCATGTTTCATGAGTAGTGGTTCAACAAGAACCCATCTCTCATGATATCGAATGGTCCACTTAGCACTCATTGCATCTAGGTGATGCTCATAGAGGTGAAATGTCCGTCCCGAGGTCACCATCCCAAGATCTAGCTGCCGCTAACTGTGAGTTTTCTCCAAGGTTAAGCCCGCTTGAGTTGTTACTCCATTTGCAAAACCTTCGCTAGGTTGTGCCTTATGAACCATTCACAGAGCCTTTAGCTCTATCAATTGATAAGTAGGAGGTATTTTTCCACAAAGATGTCAAATTATGATATTATATCGTGATTCAACCGTGTAGTTTCGAGTCAAACTCATTGACCCATGTTTCATGAGTAGTGGTTCAACAAGAACCCATCTCTCATGATATCGTAATGGTCCACTTAGCACTCATTGCATCTAGATGTTCATAGAGGTAGGATCGTCCGTCCTCGAGGTTACCCATCCCCATCGCCCTCCCAGGCTCCCGCACCAGAGTTTCCAAGGTTGCCCGCTGAGTTGTTACCCCATTTGCAAAACCTTCAGCAAGTGTTGTGCCTTATGAACCATTCATAATAGAGCCCTTTTAGTCATCAATTGATAAGAGAGTTTTAAAAGATGTCAAATTATATATTGCCAGTCGATTCAACCTCCCTGACGACCAAGAATCTGAGCATCACCTAGATGCAATGAGTGCTATGTGATTCGATATCATGAGAGATGGGTTCTTGTTGAACCACTACTCATGAAACATGGGTCAATGAGTTTGACTCGAAACTACACGGTTGAATCCTGATAGCAATATCATAATTTGACATGCTGTGGAAAAATACCTCCTACTTATCAATATCTATAAAACTAAAGATTTTATCAATTAAAAAAAGTTAGCTTTTAAAAGATATTTTAGCTATATTTTAAATAACATAAAAATGAACTAGATTTTAAAGCATTTATATTTCTTTTAATTTTGTAAATGCAAATCATCAATAGTATAAAGGAGAAGGGTGATTTGAATCATAAGAAATAAATACATTAAGTTTAGAAACATTGTGTGTGTGTGTGTTTGTGTGTCATCATACATAACTCCCCCAAACAAGTTGAAGGCGAGCCTTCTCATATATAAATGTATGTTTCTCATGACTTTACTAACACAACTTTAGGTAAGGGGCTATTAAACAACTTCAACCATTGTTAAGGGATATGATACTAAAACTTAAAAAATGTTTTTGTGATACAAATTTTATTAGCGATCTAATTGATAACATACTAAATAGTTGACAGTTAGATGTTTTATTACCATTGTATGATTGATTCATTGGTTTGAGAGATATGTACAATTGACTTTAAGAAGATATGTAAGCCATTATTGTATATCATATAAGAAGGTAGCAATCTTGAAGAAGAGATGTGAAGTTATCACATTGTTTAGTCAATGAAAAAGTTATCACAATCTTTGAGAAGAGATGTGAAGCTATCACAATATATCAATTCTCTTTGCTTTGCTACAAAACTATTTGATTCTTACATTTGGATAAAAATTCTCATTTGAATTTAAGAGTCCATGGGACAAGATAATTCCTAAGTAGTTGAAAGGATATGCCATGATGTTAAACTCATAAAATACAAAAAAAAAATGATTTGCCTAAATTTTGGCATATTGAAATTTTCAAGCCTTTTAGTGTGAGCTTTTAGTGGTCAAAATTTAGCACACAAAGTTTAACACTCTTTCATCATGGCATATTATACATCCTAATCTTTCCCATTATTATTTAATAGGGTCATTTTAAGCTATATTTACAAGGTAATGGCAGTAAAATGGTGACCTAGTTTGAAGCTATTATCATAAAACTACCCTAAACAACCACCTACATCATATTGATACAAAGATGGAATGCAAAGATGATGATTCTCATGCCTCGAAAACCTTTGTTTTCTCAAGGAAAGGGAACAAACTCTTTATCATAATGTGCAAGCTCGAGGGATAAGTATTGGAATGCAAAAACTAATAAAGTTCAACAACCATAGATAAATTCAAGGGGACTTCTAGTTTAAACCAAAGACAACCTCACATCAATATTTGAAAACATACAAGGCCATTATTCACCACAATGTTAGCATTCAAAGGCTACCTCAAAAATATCTATTAGTATATGGATAAGAACATTCACAACGAGTTTGAGGAGCAACATTATTGATGACTATTTTAATAAGATCCATAAACAAATGCGAAGGATGACTCAACTTTACTTATCTCCAACAAAATGACAACACCTTAGAGGCCAATTTAGCAAGACCTCAACAGGAGGGTGAGGTTTGTGATCCATTTTTTCTAGGGACCAATTTGCTATTTGAAAGGCATTCAAGAACAATTCATAATAGTTCTAAACATCATTTAGAAATTCAAAGAGTCATTTAAATCCATGCAAGAAGTCGTGGGTTTTTTTTCTTGATGTATATTACGTGCTAAGGACTAACAAGCAATGACAATGCAAGAACTTACGAGTTTCTTGGCGAAACTCACCAAATATACAACACAAACTCCAAATTTTTTAGACTTACTCGATGAAAAGAAAAATGTGTTCAGCTCCGTAGACAATTTTGTCCCTTGATTTTGTTTTCGACAATAGTAAATACAACAAACTATCGTGTGATAATTGATTATTTTAAGGTTCAATTTAAAACTTTTAATAAACAATTGGAGACATTCTTGAGGAATCATACACTCGACATTATGATTCACTAGCACAAGAAGGGGGAAGAGGAAGTTGCAGATTATAGTTGATTGATATACGATATTGAAACTTTGAAATTTAAATCGATACTGGCCCATCATCTCCAATTAATGGAAATTTGAAATTAAAGAGCGCCCTGATCATTCCAACTCATTTAAATAACAGGATTGCGGATCAACCCTGTCCTGGAATATTTTCTTTTGGTTTCCAAGTCTCATATAATGTAGCTCTGATTATTTTTTTGTGTGTGAATTTGAGCTACATTTTTGTTTTCTGTTCTGATGGTAGCCAGTAGGGCTTAGGGGTTTGGAAAGTAATGCAAAACTCCTCCACTTGTTCTGCTTTCAATTATTTGTCCTATACATTTTACCAATGTTCTTCGTTCTTTCTTTAGATGTCACTCTGATAATCCTTCTTGATACATTGTCCTGTACAATGGTTTACACTTAATTTTTATTGATCAGTGTGTTGGAAATCCAACAATTTTATACACCATTAAAGATAATCTTAAGAAACAACTGTCACTACAAAATTCTTCGCCGCCATGAGCGGCCATTGATTTTGAAGCATACAGTAAAATTGGTAAGTTTTTTAGTGTTTATATCTCTTTAAACCGTGTAGAATTAAAATGAAATTTATTTTTTCAGTGACTACTTAACCAGAGCATTAACATTACATTGCAGTGACATAATGAGAACCCAAAAAGATTAAGAACATGAAGAACAAAAAGCTAAACAATTCAAAACCCCGAAATGCTTCAGACAAGAGCAAGCCAGTACCAATTCTTAAATGGTATCGGCAGGAAGAGGATAGGTGCAAAAATCAACATTATCCTCAGGCCTCTTAGCAATGCAAAGAAACAGCCTCTCAAAAGCAGCTGCCATTTTCTGAGCGGTAAACAGCAGAGCAGCTCGTTTCCCACAGGCCCTTCCGTTCTTCTCCAAAACCCCCTTTCCATCCTCCAAAACTCTCTCCAATTCCTTCTTCAATGACTCATGCGTAGGACTAAAAGTATACCCAAACTCTTCACTTACAATAGCACTCCTTACAATGCTGCCAAAATGTGTGGCAAAAACAGCCTTGCCACAGCGCATGGCCTCAAGCGTGGTCTGATCAAGCCCCTGGGCCCTCAGAGTAGGATTCATAAAAATATCCAAAGCATTATAGAAATCCCCCAGCTCTCCAGGGCCGAGAGGCCCAAGGACCTTCACATTGGGGCCGAGTTCCTTATACCGGCTCCCCCATGGCCCATCCCCTGCAATCAAAACAAATATGTTTGCATTCTCTCTCTCAGAGAACAGATCACGGAGAACTTTAAAAACCACCGGATGTCCCTTGTCTTTCACCAGCCGCCCGCTCATGCCCAAAACGAGTCGAGCGTCCAGGGGCACGCCATGCGCCGCTCTGAACGCCCGGCCCTTCGCCGGGTCCGGCCTGAACCGCCCCTCGTCCACGCCGTTGAGAATTATGTGCACATTTTCCACGGGTAGCATGTACACCCGCCTTAACACGTCCCCCATGTAATCGCTGGTGCCCACATGGTGTTTATAGTTCTGAAAGAATTTGACTTCTTGTATGACCTTGTCAAGGTGTTCCTTCAGCTCCCGGTCCTCCGCTGGTGTCCTCTTTTCGGCCGGGTCACGGGTCAGTTCTTGCACAATGCTGGAATGTGTGCTCTCGTAGCCTATCCCTTGCCATGTTGCTACCACGTTGCTTAAACCCTTGGCATATTTGTGAGGCAAAGCTACGCTTTCCGTGTGTATGATGTCGAAGCCATTGACCCAGCGGGTTATGTTCTGAAACTTCGACCAGGCTTCCTCTTTGTTGATGAACCGGTTCACCGGGTCGGTGTAGTTGGTGAAGTGAAAGTGCATGGATTTGTCACTAGTGATGGCTGCAGAAGGATCACTTGGGAGGCCTGTGAAAATGTGCACTTGGTGACCTCGTTGGGCTAGGACCCGATGGAGGGTCAGGGCATGGCGTTCTAGGCCACCCGCTTTGTCTTTCTCTGGCCATTTTTTAACAAACAGGGCAATCTTTAGGTGCTTTTTGGAGGGCTCTGAGCCGAAGGTGAGGGCATTCCAGGATGTGCCAAGTTTCAGGAGATCTCCTGCATGCAGCATCACATGGTAATGAATATTCAAAACACATTCTAAATATGTCAATTAAATGCCCACCACGTTGAGCTTCAATATCAACTAACTGCACTCATGATCAACAAAAGTTTGGTCTATAAGATAAATTATTAGCTTAATGAATACAACTGTATTTATACTCAGCAAACTAAAAAAAGTGTATATAAGGAATCTATGCAGAAATATAAAGATTGATCATTAGTTTGAGAATTTTCAATCATTTATGGTGTGAAATAAGTCGATGGAAGAAGTTAAAAAAAAAATGGAGAAGAAAACGTGATCAGTTAAATTTCAATTTAGAAAATTAAAATAACAGAATCTAATATCTCACAAATTATCAAAATAAAATGTCTAAATATTTTTTAAAAATATTGTATTGTTCTGATCTTTTTTATTCTATTCTACTAAATATTTCACAAATAAAATTACAAAACTATGTTTCCTACCAATAACAAAAAATTATATGTTTAAAAAATCTAAATGTTTATTAAAATTTTCTAAACAAAATACTAACTCATTGATATATTCCAAGCAGCTGAATATATAAGACTGATACAAATATATGTAATTGTGAAAAATCATGGAAAAACAAGATTCAAGATATTTGGAAATGTGCCTTTATAATTAGGCCTATATACAAAGCCATTAAGACTACAATTTTTATTATACATGTAAAAGTTACAAATAAAATTATAGGTGCCTTATATGAATAAAGTTATATGGAGGATTATTTTGTGAGGGTTTTAGAATTCTAAATAGTACTTTTTTCCTTAGGAAGTTATAACACCTACATTGTGTTTCCAAACACTTATCATATATTCATGAAGGAATGTTTCATGAATTTTAGAATTCTAAGTAGTATCTTTTTGCCTGGGAAGTTGCAACTCCAACATTATGTTTCTGATCCTCATTAAATACACATGCGAAGAAATGTTTCATCAAGATTCTGAATTCTAAATAGTACTTATTTCTTGAATAGTTACAACCCTACGCTGTATGTTTCAGCACTTTCAGATTCTAGAACTCTAAATAATACGTTTTTCCTTGTGCCATATTTGTAACACTTATTATATATGCATGGAAGAATGTTTCATCAAGATTTTAAAATTATAAATTATACTTTTTTCTTATAACCCTCTTACTTTTTCCTGTAGCAATTACAACCCTTATACTCTGTTTTCTGAACCTCATCATAAAGCAACCTTTCACTGGAATTCATAATCCCCTCAACGGCTTGGATTTAAATCTTGCTTACACCATTAAACTCCTTATTTACTGAGAAAGATGGCATACCTTTGTAAGAGGAAACTTTGGCCCTTGAAAAAAAGTTATTAGCTGTTTCAAACACTGTTCTCTGAGAATCCGTGCATTGAAAACCAGAGAACCAGAACAGTAGTAGAGGATAAAAGAGCAAACAGGTCACGACCAAAAATCTCCAGAAGCAGTACGAAGAACATAATGGTTTTTTCAACTTCCACTGATTACTGAATACGCCTTTGCTACCCATTTCCTCTCTCACTGCCTCGTCTTTTTCTGCATCTCTCTTTTAATCTTCGTACACAGACGCGCTTTCTCAAGTGCCCCCCTCGTTTATTTACATTTAATTACATATTTTTTTGTGCAGAGCAGTCAATGTTAAAATTATTGTCGTCTTACTCGGAGGGGTGTTCTGAATCGGCACGCAACTTACAGATTTTCAGGATCTAGTAGGTACTTCTAAGATATTTTGTCTTTTTATAATGGGATCCAGCGCATACTTCACAAGTTTTTAAATATTTAACACTGTTAAGCACTTACTTTTAAATTCTGTAAGAGTAGAAAATACATTATTTTTATAAATTATTTGTATTTTATAATGAAAACAATTATGGATTGTAGATGGAACAAGAGCATTCACTGTTTATTTGGCATGTGACGATAATATGGCCCTCACAGGTTTGAAAATTGTCCGGATTTGATTTTATCCATGAATTCAGGCGTACGAGGAGAATGACACGTTGGTACTGTTTGGTTTTCTAGGTATTACTTTTTATTATTATAAAGACGATATTTTTGAGAGAATACAAGCATCGCTTTTAGTACTTTTTAGTTAATTATGTGCTGTATTTAATTATACTTTTGAGTGCTGTTTCTATTTCTTTTTATATAGGTATTAATTATTTTAAAAAATTACAATAATTTTATAATAAGATATTTTTAAAGTATTATTATATATTAACATTAATGATATATTTTTTTAATAATTTTGAGTAATATTTGAAGTATTAGTTATAAGAAAGATAGAGTCGTGATTTTATTTTATGACATTTTATCTTTTGATCAAGGATTTTATATCATTGACAAACAATTTTTAGCTATTGATACAAGAGCATGAGCCTTTGGATTGAAACATCTTTGGACTAAAACATCTTTAACTAAGGGATATCCATTCCACCAAATTTGTCCAAAACACAAACCTAGCCTCATCTCTTATGATGTTGAGGTCTTGCACTCAACAAGACTTGATCCTTGGTGGGCTTATTAAGAACCATTCAACTTCACCAATAGATCAAAGACCCATTGACAACATTGTATATTTTGAATAATGTTATAGTTAGTGATGTCAAGTTTCCACAATCCATAATGCTTATTGCTAAGTGATTTCTAGATTCAATTGTGTGCAAATTTTTTGCATCAACGTTTTGGATCACACTTTGTGATCCATCATCAGGATAAGAGTTGAGAGCACCAAGAGAAAAAAATGTTGGATTTTTTTCTCTTGGTTCTCTCAGCTCTTATCTTGATGATGGATCACGAAGTGTGATCCGAAATGTTGATGCCAAAAATTCACACACAATCGAATCCAAAAATCACTTAGCAATAATGTTACAGTTTTAATTTTTTGTTTTTGAACAATGTTGATATACAAAATAATAAGTAGTTCTTAGAATAAAAGTTGAAAAGAGGGTATACTTGAACATCATTTCAAATATAATGGTGGTAAAATGGCAAGATGGGTCATTGTAAAGCAAAATCACCAACCAAGAAGGAAACCAACAGCCACCAAACTACAAGAGTTGCTTATAATAGGCTACCAAACAAACATGACTAACACAACTACAAAAAGAATAAGGGAAACCCATGAGCACAAAGCAAATAAAGAATGAATATAGTTGTTCATACAAACCACAACATACCTCAAGATATTGATGCATATGTATACTAGCAAAAATAATAATATATGATAAAATTATGCTCAAATGATTTCAAATAGTAGCTAGATATCACTAACAAGGAGCTAAAAACCCTGAATTTGGTCACACCATGTAACACAGTTGTTTAAGGACATACTATATAAAATACTATGCAAAAACGTAATATTTTTGCAAATTGAAACAAACCATATACATGTCTATTTTTTGGGCTATACACACATTTTAAAGTTTTAATGAGTGTTTTTTATATAAAAGTTGGTTATTATACAATTGTAATGTTTTGGTATAATATAAACACTATAAAAATTATATTTTGTCGTGTTGTCAACCACAAGTTGTGATTGCCTTATAAGTGGTTGGAGTCAAATCTTGGAATCTATAAGGCTAAGATTTCACCTTGTTATGTAATCAAGTGAATATTATTTAAAAGGTCTACTATAGTTGTCAAAGGTGAATGAGAAGATGCGGTGCTATAAATGTAAGCCATTTGTTAAAAAAAAATCATATTTTTATTTCAAATATACATTTTTTATTGTACATGATCACAATGTCCTTTGTTTTGGCATCATAAACTTGTTGAAGGATGTGCTAAGGGATGTTGAGTTTGAGTGGATCATAAGCCTAGGTTATTTTGGGGAGTCCAACAATGAAAGAGGCTGACAATTCCAATAAAACTACTAGCAAATAATTTCATTAGGTTACAAGTCAATTAGTTATACTTAATGGGGACCTCATGAAAGGATTTATTACTAGTTCCACTATAATTGCTAACCTCTTTCATTGTTTTTTAATAAGCCTTTCATTCTAGGAAACCCAATAAAATATCCTCTCAAGTTGTTCATCTCTATGAGGCTCATACATTCTTCAATAAACATATATTCAATAGTTTGGACAATACCACACCAAGTGTCTAAAATAATAAAAAATAAATGACAAGCAATAAATTTTTGTAATCTATATTTGTAGTGTAGAAAAAAGTATCCATTTTTCACACTTAATTTGGGAATGAATAACTAATAATAAAATGAACTTAATTGTGCCTTATTTAGGGTGTTGTAAAGTGTATCTTTACACTTTCACACTAAACTAGGGTTTTATTAATTAATTGATCTTAATTAGCCCCTTACTTCAAATCCAAGCCTAATTAATTGCAGATTTTGAGGGATGAAACCCGACATTCCTAAATGATATAACACAACACTTAATTTTATAAGGTATGTGTCCTAGTTTAGTGACCTAGGACCCATTCGCCACCTAGCGAATGGCTCCTCACTAGGGCTTAGGACCCCCTTTTCACATAACAATTAACATCCCCAAAAGTGTGTCCTAGTTAAGTATGCTAGGACCCATTCACCATAGGGTGAATGGGTCCTCACTTAACCTTAGGACCCCCCCTTGGAATATTTTTTTGGTGGTATTTTAATGATTTCAAATCCTAGATCTAATGCTAGCTTGTGTTATTTGAATTTCGAGAATTAAGAGTAAGATAAGTATAAATATAAGGTTATTTCATTATGTTTCATCTTAAGACTTTCAAGCAAACTATATTTTCATAAGAAATCAAGAGTACTTTCACAAGAGCATTATAGAGCATTCAAGAAGGGATTCAAAGGGTAGATTATTGAAGGATTATTATAGCCAATCAAGATATCAATCATCATGTCAAAGTCATGAATGTTGTTGAGCGAATGTGATGATGTAGCATTGGTGATCAAGTTCAAGTGTTTGAATCCATTATCTCATGTCAAGTTCATGATCAAGATCTGCACTCATTGAGGCCATTTCATGCTAAGTTTCAGATTTGCAATCCAAGGTTTCAACAAGGATTGGTTTTAGGTTGAAGATCAATTTGAAAACAAAAATTGACAAAGTTGTCAAAGTTGTCACCTTTCTTGCAAGATCACGAAAACTGAGCTACAAATTTCATTTCCGGGTTTCTAATAGTTCCCCACTAGGATCTAGGAGTGCAGACATTGAAGAACAAAACCCAGAAATTGATTTTCCAAAACCCTATCCAGGACCCATTCGCCATTAGGCGAATGAGTCCTCAATGAGGCCCAAAAAAACACTTTTTGCAATAGGTACACAAAATTTGACCCTCTTAAAACCTACCTTTTGATTGCTATATTAGTTAGGTTTGATTTTTATACTCATTTACACATTATAGCCCTCGTAATTGAATGAAACACTAAACAAAACTTAGGT
Source organism: Sequoia sempervirens (assembly GCA_007258455.2). Classification (NCBI taxonomy): domain Eukaryota; kingdom Viridiplantae; phylum Streptophyta; class Pinopsida; order Cupressales; family Cupressaceae; genus Sequoia; species Sequoia sempervirens. The sequence goes on along the minus strand of VDFB02373365.1, from coordinate 285,182,158 downwards.
GCAACATTTGATTAATTCATTTTGGTGCACCCCATTTTTCTATGTTTCATTTTGGTGAACCTGACTTTTTGAACATTGTATTTTTATGATTTAAGGAGTCCTTTTCATCCTAGATTTAGATCTTGCATTCATTTGCATTGAATTAAATCTCATTTAGTGTGTCTAGTTTGCATTCAAATTTGCATTTCATTAATTGTTTTAGAATTGCATTGTTTGTGTTCTTTAAATCTAAAAAATACAAAATAATCAGTCATATTGCATCATATTAACTTGCATTTGAAAATTGAAACAAAAATTGCATATCAAATTAGGTCTTTTTGGTCATCATTTTGTCACATTTTTCACTCAAATTTCACATTGCATTTTATAAAAAGCCAACCTAAAACTTACTATAGCAAAACTGAATCTAAAAACCACTAAAAGCATCTAAAAATCTATAAAAATCAGTTTTAAAAACCTCATATAGGACCCACTCACCATAGGGAAAATGAGTCCCTATTAGGGTTACAAAGGAAACAAGTTTTCATAGTTCCTAAGCATCAATATCAAATTCAAAGTTTCCTGAAAAAGCATACTAGGACCCATTCACATTGGGCGAATGAGTCCTTGGAGGCCTACAAAAACCAACTTTTTAAAGCTTTTTGGTGATTTTCTGTACTTATTAGGCTTGCTGGTAACATACTATATCAGTCTGGAAAGTTTCAAGAATTTTTGTTTTATGTATCGCGGTCAAATCATCCATTTAGTTTAAAGAATTTCAAAAAATCATTTCAGTATTAGAATTTCTTAGAGTATTACATGGCTTGTATGATTCTATTTTCCCTACTCATGGGCATAATCTAGGAACACAAAATAAAACCTTTGAAAAGCATGTTGGCTACCCTCCCAGTATCTATCGGATTTGTAAAAATGTCATAACCCAAGAGGATGAAAGCATAGAAAATCATGACAATCATAATTGTTCTTCTCCTGACACCTCTCCTATTAGTGACGAAGGTATCTTGGTGAAAGAAGATGCAATCATGTTGAGAATCATGAAAGTCTTTTTTTCCAACTTCTCCTCTCCCTCGGGAAGAAATTAGAGGACATGGGGATGTTATTGTAGACAACCATGAAAATCAAAATTTTTCTTCTCTTAGTATCTCTCCTAGATGCAAAAAATATAGTTTGATGTTAGAAGATACACTTATTGAGAGTCATGGGAATCTTATTTCTCCCTTTCCTAATGCTCCTACCATTTGGGAAGATCTATTTGAATGAAAGGTTCCAATCATTGGTAAGCATGAAAATCATAGTTTTTCTCCTCTTGATGCCTCCCCTATTTTTGATGAAGCTACTATACAAAATCTAACAAGTGTACACGTGCAAGAAGTTGAGTCCACTTTTTGGCCATTTAGTGGAAGTTTTTTCTCTAATTTTCAGAATTTGTCACATTTGAACTTAAAATTTGAAGCACTTAAAAAAGGAATCTTGAAAAAATTATTAATCATAAAATGTAGTACTCAGAGTCTAGTTTCCAAATATGTAATTTATTTCAATACCCAGATGATATAAATTGATTTTCAATAGGTGTTTCTAAAAACCACTATTTAAAAGTCACTTTTTTTTACCATACCATGCACGTGTACGTCATCCATATTTTGACATAAATAATAATATTTTTCTAAATCCTTGTGGGAAAAGATTTGTAACTCATTGAAGCACACTTTCCATATTTTTTTATTATTTTTTATTGATTTTTTTTTTGTTAATTTTTTATTGGCTATATTTGGTGTTTTGAAAAATTGTCATGTACATCATCAATAAGATGACCTAAAATTATCATTTTTTAATTTTTTTTAGATTGAAAAGAATTGTTTGAAATATGCTTTTGTACAAATATTTTTAAAAATAATTATGTTAATAAAAAGTTATTAAAATTCTAAAAAACCCTGATAATTCAATTTTATGTACCTATTTCATCATAAATTAATTGAAAAATAAAAAAAATTAATCCAATTGTAAAAAAAATTTACATATTTGGAATCCACACTGTCTCTTCTAGGGGAGAGGACCCATTAGTTGAGCACCCTAACTTTGCGCTTCTAATTATCCTATGTGGAAATTTCAAATCACTCCCAATTTTTTACAACTTACTTGGCAAGTCCCCTGCTTATAACAAAGGTTTTAGGGCCACATCATCAAATATGATGCCACATCAACATGCTTTTTGTCAAGGTTTCCAAAAAGGCCCAAAAAAAGTGAGACCAACACTTGTGCATTCACAACATGTTTTATTGAGTGTTGATGTGGAATCACATGATTGGTTGCTTTTTAGATCAAAGGAATACATTTTGTTTAATTATGGGTAATCATCATCAACACAAACAACTTTAAAGTCACAACTATTGGTCCAATATTGATAAAAAAATATTGAGCATTATATAAACAAATACTATCACAACTATTGAAACATGCTCAGGTACTGGGTCCTCTCCCTTATAATGGGTTTTAATTTCGTTAAAAAATTCTGCAAAAAAAGTCTTCAAACATATGTCCAAAGTCATTATTTTCTTGTGACATTGTCAGGACCTTCAACTTGCAAGTTAAACCAGGTCTAGGGCCTAGGTTTGGGTCCCCAAGCCTTTTCCCGAACCAAAAAAAAAGAAGAAAAAATCTGACTAAATTAAAAAAATTATAAACAGGATCTTGTTCTATAAAATGGGATCTTGTTTCTTAAAAGTATAAAAAACTATTTTTATATGAAACAGGTTGTTAAAAAATGAGATCTCGTTTTAAAACAAGCCGTTAAAAAAAAAGATCATGGGTCGTTAAAAATAGGATCCCATTTCTTAAAAAATGGGATCCCGTTTTTGGCTCGGGACCTCAAACCTAAACAAGATCTCATTTTCTTGAAGCTGATTTTGGGTTTTTTTCTAAGGCAAAAACTTTCATGTTTTGTGGACTCATCTTCTTGCATTTACCCTAACCATGGACTGTGATGAACCCCTCGTTTTCTCCTCTCCTAAAAGCTCTCCTACTAGGGTAGATATTATGGCACAAGAGAATGAGACCTTAGAGAAAAAGGATGAAATAATGGACAATCATAACAATCAAATTTGGCCTTTCCTAATATTTCTCCTCTTTGTGAAGAAGATATTGTGGTGTTAGAAAATCAAACCATTGATAACTCCCTTACTTGTGATGAAGTCATTTTAGAAGAGCCAACCATTGAATGTCATGAACATCTAGTTTGTTGCTCTCCTAAAAACTCTCCTACTACGGAAGATATCATGGTGTAATAAAAAGATAACATTGGCATGTGTCATTCAAACAATGGTAATATGGCTTCCTTAGATGAAGATGATGAAGTGACATTAGACTCTCCTTCACTAAGAAATCTCAAAAATAAGGATAAGTGTGTTGAGGTTATGAACATTAGAACTCCCTTGAGTCCTCTAATTCTTAGACCTACAAATCCTTTAATTATTAGACCACCCAAGCCTCAACTTATCATTTATCCACCTCACAACAACCAAAAGTTAAAAATAAACCTATGCTTATCTTAGCACCACCTAAAAGGTAACTTGATGATGATAATGTTCCACAACAACTAAGTTACAATACGATTGCTCACATATATAAAAAAGTGTATACAATTAAAGCTAAACCTGAGCCAGATAGTTGGCTCATTGAGAAAAACAAGGAAAATACTTTAAAAACATTGACACCAACAATACAAGTGGAACCCATGCAAGAGAAAGAAAAATAAAAATATATTGAAGAAGTCACAAAGTTGTTGGAAGATGCTTGGGGTTCCTTTGATTTCACACCTACATTCATGGAAGAATACAAGATCATAAACAAAGAGTCTGAAAAGAGAAAAGAAAAAGTGGTAATGCAAACACAAAATTTGAAAGCATCCACCTCAACCACTTTAGAAGAAAAGATAACAATCATGAAAAACTTTGATGAAGTTGATTATGAACAACCACCAAACCTGAAAGAAATGAAAAAGCTTTATGGAAGAGGTTATGAACTTATGAAACAACTTGGTGGTGCTAGAGAACAAGGTATCCGTGTCCCTATAGATCCTAACATGAAAGAAATGACTAATGGTCTTGGTTATTGTCCCTTGAAAGAAACAAACAAGCCTTCGATCAATATCAAAACTCTTACTTGAAGGATTCTTCTAAGCCAACTTTAACTTTGCTACATCCTGAACTGATAGCTACGCCATGTGGGAATATCTCATTCGATAGGCATCAAGTTGATACTTTGTTTACTCATTATAATCAATAACAATAGTTACTACTCCTTGCCATGTAATAGTTGTAGGATCATAGCATACTCACTATTGCATGTTTTAAATTCATTGCAAATCATTTCCTTTTTGCAAGGAGCAACATATCATCATCTATTCTCGGTTCATCCTTGTCTTGCAGTTAGTGGGTGCAAGGAGTTGGTTAGCCTTGTCTTAGTCTTGGCATGTGATGTTGTCCCTTTGGCTAGTTTTTTGCCTTCCATATATACCAATCAAGATTGGGATCCAGACAACCTACTATAGGTTGACTCGCATGTGCCTTACTAGTCTTTTGCATTGTTTTCTTTTCATGTTTCATTATGTGATTGCATGTGTGTAGTGTGATCCCCCATGATGTTTTGTTTAATGTATCTCTTTTTTTTTGCAATCCTCTATATGTATCTACTTTAAAGCGATTTCTCACAATAATGGTGTTAGCAACGAATTTAAAGTGGGGGCATACATCAATAACATCTTTCAACTTTTTGCAAGTTTCATGGTGCAATTTTTTTCTTGTGACATGTCCTTTTTTTGGTGGTGTCATTGGGTTTGATGTCCTCCAAGAGTACAATATTGTTGCAAGAATGGAGAAAGGAATAAAGGTGTTGTCATTGATGTCAATTGGTCAATTGGTTATCTACTAGATGTTGTTGGTTGTATATGTTGAGGATATTGAGAAAATTGTATTAAAGAAAGTTTACAAGAATTTAGTTGTTGCTTTGGATGATGATTCAGTATTTTCCCCTATTTTCGTGTAATTCAGATATGTTGGTCATGGTTGTTGAAGGTTTCTATATCTAGATGTTTGGTTGTTGGTTTGTTGTGAAGTTCAAGTTGTGTTCACTAGTTGTGAACTATGTTTTTTTGTGTTTTGGTTGAGGTCCAGGAGAAAATTTGTTGGTCCTGATTTCTCTTTGATGAAGTCTTTTGACTTGTGGTTCTAGAGTTAATATTTTTTGATTGCATTGAAGATGTTTTTGGTTTATGGAAGTTTCGAGTTTAATTGATCTATGTGTTTTACACTGGTTTGGCCGAGCTTGTGTTAAACACTATCTTTGAAGTTGATGAAGCGTGTTGGATCTATTTTGTGTCCAGGTGAAGCATGTGTTTGGGTCACCCTAATTCTAATTCCACCCTAGGATGTTTTGACACTGACCTAATTTGAATTTGAAGTTGGATGGCCAACTTTGTATCTTTTTCAAAGTTGGAGATGGTATAAATACAGGATGAGCTAGTAATGAAAAATATACAAGAGAAAAGAAGAAAGATAAACGAAAGAGTAGACATGACACTGATGCTATTTAGAAAGTGTGTGTGAGTTGTGTGTGGAAAATTAGTGTGAATCTTAATGTTGAGTTACTAGATGTAGTAAGCATAAGGAAAACTCTATCATTCATGCAAGTTGATCAAGTGGTTGTGGTGGAATCCTTTGTTGCATTGGATTGTAGTCTCTTTGTAACAAGTATTATTTTTCTTCTTTGTATCTCTATGGAAGTGATCCCTCCGAGTTGTAGCCCTATTGGACAATGAGTCCTTATTCTAGATAGTGAGTCCTTGTTTCAGGCAGTGAGCCTTTTTGTAATTGGTTTTTATATTCTCTATAGTGTGAGTTAATCCTCACCATGGTTTTTCCCTTATTGGGTTTTCCATGTAAATCTAGTGTTATTGTGTTTATGTGTTGGATTTGAGTTTTTGTATTGACATTTGATGATTAATCATTTAAAAAGTTTTATGTATTAGTTCTAATGATTGATTTGAAGGTTAAAATTTGTGGCAACTAATTCACCCCCCTCTCAGTTGTCCTATTCAACAATTGGTATTAGAGCTTGGTTCCTTGGTGTAGAGCTTAACTGCTTGAGGAAGGTTCGTGATGGCTAGAAAAATGGTCTTTGATTATCTGAGGTTTGATGGAACTAATTATGGTATTTGGAAAGTATTAATGGAGGAATATCTAGAGTATTGTGGATATGTTGTGGAGAAAAATTACAAGAATCCTTACACTCCTGCTAATGTTCCAAGTACACTTGAAGAGATCAGAGCACATGAAACAAACAATAAGGAAAAGTCCATCTTGAAGAATAGTCTGTTACATTCTGAGTTGATTAAGTTTCATAATTTGAAGATAGCTAAGGAATTCTAGGATGCTTTAGAAAGAGCGCATGATGGTGATGAAAGAGTTAAAGAGGAAAAATTACAGAATTTGGAAACACAGTTTGATCTTATACATATGTCTAAAGATGAAAATGTTAAAGCTTATGTATAGAGATTGGATGAGGTAGTGGCTGGAATGTGATCACTTTGTGCTACTATAGATGAAAGAAGGATTGTAAAGAAGATTCTCAGAACTCTTCCTGATGCTTACAATGAGAAGGTGAGTGCTATTGAGCAAACAATAAATTATAAGACTTGTACAAAGAATATGTTGTTAGGATTTTTGACATATTATGAGATGAGGAAGTCGAGTCTAAGAAATGGAGGAAAATCAAAAACTTCCTTTAAAGCTACAAAAGTTGATGATCCGGATGAAGAAAACTTTGATGAAATATAGAAGCTAAATTTGTAAGAAGAATGAGTAAAGTCTTTGGTAAGTATGAAGGTAAGTTGCAGGTAAGTTTCCCTTTAAATGCTTTAGCTATCGAGAAATAGGTCATTATGTTGCAAAAGGTTCAGAAAGAGCTAAAAGGAATAAACAAAGATATGAGAAAGAAAAGAAAGGAAAGAAGATTAACAGAGCTTACTATGTGAATGAGAATGCTAGTATTTCAGATGAAGATTCAGAATATGAAGATCCAGATGACAATGAATGCTTGTTTCCAGTGATTAAGAATGAACCTGCTTCTACTAATTCAGAAAAATAGGTAAAGGAAAGCCCTCCGGAGAAGGAAAATGAGAAAAATGAAGGTATAGTTATCTTTTCCCTACATGCTAAACAAAAAAAAGAATTTTTGGGTAGTTGATAGTGGTTTCTCACATCACATGAATAGTAATAAGATTAAGTTTTTTAAACTTGAGAAGTATGATGGAGGCTTGGATATGTTTGGAGATGATACTAGTGCAAAAATTTGTGGGATAGGTTCAGTAAGTTTTGATGGCAAGCATCATATTGATGATGTTTACTATATTAAGGGTTTGAGGCATAACTTGTTAAGCATTGGTCAGGTGTGTAGATAAGGATATGATCTTGCATTTAAGGATGAGAAATGTGAGATCCATAAAGGATCTGGAACATTGATTGCTACAATAAAGAAATCTAAAGGGAATATTCATCAACTTAAGGGTGCTAATGGATGATGCTTTATGACTTAGATAAATGACAATTGGTTATGGCATAGGAGAATGTGTCACATAAATTTTGATAACTTGGAAAGGATTAGTGTTGTTCAGGACGTGAGAGATTTACCAAGAACTACAAATCCTGTTAATGATATTTGCAAGAATTGTCAATCTGGGAAGCAAGCAAGAAATCATTACATATCAAAGGAACAATCTACTACCAAACTACTAGATTTAGTTCATACACATCTCTGTGGTCCTATGAGAGTGATAAGTCTACTTGGTGAAAGGTACTTTATGATTTTAATTGATGATTATTCTAGATATACATGGGTTACATTTCTTAGAGAGAAGTTAGATGCATTAGATAGATTCAAGGAATTCAAGGCTATAGTTGAAAATGAAGTGAATTTGAAGATAAAATGCTTAAGATCTGATAGGGGTGGAGAATTCATCTCCCATGAGTTCAATATGTTTTTTGAAGTGCATGGAATAAAGAGATAGTTATCTACTCTAAGAACTCCTCAGCAGAATGGAGTTGTTGAAAGGAAAAATAGAATAGTTCAAGAGGTTGTTAGATCAATGATCACTGAAGCTTGTTTACTAGAAGATTACTAGAAAGAAGCTATCCATACTATTGTTTGTGTTCAATTGAGTTCAAGAAAGATCAAATAGTACAAAGAATCCCTATGAACTATGGCACAAAAGAATTCCTATAGTTAAAAATTTCAAGGTATTCAGAAGCAAATGCTATATCAGAAGAGATGAGGAAACTTTGGGAAAGTTTGATGCAAGAAGTGATGAAGGCCTATTTCTTAGATACTCTACTAAAATCAAGGAGTACAAATGTTTCAATAAAATACTGAGAAATATTGTAGAGAGCTCGAATGTGAAGGTTGATGAGACAATGAAGAATTCTATTGATATTAATGGATGTGTCTGATGAACATGATTGTGCAAGAATAGAAGAAGTTGTGGAAGAATAGGATAAAGATGAGCAGAAGAAGCTGGGTGAACAAAATGAAATAGAAGAAGTTTACATGGAACAACCAGAAGTATTTAGTTAACAGATCAACCAGATATGGTGCGTAGATTAGTGGCATGGTTGAGTAAGAAGCAAGATTTAGTCTCTTTGTCTACTATTGAAGTTGAGTATATTGTTGCTGCATCTTGTTGTACACAATTTCTATGGATGAAACATACATTGAAAGATATCACAGTGCTATATGATGATCCCATTTCTATTTTTTGTGATAATACTAGTGCAATTAACATTTCAAAGATTCTTTTGATGCACTTGAGGACGAAGCATATATCTATCATATATCATTTCTTGAGAGATAAGATCATGGAGAATGAAGTCAAGCTTGAGTATGTTCCAAAAAGGATCAAATTGTTGATATATTTACAAAGGTTCTTCCTAAAGATACTTTTGACTATCTCCAGGAGAATTTAGGGGTTATTTCCTCTCCTTTCATAAACTAAGATGTATTTGGAGATGCATCAGTCCAGTGGATTCATGTTTCCATCCTTTTGGAATGATGATTTGGTGGCTACCTCTCAGGGGGAGTAGGTAGTTTCAAGTGTTGTAATTGTGAGTATTTTTTTCATTTCAAAGGAAGATTCAATGAACATATTGTTTTCCTTTGCCATTGATGTCAAAGGGGGAGAGAAATCATGTGAAAAGGAAAGAAAGCTAGTGAGAGAAAGCAGGTAATGAGGAAGATGATCTTTTGACGAGGATAAGCAAAAAGAAAAAATCTTGAGAAGAATATTCAGAACTGGTATGGCATCTTTGATGGTTTTTCACATCATGTGTTACCATCAATGAAAAAGGGGGAGATTGTTGCAAGAATGTAGAAAGGAATAAAGGTGTTGTCATTGATGTCAACTAGTCAACTAGTTATCTACTAGTTGTTGTTGGTTGTATATGTTGAGGATATTGATAAAATTATATTAAAGAAAGTTTACAGGTATTCAGTTGTTGCTCTGGATGATGATCTGGTATTTTACCCTATGTTCGCATGGTTCAGATATGTTGGTCATGGTTGTTGAGGGTTGCTATATCCAAATGTTTTTTTGTTGGTTTTTTGTGAAGTTTGAGTTGTGTTCACCAATTGTGAACTATTCTTTTTTGTGTTTTGGTTGAGGTCTAGGATAAAAGTTGTTGGTTCAGATTTCCCTTTGATGAAGTCTTTTGACTTATGGTTCTAGAGTTAAGATGTTTTGAATGCATTGAATATATTTTTGGTTTCTAGAAGTTTCAAGATTAATTGATCTATGTGGTTTACATTGGTTTGGATGACCTTGTATTAAGCACTATCTTCAAAGTTGATGAAGTGCGTTGGATCTATTTTGGGTCTCGGTGAAGCATATGTTTGGGTCACCCTCATTCTAATTCACCCTAGGATGTTTTAACATTGACCTAATTTGAATTTGAAGTTGGATTTCTGACTTTGTATCTTTTTGAAAGTTGGAGATGGTATAAATACAAGATGAGCTAGTAATGAAAAATATATAAGAGAAAATAAGGAAGATAAGTGAAAGAGTAGACGCGAAATTGATGTTATTCAGAAAGTGTATGTGAATTGTGTGTGGTAGATCAATGTGTTCAGCTTAATGTTGAGTTACCAGATGAAATGAGTAGAAGGCAAACTCTATCATTCATGCAAGTTGATCAAGTGATTGTAGTGGAATTCTTTGTTGCATTAGGATTGTAGTCTCTCAATAACAAGTCTTCTTTGTCTTCTTTGTATCTTTGTGGTAGTGAGCCCTCTAGGTTGTAGCCCTATTAGATAGTGAGTCTTTGTTCTGAACATTGAGTTCGTGTTTTAGGCAACGAGCCTTTTGTAATTGGTTTTGATATTCTCTATAGTGTGAGTTAATCCTCACCTTGGTTTTTCCCTCATTGGGTTTTCCATGTAAATCTAGTGTTATTGTGTTTGTGTTGGATTTGAGTTTCTACATTGACATTTGATGATCAATCATTTAAGCAGTTTTATGTATTAGTTATGGTGATTGATTTGAAGGTTAAAATCTATGACAACCGATTCACCCCCCCTCTCAGTAGTCCTATTCAACAAATATTTCTTAGTGTATGAATTTCTCTGAGCAGCTTGATGTGATGTAAGGCATCCCATAAGTTGCAATTTTTTACTCTTGATTTGTCCTCTCTTGGAGACATTAGGCATGATGTTCCCTAAGAAGAAAACCTTACACAAACAAAGTGAAATCCCTTTGAACAAAAAACCTTTATTAGTATTATTGTTTATAAGTGTTTGGCATAACACAACTTGCTAACCTTATGAAGCTTGAAACCTCTAATTCAAGGCCACCTAGCTTAACACACCTTGCTTGCCTATTGAGCCTTTCCATGAGCATGGGTGCTGAGCATAACACAACTTGTTAAATACGAGACAAGAATGTGAGTGGTGCCCTATCAGAGTTATCAAAGGGATAGCTTTGGTATGGTAAGTATAGTGAGAGTCGAAACATAGGCATGAGTTTCTCACTAAGCCACCTTCCTTTCTTTCTTTATTGGGATACTCACCTAGTGGATGGCCTAAGGTTCCATTGCCTTATAGTGAGCACAAAACCGATGGCTTAGATGAGTTCCACATCACGTTGGAACATCTAGGATTGATATCTTTTTGGTCTTTAATAGTGTAAGATTGTGTATCTTTGTCATTGTTGCATACATAAGTGTCTTGAATATCTACTTTAGTGTGAGTTTGACATGGGTTCATACTCTCACTAAAGTGGGGGCTAAAAGTAGTGTAGAAAAAAGTATCCATTTTTTACACTTAATTTTTGAATGAATAATTAATAATAAAATGGACTTAATTGTGCCTTATTTAGGGTGTTGTAAAGTGTATCTTTACACTTTCACACTAATCTAGGGCTTTATTAATTAATTGAGCTTAATTGGTCCCTTTAATTCAAATCCAAGCCTAATTAATTGCAAATTTCGAGGGATAAACCTGACTTTCATAAATGATATTACACAACACTTAATTTTACAAGGTATGTGTCCTAGGTTAGTGACCTAGGACCCATTCACCCCCTAGAAAATGGGTCCTCACTGTTGGAAAAATGAGTAAAATTATCTATTTGTTGTCATTGATGTCACCATGTTGGTAGTATGTTGGCAGTTGGATCCAGTACTCTTATACCATTGCTTATCCTCTCTGGTGGTTGGTCTAGTATTTTGGTTGCCTATCCAGTATTCCATTATGCACTTCTCTATGGATGACAATCTCTGGTTGTGGTTTTGGGAAACTACTGATGGATGTTAGAGCCATGCATGATCAGGTTATTTCGTGCTCTGGTGCTCGTACAACATAGTAGTAACCAACAGATTGATTGTTTCCTTGTTGTGTTGAAGATTATTCTTGGCTGACTTGTTAAGTTAATTATGATTTAATGTGAAATCTTATGTGTAACCTATTTCTTGGTCTAAGCTAGCATGATGAAATGTGCTAAAGATTGTTTTGTGTGTTTGGAAATATTTTGTGAACTATTGGATCCAACCTAATAATGGTTAAAGCATTTTGAAAATACTTTGTGGAGCTAGCCTAATTAGTGTCTGTGATGGAGATAGGGTATGTATATAAGTATATGGTGAACAGTTTAGAAGAGAAGAGTGTGAGAATGAGTAAGTGAAAATGAGTGTGTGTGAATATGTGCATTGAGTTTATAGGAAAATGACAGAGGAAATAAGTGAAGAGGTAATTGTTGATGGCATTTTCTGCACAACAACAACTCAGACAAGATACAATTATCCTATCTCTCTTGAAAGTTAGATATCTATCAGTAGGCCTCTAGAGATAACCCCAAGGTCTCTAATGTCAGGCTTTGCCAATGCATAAACAACTCAGTGATAAATGTGAAAATGTTAGTAATCACAAAGGGACCTTACAAACAAATGTTGGACCTTAAAACTTATCATATTTTGCAATATGGTGATACTTTGAAATCCTAAATCTAACTCAGATAATAAAAGAAATAGAAAAAGATAAGGGTTTAAGAGAGAGATTCCTAAGATTAAAACTACTCCTAAGATCAACAATGCAAATGGAAGACACTTGAAATGGACCAATCCCTCAAAACTAATTCTTGTTTAACCCATATCTTATCTACAATCTTACAAGAACAGTGCAATCTTCTAAGGAATTAAAGATTTTCAGATCATGAACATTCATTCAAAAAAATCCTGCTTTACAATTGAAATGAAAAAACAATTCAAAATTGAACTAAGCACATGAATATAAGGTCCAGGCTAACTTTACAAAGCAACCCACAATCAGCTAGTTGAAAAAAGTATGTACCAGGGATTGCTACAAACACCTCAAGCATCAAACCATAAACACAATTGAATAACATCTAACTCTAAATCTAACATATACCTAATATTCTCCAAGTAATTTCAAAAGATAGAATAACAAGAACCATGCAAGATAAATCAACACAAGAGAAATCACCAAGGCACAATGTCTCCACTTGTATTGAATCACCCAATAGTAGCAACAATTCCAGTATTTTGTATTACAACACTTGCTTCAAAATAAAACTAACTCCTAGCTCTTGCTCCTTCACTTAACTTGCTCTAAAGTCTAACTCTCTTCTAACTAGCCTTTAAAAATGAGGAAAAATGCCATACTTATAGAGATTCATGATATGTCGGCCCAATTAGGGTTACAAAGATAATTGGCCACAAACAAGTCGGCCTAGAAAGTTCCTAAAATTAAATAAAATATTGCATTAAATTCTTGTAGCTCCTTTCTAGGTCGGCCAAGATTCTCCAATGCAGCTCGGTCCAATGTATGTATAAGATGGAGGGATAATGGGAAGCAAAATTTTTGAAGCAATTATTCATTAGTTGGCTCCTTGTCTTTATCTTGCACCTTAAGAAAAACCTTCTCTAAGTCGGCCAATGGTGGAGTGATTAACACTTTAAACCTTCTCTCAATAGATTTAATCTCCTCCCTTGATTCTTTGATGACCCTATCCCATTCTACCTTGAGATCTTGATATTTCTCTATGACAACAATATAGTTGGAGGCATCATCTAAATGGTGGGTTGTGATTGGACTATCATTAGTTGGGGCATAAATTTCATGCCACCACTTTCTTAATTGCTCTAGGGTCAAATTATTCGGTGCAAAATTCTTCCTCTCAGTCATGATTTCAAAGAATGAAATACATTTACTATAAATTTCATTCAATGCATCTCCTACCTATTGTCCCTATTTGTGGATTCTCTTCAAAACTTTCTACTTAATCTGCAGTAACTCATACCACTCCCAAGTTTTTGAAGCCTTTGAGGAAGGCAAGATTCCATCACTCACTAATATTTCTTCAGTATAATCCATGATGGTCTTTACTTTATGTAGAAGAAGGTCCACATCATTTTTGTCCTATCCCAAAATTTTTTGTAGCCACTCAAATGACCTATGTGCATCCCCACAAGTTGACAAGATTTCCTTAATCATGTTATCTCCTCAGTGTCCTACTCCTTGCAACCATTCATGGGTAGCCTGAATGGAATCCTTCATCTTCTCAAGCTCACATAGATCCTCTTTAGGAAGCAATCCTTCAAGGGCCACTCCTTCACTTCCCATAGCCTGCAAAGGCTTCATCAGATGTTGCACATATCTATACACATCATTCAATTATTTCTGCAACCTTTCCTTTTCCTCTATTTCTTTATCCAGCCTCCTTAGGATGGCCCGAGAGGACTCTTGGAACTCTTCTCTCTCCTGATTCTTGCTTGTAGGCCCTAAAATTTATTATCTGAATGGTGTAATATCGAGGAACTATCTCATCCTTGTTTTTGTCTGCTACAGGGGTAGCAATATGAATTACTCTGTTATCTTCCTCATCCCTAGTGATCTTAGAAATCACCCTAGCCTTCTTCACTTTTCCCTTTCCAATATTGGCTAGTAGTTCATCCCAGTTGGGAGGAGTATCATCCACAACTATTTGTTTTCTCTTCAATCTCCTACTGAGCCAACTAAGAGTAGGGACATATGATTTTTTCTCATCTACCTTCTCCTTTTCTGGTTGATCCATGGAGGAGTCAACATTCAAATCTTGCATTGTAGGGACTTCTTCACTTTTTTCTTCTCTTTCATCTTTCTCCCTGTCCTCCTTTGGATTCTGATTCTCTTCTTGATCAAGTGTCTATGTTACCACTTGGATTGGAGAGGTAGTTCTCTCATGTGTTTCTTCCTTTTCCATGGTTTTCTCTTCTTCATCATCAACAGGCGAGTCTTCATATGACACCAAGGAGGATTGTAAGATCTTATCAATTTCCATCTCTACACTATGAAGATCTCCATCCTTGAATTCTTCTGCATCCTCACCCTGAGGGATATCCTCAATGGCTACCTATGTTGACTCTTTTTCCTCATTATGCAATTTTTGAGTTGAAGGAGGGGTAGAAGTGTCTTCTTGTTGCTACACAACAGAGGGAATTGTAGGGGCACCTTATTTCACTAGACTTTCTTTAGGAGATGGAGTTCTAGCTTTCCTAGTATAGACTTGTGTCTTCTTCCCAGAACTCTCAACATCTATCAACTGTGGTCATGTACCCTCTTTTCCCTTAGGATGCTCACTTTGCTTCCTTGATGTTCTTGCTACTCTTCTCCATTTGGTCATAGGGACACTATCTTTCTCCCCTTTTTCTTCATGTTCCTCCTCCTAAGCAAATGTATTCTCCTTAGGAGTCTTCCTCTTCTTGGAAATAGGCTTCCTTTTCTTTTCTTCCTCAGCCTCTGCTTGAACACCTTTGATTTTAATCTTGAAGGTAGAACCCACCTTTTCTTTTCCTTTTGGGTCCTTCTCATCTTCCTCAGAAGTGGATTGGGACTCCAAGTTTCCCAATAGGTCATAGGTTTATTGCTTCCCTTCGCTGTCCAATTCCAAAATATTATGTTTAATCCATAATTTGGTGTATCTGATCATAGGAGCATTGATTTGCTCCAACTCTGTCATTTCCTCTTCGAACCAGTCAATCTCACCTATTGGCTTGTCTTTGATTGGCTCATAGTCATGGTTTTGTATCACCTCCCCATCATCATCAATCTGATCAGGGATGGCCTTGATGCTATACAACCTAATCAAGTTGCCGGGAAGACTAGAGAACTTCTTCCTTCAGACTTCAAATTCATCCTTATAGTTAGCCCAATAGTCCTCAATATCATCTTTATGTCTAAAATCTCTGCTAGCTCTCTTTTGGGCCCCACCTATTCTATCAAATCTAGACCTTTTAGAGTAGAATGCCAAGCCAAGAGTACCCATATCTTCCTCAAAGGAGTGTGTTGTGATCAAAGAAGGAAAAGCCTCATTGCCTCCTATCCTCAATGGAAAATCATTTCCAAAACTAGTTTTTTGCATGTCTTTCTTTAGAATGTCATCAAAGTCATAAATTTTCCTTGTAACCTCCAAAAGTATGATGTGATAAGTTGGGTACCTAGGAAGTCTATATGGAGCTCTCTGAAAACCATCAATCCTAATGTAGGAGAAGGTGGGAAATTGAATAGACCATGCTCTAAACTTCTGGATTAGTTCCTTGGCATCATAAAAAATTCTCACATGTTCTGCTCCTTGGAGTAACCTTGTAATGTACATGGTGAATGCATCATTCACCCTTCTGTAGCTAGAACTTCCCAAATGTATTTGGGGGTATACTTCATAGATCACATCCTGACCAAAGAACCATTGAGTGCTCAATCCCTTGTATGGATGGAATCTTGCCAAAGCATAGACCAAGTAGGATGTCATGGTGAAGCTCTTGGTTTGAAGTACATTACACAACTGTTCATGGATCATGGCACTAATTATACATGCCCAATTATTATCTACGTCCTCCATTCTCACTATTATGTAAAACATCCAACTCTCAAATACTCCTACACTCTTTAAACCCATCACTTTGCTGAGAAGAGTGATTGCATCATAGTATTCTAACTTGAATTTTTCCTTGAACAATTGCTTTGGCAGCTTGGGAATATGTTCCTTAGGTTTCTCCAACCAAGAGTTGATAACTTGTAAAGACTTGTTTGTATCCTTTGCATAGTACTTCTTGGCTACATCAATATCAAATTGTACTACGTGGGATCTGTTTGGAATATCAAATGTTTGCGCCACTAAAACATGAGAGAAATTTGCAAGCACTCTGCCTTGTGGGCTGATCACTCTTTGTGTGTTGGGATCATAGTGTCTTGCACACTCCAAAAATAACTCATAGCATTGCACTTTGGAAGGAAAGCCAACTACATGAGCCAACCCAGAGCTTACCAATCTTCTTGCCAATAGAGGAGGGTCCTTCACTGCCATTCTTTCCTTGAACTCCTCATAGTCCCATCTTCCCACATTTGTGTCTGTCACTTCTGACCAAATGGAAGCTAGCTTGCTCTTAGGAATCCTGCTCTTTGTATCCAATTTTATCCTTTCAGCTTCTATGATAGAGGATCCCTCAACATTAGGATCCATTTGTTTGCCCTTAGCCTTGCTATCAATTGCCTTGCTTGATTCAGCCTGCACTCAACCAAAGATCACAATAAATATCCATTATAGCATGAGATTTAGGGTTAGCCTACTACAAATAACATATTAATCATTCAAATAAGTTAAAACAACAATCAAAATCCCTGAAAACATCATAAAGCACACTTCCTTAAAAGTTCAAGATTTTCACCCCTTCGTGGAAATCAAAGCTAGGAAGGAATTTCGGGGATTTTCGGGCCATATGGAACTCAGTGATGAAGGAGCAATAATCACCCAAAAGTTGGTTAATCAACATCACAACTCAAGAAATAACATGATACATCTTTTAATCATTCAAACCAATCATGAAATGTGAAAATCATTCAACATTAATGCATTCATTTCTACAAATCTTCATGTTTGGAAGGTTTTCAGGGATTTCCATCAAGGACGGAAAACCGTGAAGTTATCGTGACTTTCACATTTACATGCATTTTTGGGAAAACGAAAGGGGCGATGGAAATTTGGGGATTTCCTAAGGTGGAGGAATTCTGCGAAGCACTTGAAATCCTGAAGTTTCCATCTCTTCGCAACTTGGCCAAATTGATTGAATGATCACTAATTTGGGACTTGGTTTAGACCTTGTGCTCACCTTACATCACTCAATCATGATTCAAACCTATGATTCACTTAAAACCTAGCTTAATCGATGTGAAGCAAGAAATTCGAAACAAGCAACCCTAGGGTTCTACCATGAGCACATAGTCACAATCTCAATTCACTCACTCATTCAACTAAACCATGATAAAATCCTCTAAGGCCCTCAAAGCAAGGTAGTTATTGAATGCAAATGGAAGATATCAACTCGAATTCACCCAAGGTGTCAATTCTATCGAATGCAAGGAATCTTAAGTCAAATTAAAGCTAATTGGTATCACATGTACAAGATCAAATCTAAGGGTCAAGTATAGCAATGGTTGGCACTATCAAATCACCAATTTAACAAAAGGATGGTGACATCAAATTCAGGGAAGGCATCAAAATGAACGATGGGTAACCCTAGTTTAATTGCAGACCTTTAGTATGTCAAACCTAGACTCAATACACGCCTATGACACTATAGAACCATTCATACTCATCAATCGAAAGCAAAGGAACTATGTACATACCATGGATGAAGAATAATTCAAAATAACGACAGTTGGTAAAAAGCTTCGATTCCCACGTAGACAAAAATGACACTAGAGAAATGTTACTAGAGTCAGCAATTCACAATTTCAATACCAAATCACAATGTCATGACCCCTATTTTTATTGTTCATAATTTTATAATGTTTAATTCAATTAAGTTATAAACAAACAAAGAGGAAATAATTATATTTTAATTAGAGAATTCATTTTTTCAATTAATTGATAATGCTTATTATTTAGAATAATTAACTTAATTGCAATTAAATGAAAATACTTTGCTATTTAGGAAAATTATTTTACGTGCAAGTAATTGACATTTCATTAATACTTATTTAGAATAAATATTTAATTTGCACGTGAATAATATTTCTTTATTTGCTTATTAAGGCAAATATTTCTTTTGTAAATTACAAATGACAATTGCTCACTATTTACTTGGATAGTTACATAGTTACAATTAAAATAGAATTCTTTATTATTATTAATTAAAGATAAATATCGTACATGAAAATAAATTTTATTTTTGATTTTAAAGATTAGGTTATGAAAATAGAAGGGAAAAACTTTAAAAAGGAAAATCATTATGGTAAACATAGTTGTTTTGTTATAATCTTGTTTATTGCTCTACAGAAATAATTAAAAATTGGTTGCTGAGAAGAGGGTTTCTGAAGCACGATGAATCTAGCATGGTGGAGAAGGGAAAGAAAAGAAAGAAAGAAAGGAAAAATAGGGAATTCTATAGGAAGCAAATCCATGTTTTTAATTCCTTTCCCATTGTATTTTGATTCAAATGTGTGAACTTGTTACTGTGTTTTGGAAAAGTGAAGTTCTTCTCGTAAATTCCCCAATTGATTGAGTTTATTCCATAAATTGAGTCAATAGTGTACAAATCTAATTCTTCATTTCCTCCTATTATATATATATATATATATATATATATATATATATATATATATATATATATATATATATATATATATATATATATATATTTGTGTATATATTGAACTATTTCTTGCTGCAGATTGAATCTTTGTTGAATTTTTTTTTCATTATAAAAGAAATTAAAGAAAAGTTGTTTGCTTGTGCTACAATTTAAATTAACCTGTGTATACATATATATTGAAACTGTATTGTTTAATATATATAGTAATCTGGGTAAATACATGTAAAATTTCTAAAAGATATAATATAGAGTTGAATTCATGCTTTAGAAATGCTTTTATTCTTTTGTTAAAAAAAATTAAATATATAAGAGTATATATATATATACAAAACACCACTGTGAGTATTTGATTTT
Organism: Sequoia sempervirens; assembly: GCA_007258455.2. Taxonomy (NCBI): domain Eukaryota; kingdom Viridiplantae; phylum Streptophyta; class Pinopsida; order Cupressales; family Cupressaceae; genus Sequoia; species Sequoia sempervirens. The sequence goes on along the minus strand of VDFB02373365.1, from coordinate 285,162,623 downwards.
AATGTGGCAAATGAATACTTCATTCTGAACATTTTACTACTCCTGAAAATATATTACTGAATATACAACTTTGAAATATATATATGCATATAATATGTATATAATAATTTTACTCATCTAAAAATATACATATATACCTCTGTGTGTATAATGTGTTGTAGGCTTATATAACACTTTGGTTGTGAATGTATTGTTTTCAAAATGGATATAAAAAGAATTACATGTGAATACACACACACACACATGTATTTAAATATATAGAACATCTTAATTATGGGGCAGTGGAATGTATGCCTGAAGCTATTTTAAAATGTGTAAACTTCATCTGTAAAGTACAATTTTCTGTTCCTCTCTTTATATATATATAGATGATTATAAATACTTTATGTATGGAAGTAAGAATGAAAAGAGTAGATGAATATAAATCTGATTTAAAAGTGATTAAACTTGTTGTTTTACAATGATATCTCTTTGTATCCATATATTAGTCTGTTCACAATCATGCTGGTGCTAGAAAATTAATAATAAATTGCATTTATATATATATATATATATATATATACATACATACATACATATATTTGTGTATATAATTATATGAAACATGCTAAAAAACAAATCAATGTAGAATTTAAATGAGTAGATATATATTTGGCTGAAAGTGGTTATTTTATTTCATTGCAAAAGTGATTTTGCTGAGAAAGTATATATATATATATAGAGAGAGAGAGAGAGAGAGTTGAAAGTGGTTATTTTATTTCATTGCAAAAGTGATTTTGCTGAGAAAGTGTATATATATTATATCGAGTTGAAAGTGGTTATTTTATTTCATTGAAAAAGTGATTTTTCTGAGAAGGTATATATATATATACACACACACGGGTATGTGCAGAATCATGATGGGCCCAAAAGTGGCGAAATGATGAGTATGTGTAGGGTATGTGGCTGACAACTTTTTTTTACCCAAAAGTGATGAAACAAAAAGGGGTTTTAAAGGAGATTCTTAGTTTTCCATCAATATAAATTATGTTTTACTTTAAATTTAATAAATAATTATTATTCATTTTCTATTTGAATTACAACTAAACTCCTGATTGATAGATTGATTGAAAAACATCTATAGCTTTCAAACAATATCACATTTTTAGAATCTGAAACATGCTTCACATACTATAAGATTAAAAAAAAAAAATTGAATTTCATGAAGTTTTAACTAAGTTAAGGTGGTCAATATATGAGTTTTTATATTTTTTAAAAGTTGTAATAAAAAAATCATAATTAATTATTTACTTGGAAAAAATTTACAAAAAATATGTATCACATCAGGACATGATTCTTCTACTTATATCTAAAATATTATAAAAAATATTATCATTTTATTATGGTTAGGGTGGTTAGACAGACACCTACTTCTTATTTTTTCCTTGAAATTTAAGTACTACTGCATTGAAATTTCAAATTTTCACCAAATAGATTTTTTTTTTAAAACTTATTAATTTAGAAACTACATTAAATTTTCTACAGATTCTATTCTTACATGTTATTCAAATTTTTACATCAGGTTTCCTAACTTTGATTTTTCTAAATTTTTCACCACTTAAAGGCCTGTTTTTCCATGATGATCCTGCACATACCCACACACATTAAATTAAACCAATTTATATCATTTCGTATGATTATGATAGAATGTAGACTATTTTAGCTGAAGATGTAAATTCCTGTATGTCCATTTATTTATAATTAAATATACCATTTAGTTACAAATAAAATTACTTCAGTTTGTAAATATGATTTTCAGGTTATATATATATAGATATACATTGTGTAAGAGCTGGAATTAAATTTTGAAAAAGAATAGTTATAAAAATCTAACTTAAAGTGATGTATTTATGTTTGTAATTGATGTATTACTAAATATATACATATATGTGTATTCGTGAATGGGAAAGTTTATTTGCTAAAATGTAAATATGTTTCTGATATGAAAATATTTCATTCGACTTGTATAAATCTGTAATTTTTTTAGTAAATCATTAAAATTAGAAATACGTTATTAAATTCTTGTATGCAAATAGAAAGGTACATATGTGCATTCTATTGCTACTAGTCCTTAGAGTACTAGAAGATTGATCAAATTGAGTCATTTGAGAGATGTTTAAACCATATGTAGAGTTTATTTCTTGTGAACTAATCCCTTATGTAATCAAATAGCGAACCATTGGAATTATAAGAATACTTTAGAAAGAATAAGTATTTAACAAAGTAATGAAATCAAATTAAGTTATTACATTTAATTTAAAAATAATATTTAATATACTCCATTGAAGAAAAATATCCTAAGTATGAGATTCATATAGGAGGACAAAAAATTAAGATTTGAATATGAAATTTGTTCTATAAATTTATAGCTCTTGATCAATAAATATATATATAGATGTAGATTGCAATTAATCTATGCATGTTATGTAAGGTGAATCAATTGAGAATTTTATGAAAAGATAAATAAATGTTAAATCATGCCTTGCCTTATTAAAGTTTAAGTTTAATGATGACATTCTTCTCATGCATCATGGTTTATCATGCATGTACAAAGAAAATAGAAATTCCCTCATCTAGAGTTGAACTTGAGTTTTATTTGTGTAAGAATGTATATCATATATATATTTATTAGTTTATATATGTATTCTCATACATACATGAGCTATACCTTCTAATTCCTTTTAAGTATTATTCACTTATTGATAAAGTTTCTATAATCATTGAGATTAGAAGTAAACATTTTTCTTATAATTGCATAGGCATGTGTGCATCCTAGCAGGACTAGAATTATTTTCATGAAGCTTTACGTGATTGCAGTGTACTTGTGTGATATTTGAGAGATCATTGGAAGTAGAATGGTGTTATTTGCAAATACTTGGGAGAAATTCATGATAGTGTTGGCACTACCTAAATTTCATATGTAAGGATAATGCATTGGTGAAACTTGAAAATGTTGTGTGAAGACTTATGTGACTAGTAAAAGAACTTCCATATGCTCCTTGATATGCGTGACACTCATGATATCCAAAAATATGTAATGAATGGTCTTGTCAACAAGACAGTATGACCATTTCCTACGAGGCATCTTGTAACCATTGAGATTTTGTAGCCAGTAAGCCTTTGCCAATGAGGCATTTCATTAAGCTAGTGAGGCACTTTTACAAGTGGTTTTTGATCCCTACAAGGGTTTTCCACTCATGAAATCTTTGTGTTATGGATTCTTTGTGGGTGCATGTATGATCTTGCTATTTCTTTAATTTGCATTATGACATTTGAGTTTACATGTATTGTTGAGATTATCATTCTTGTGTAAGCCTACATGGCTAAATCTAATGAAGGCACCACCTTGTTTCAATATACTTTGATTCATTGATGTATATTGTTCCATTTGATTATAATGGTGAAAGTAATTTCAGGAACTTAAAGATATAACTAGTATTTGTTCCTTTCTGGTCATTACACACAAGCAACACTCAAGACCAAGCTCATTCAAATTCAATGCAAAGCAAATGACACCAATTTTTCAACACAAAATCCCTCAAAATTCCATTAAATACAAGCTACAAAATTCGTACGATAAGCATAAATGAAATGACATGACAACCTAAGACAATTTTGGGGATCCGATGAGGTGGAGGAAATTCGAGGATCTGAAGGCTTGAAGGAATTTCGGGGATTTCTAGTGGACATAGAATTCTGTGAAGAGCCAAAATATTTGAAGCATAATGAAAAGCAGTCCTCATCGGGTATCCAAGGCATGGATGGAAATCAGGGAATTTCTCCTAGGGATGAAATTCCTAAAACTAGTGAAAAACCCAAAAATCACCTCAAGACTTTGGATAATTTTCAATGAGTAACTTCAAGGGATCATTCTCATGAGCAGAATAAACATTCAAGCATATTTCAAAGCAACCAAATTTCATAATTAGAGGATTAAAAGCACCCAAAATTAAAGCAAGAGAGGTTCCCTACTTTTAGTGGGCATGTGTGCTAAAATTGTACAACAATAATGAATGTGAAGGTGTGATCAGAAAGGCAACAACTGTGAGCATATCCAGAATTGTTTTAGCACATGTTAGGTGCATCTTTCTAGTTCATTTTTGGGCTATAAATCCTTACTCTATTTTGTATAATTCTTCTATAGGTAGTGAGCCTCTTGTTGGACAATGAGTCCCTTTTGCAGGCAGTGAGCCTTTGTACTTGGACAATGAGTCCTTTTGGCAGTGAGCCTCCCTTTTTTAAATACTATATATTGTGAGTTAAGCCTCACTATGATTTTTCCCTTATTAGGTTTTCCACGTAAAAGTCTAGTGTTCATTGTGTTGATTTACTTTTTGTTATCTATGTTTCATACTTATATTTAAGAACAAAATAGTGTGGTTGAAGATTTGATAAGTGATAAAGTTTTGAGCTTAGATTTTTGTGACAATTGATTCACCCCCCTCTTAGTTGTCCTACGCATGTTTAACAATTGGTATCAGAGCTCTTGGTTCCTTTGATAAAGTCTAACAGCTTGAGGGAGATCCTAAAGATGGAGATAATGAATGAAAATGGAGAACTCCAGACTGCTCTTGAAGATCTGGATAAAGTGGAAAGAGAAAACAAAGATTTGAAAGAGAATCTTGATGAAGCAAATGAATGTGTTCAAAAATTGAAGGAAAAATTGAAGAAATTTAAGGAAAGACACAGAGAAGTAAGTGAACAGCTAAAACAAGAGATAATTGGACTGAAAGTGATTGTAGAAGAAAATAAGAGGATTGAAGAATTCCTTAATACAATGGCATAAAACAAGTTTGAAGAATGTTCCAAACTCGAGTAGGAGATAGTAAATTTGAGAGTGGAATTAGAGAAGGCTAAACTCTATGAAAATAATTTCAAATCCAACTCCGGTAAACTTGAAGAACTACTTGTTGGACAAAAACCATGTAAAGACAAAGGTGGCTTAGGAGCTTATACCGGTGAATGTTCTAAAGATGTGAAGAAGAATCAAGGTAAGAGGAAGTAGAGAAGGAATTTTGTAAGATGATCGCCTGTGAAACAACCTAATGAAAAAAGGTACCCCTCTTTTGATGGTGTTTTATTTTCCTATAACAAAAATGGTCATAGAGAAACTGATTACAGAAGTAGGATAAACCAGTTTTCTGGTTCTCTTTCCATAATTTTTTTTTAATGTACATAAGGCTATAGAATGCAGATCTCGGGTAAGTTTGATCAGTCAAGTAATGAGAAATAGGTTTAATGAAGGAAAAATAAATCAATTCTTTAATGGCTACTACTATGCCTACAATAAATTTAGACATAGAGAAAATCAGTGTAGATTGAGGAATAATGGAGGAAAGTCTAATCAGAAAGGTGTGATCTATTATAACTACAATAAACCTGGACATGTATCTAAATTTTGCAAGAATAAAAAAGGAAAGAAATCTGCTTTGGAAGAGAAGAGTGAATCGATAAAGGAGATTTATAAAGAAGAGATGAAGCAAGAGATGGAGAAGTCTTGGAAGAAGAAAGAAGAAGAAGAAGAAGAGAAATTTGAGACCCCTAATGTGTCTATACCCTTATCTGATATAGATGACTTATTTGAAATTTAGACCTAACATGGTCTTAGGGGGAGCATTATTAGAAGATCATAAAAACCCCCTAGAAGAATGGCATGTCAGAGGCTAGCACATGGTCAGAATGTGAAGAATGCTTGTTCAGAGGTTCTAGAAGAACCAGAGAAAAATATTTTGGTATGAGGATTTGTAGACCATTTGAAGGTTTCCTGTGCTAAATGAAGTGTGTGTTTAGCAGCTTTTTCGTGTTTGCTGCATTTAATGCGCTTAGGGAAAACTCGACGGTGGATAAGTAGAAATTTGTGATGCTTTTTGGTTAATTGTGCATTTGAAATCATCTGAAAGTTCTCTGAAGAATTATTGAGGCATGCTCAAAGTTTTTGTGAAGGGAATTTGAATATTGATTCAGGTAATCTGGAAACCCTCTCTTTGTTTGCTTAAGGAAAGAAGAAAATTGAAGAAGTATGACTGAATTTCAAGAAAGGTAAGCAATGGACAATGGCTCATGTGATGTTACCTCTCTGAAGTTGAAAAGGGTTGAAGTAGAAGAATACAATCATAGGAAATTGAAGGAAATTGAACTAGGGTTGAGTGAAGTCGAATTACAGAATATGAAATCCCTAGGGATGGATTTGTGGAGTGAATTTCTATGGGTTTTAGATAAGGAAGTTATTATGTTCTTATTGAACTGCCTTAAGGATGGAAATATTGTTTTGGGAAAACCCTACTTCATCTCAAAGGAAGCAATTAAAGCGATCACTAGATTATGCAATGTTGGAGAACTTCCTAGAAAGAAAAATATAAAATATAAAGATGTGGTGGAGTTGACTGGTATTGGAAGAGATCAGAGAGCATTGTTGATTGATACACTTGTTGACTCAGCCATTAGGTATGTTGCATATGGTATCTCATACAAAATTTATTTTAGGAACTGTGAAAGCTCAACTTCGGCTATTTTCGTACACATTGCCCAGATTATGGTTAAGGAGAATAGACAATTTGATTTATCTAGCTTGTTACTTGAGAATTTGGTTGAAAATATTCAAATTTCATTGGTTGAGAATTATCTATTTCATTTCGGATCCTTGCTAGTATGCATAGTGTTTTACTTTATGAATTCTCTACCATGAAAAGATAATGTGGTGTGGGAATCTAGTATCCCTATTGGAAAACAAATTTATAGACATCTAGAGTCTTTGGAAGATAATGAAAATATGTGCAGATTGTATTTATCATCCTTGCAAACAAATCCTTGCTCTGGTATATCTGTAGTAAGTCAATTCGAAGTAGGATATTTTTCTCAAAAAAGAGAATTGGCAGTTGTAATCGGTGATTCCCCTCTAGAATCGAAAAAGAGAAAGGAAATGACTGAAGACATCATTGATATTTCAAGTGAGAAGGAGAAAGAATCACTGACTGGTACTGAATCCCCTAATCCTAATGATATCTAGTTTATGATAGTTGAAGGAAAAATAAAGAAGATTGGTGAATTATGGGATGTTGCCTCACCTATTGACAGACTAAAAATTGACGATGCACTAGTAGATTATCTACTTCGGAAAGGTATTGAAATATTTGTTGTTTTTGATATCTTACTAGAGAATCTGGTTGAGATTGTTGAAGAAAGGATGTTGCTTGAAGGTCTAGAAGGACATAAGATGGGAATCTTGGTTGAAAGAATATGTAAAAAGGCCATGCAGAGATTTTCTAGATTGATTGTAGAAACTAAGAAGTGTGTTAAAGAAATTTCATATTTTTACAAGTATTGTCATTGGTGGCCTACTATTGTAGACAACTTTAGAATTGAAGTGATTGAAGCCAAGGTTAATGAGATTGGAAAGAACTTTGACATATTTAAAGATAATGAAGGGAAACAAAGGATAAGATTTGGTGAACTTCAGGCTGAACTGATCATTACGCAAAGACCTTCTGGCTTCTTAAAGAAATTGCTGAAGTCCAGTAAGAGCATCTTTCTGGAATTCTTGTTGATGCTTAAGATATTGAGAAACAATGTTTTGATGTAGTTTGGTCACCCTCTTTTACTCTATTGGGATTACTGGAAAGTATATGCGCAAAATTAGAGTTTGTTGTTTTTAACTAGAAGAAGTTGTATCCAGTTCTCAAAGAAAGGTATAAGAAGGTGTTTTAGGTGAAGAGTGTCATCTTCACTTGATTTCTGCTTGCTTAAATAATCTAGATTGTTGGAAGTTTTTGAAGTTTTTGGAATTCATTTTGAAATCTTGATGTCACCATGTTTGCACTCATTTTTGGCACCCTTTGCCATTGATGTCAAAGGGGGAGAGAGTTGGAATGGAGAGTGTTGGAGATAGTGGAGAGAGAACTTTTTGTTCACATGTTACCATCAATGATAAAGGGGAAGATTGTTGGAAAAATGAGTAAAGTTATCTATTGGTTGTCATTGATGTCACCATGTTGGTAGTATGCTAGCAGTTGGGTCTAGTACTCATACCAATGCTTATCCTCTCTGATGGCTGGTACAATATTTTGGTTGCTTATTTGGTATTTTAATCTACACTTCTTCGCAGATGATAATCTCTGGTTGAGGTTTTGAGAAACTACTAATGGATGTTAAAGGCATGCATGATTAGGTTATTTATTTCTCTAGTGCTTGTATAACATAGTAGCAACCAATAGATTGATTGTTACCTTGTTGTGTTGAAGATTATTCCTAGCTAACTTGTTAAGTTAATTCTGATTTAATGTGAAATCTTATGTGCAACCTATTTCTTGGTTTGAGTCGGCATGATGAAATGTGCTAAAGATTGTTTTGTGTGTTTGGAAATATTTTGTAAACTATTGGAGCTGACCTAATAACAGTTAAAGCATTTTGAAAATACTTTGTGGAGCTAATGTAATTAGTCTCTATGATGGAGATTAGGTATATATATAAGTATATGGTGAACAGTTTAGAAGAGAAGAGTGTGATAATGAGTAAGTGTGAATGAGTGTGTGTGAAAATGTGCAGTGAGTCTATAGGAAAATGATAGAGGAAATAAGTGAAGAGGTAATGAATATGAAGGTGTGATAAAAAAGGAAACAACTGTGAGCATATTCAAAACTGTTTCAGCACATGTTAGGTGTGAATACGAAATTCACCATGCTCCCTTCAGGTTTTGGTTTTTGGATAAGTACCAACCTATGCCTTCAAATAAATTCATTAGCCCCCTTTTGATTATCATCGCAGCCTTTGCCACATGTCCACTCATTGCTCCCCAAAGGATTTTTTTCTCCTTGCTCTTCTAACGGCCTCCAATATGCTCCCACGTGTCTTCATCACGGGTTATTTTGATTGCTTCCTTTCACTTCCTCGCCATTCTCTGCTCACGTTCCACGTAGCTCCCATTCGCAAAAGGCTTTAGTGGACCGCATAGGCAATGTCTATCAAACATTATTGCTATGTGTCATCTCAACGCAAGTTTTTAACAAAGAAAAGGTAAAATCAGTCATGGGCAATGAAATGTTGCCATGTGTCCCTTCAGCGCATGATTCTTCAATGCAAGGAACAAAGTGAACAAAGGGTTGCGATATGCTACCACATGTTCTAACTACCTATCCAAAGAGGTGACACTTGTCTACATGGGACTTTGTTGGGACCACTACCATCATTCGTAGGGGATGCGCTTGAATGGAGGGTGACTAAATGTTGTCTCAAATATTTTTTGTTACAACGGCCAAGGGAAATCATTGCCTCAACATCATTGCTCAGGATTCTAGATCTTTTTAGTTGTTTCTCACCAGGCGGTGGAAGGCTCACTATAAATACTGTTCATTGCTTCTAAAGAGGAGTTCTAGAAGTTGGAGGTTTCGAGTTTGAAGATTACATGCTACATACTTTTCAAGCTTCACTAGTTTTAGAATTACAAGATTTTTGGAGAGACCATGCCTTTTATTTTTTAGATTATTGCAAGAACTCATAGACTGTTCCATTGTTTGACCTCTCTGTTTCTTATGCTATTGATAAAATTTATATTGTGCCATTATTTTTTGAATGGTTTAATTGTCGTACTTTTATAATTTGAATGCACGTTTGCTGGTTTAGATCATGTCTTTCGACTCTTCTTTTCAGTAAACGGGTATGATTATTATTTTATGTCATTGAATGAGTTGTTCATGTTGTAATCCTTAATTTATGTTATTCTAGGACATGGTAAATTACTAAGTAGGCCCTTAGATCATATCCAAAAGATAGGTTTATTATTCCTTTTATCTAAATTTTGGCGCATCACCTTAGTTAGATTCTTTATTTTTATATTTTCTTCCATTTCCCATTCCAAAACCCCAATTACAGAAGAAGTCAACTTCTTTAAAAGCCTAGAGGTCACTTAGTTTAGCGCAATAATCCCCCCATAAATTGATTTTTTCACAAAAGGTTGTTACCTTGCCAATTTTTGGCATCAACAGTTTTTCTTTTTCCAGGTACGCCTAGTGGGACTGAGCTTAAATGAATCAAATTTTTAGAAGGGTGTATGAGCCATCAGCCTATTACTAGGTCCCAAACAAAAAATAGTCTTGGTTTACTAGCACCACCATTAGGGACAGTACAACCCACAACCCAATTAGTGAATGTTCTGCTTCCTCCCCCCTTTCTGCTAGCCATGTTGCCTACCGCTAACATAAATTATGTGGCATGGGATGCTGGAAGCCCTCTTGTTTCACTAGTAGCACCTTCCGTTTGGGCTGATATCTTGGTTTTTTCCCTAAATACTATACCTAAATTCATTGGGGATGGATCAAGAACATCATTTGAACATTTGCAAGATGTTGCAGACGTATGTTTGGTACATGGGGTTACAACCCAAAATGTGGCATTATGGATGCTTGCCACCTCTTTCAGGGATAAGGCACTGGATTGGTATCACACATTGCAAGAAAACACTATTAGTACCTGGGATGAGGTTGGAGAATCTTTCTATCAGATATTTTTAAATGAAGGAGACCGATCATCGTTATATTATTAGTTGTCGGTTATAAAACAGGCCCCACACGAAGCCATGGCTGACTTCAATGCTTGGTTCCATACAAGCTGGTAGAGGATTCAAGTTGATATTTACCCACCACTTGATTTGGAATTCATGTTCTACTTGAAGTCTATCAATCCTAATATTTTAGTGATGATCCAATCTCTCGACGAAGCCACACTACCAGGCGCATATAGCATTGTTGTCAAGGCGAAGAACAATTTGATAGACGCTGAGAAATTACCACCTTGATCCATCATTCCTATATTCCCAAAAATGTTAGTTCCTACTTAGGAGATTCCTTCTACCAGTGCACCATCTCCTCCTCAATCCATGTACACATATTTGAGTGTACCAAAAAATGTTGCCTCTACATCCAACTCTTCAAAGGAGGAAATGAGCGAGTTCAAGGAAATGTTGTAGACTATTTTCAATGAGATAATCGTTATCAAGTGCAACCAAGCTATACCTTTGAAGCCTACCTAACAGAATTATCAAGGTGAAAGGTCCTTTTTCCAACAAAACTAGTTCCAAGGAGGCACTGGCACAAATCTGTAGGCACAAACAACAAATCAAATAGTACCAATACTCTCTCTGTTGCAAAGCACCAACCTAAGTTCAAGAAAAGAGCTGACTGCGGGGAAAAAGAAATTAGTGGATGACACCAACCCCTCGTGCTTCCCTTACGGTGATTCACACATGCCCCAAAACTATCCATGAGAAAACATACAACAAAATGTGGTGGAGCAATGCAGCCAAGCCACAATGTCAAACCCCTAAAGCTATGTGTATACCTCTTCAGAAATGGACAATGCGGTGCTCACTGCACAAATGTAAGGGATGTCATTAGAGCAAGAAGTAGATATCACTCCTGACCATGCACTCTTCTCATGGATGGAAGAATAAGTGGTGTTTTCCAATGATACATCTACATCTAAAACACTACAAGTACAATCCAACTACAACACTCACTTGAAGAGGAGATTCATGGATGAACCAGTTGCCCCGCAACTAGTCAGTTTGCAACCTAAAAGTGCTTTTGTCTAGATGCCTAGTACCTCTGCAGTGCTGCCACAATATCATCCATGAAGGGAAGTTGTTATAACAAGAGTGAAGGAGTAGAAACCTCCAAATCTACCACCGTTCAATGTGGTGGAACAATTGAAGAAATCATCTACTAATGTGTCTCTATGGGATATTCTAGCCATCCCAAAATAGAATATGTGCTACTATAGAAGGCTCTTTAGGAAGATGTAAGTGCAATGCCAATGAAGTAGTTTCCTAAAGCAAGGGCTATTGATCAACCATCTTCTACCAAAGTTTTTGCAAACAACACAATGAAAGCCCCTACTGAAGTAAGAGATAAGCCGAAGCCTCAACCCTTCTTCTTAACTCTCATTATAGGGGAGAAATTATTACACAATGCCATGATTGATTCTAATGCTAGCACCATAGTTATGTCTAAACAAATAGCTGAAGCTTTAGGACTCAGCTATGAACCCTTAAAAAGAGGAATGATGCAGCTTGATGGAAACAGATTTGAAACCATAGGCATCATCAAAGCACTCCCCTTGACCCTATTTGCTTTCCCTAGTATCATAGTTTTGCAAGACACTATGATCATAGATGTTCCCCCCATGTTTGACCTTTGCCTATCCCGAGAATTTACTTCAAAGGTGGGCGGATATGTGTCCCTAGATTGGTCACATTTGATCCTTGGAACCAAGCATGGTATGAAGATGGAGATAGAATCCAAAGAATTACATTCAGAACATGTAGCCAATGAATCCATGATCAATTTTGAAGCCGCGCATACCTCTATCACCAAGCAAGAAATGTATTGCATTGAGCTACTAGAAGATGAAAAAGTGATCAGGGACCAAAATGATCAAGAAGATGTTCTCTTGAGTGAACATATAGATACCAAACCTTTCGACAACTACCATGCTACCAAACTTGGCACCTATGTCATCTACTATGAAGATCAATTGCTCCCAAAGGTTGTCAAAAAATCTGAAAGCGACCAAGCCTTAGAACTGTGGATGTTGCACTTCGACGAAGCAAGATGCAAGAATGGTACAAGAGTCAAGATATGTTTAATGTCCCCATAGAATTTAAAGACACTGAGGTCTTTTTGCTTCTAGTTCACCTACTTGAACAATGAAGTTGAATACGAAGGACTAGTGCAAGGTATTAGCCTTACAGAATGGATGGGCATAAAGCAACTAATGGTGTTCGAAGATTCCAAACTAGTAGTGAATCAAGTCCAAGGAATTTTTGCGGCTAATAATTTCCACATGCAATCCTATAGAAACCAAGTTTGGGACTTGATTGAGGTATTTGAAGCCTTCAACATTCAGATGGTTCCCTGAGAACAAAATACAGATGCAGATTGCATGGCATCAATCAAATCTCAGTTTGAGCCCACCTCCAATCTCATTCACAAAAAACACTCTATATGAGTAATAGTCCAACTGGCTATTCTAGACAATGACCAAAGCTGACAAGTGTTTGATAGTGATGAACACGTTGCCTCATTCATCCATTAGTCGAGAGAATTTGCTGACAAGCTCGAACCGAAGATCATCGAAGCCTATAAAGGATAGATCATCTAGCTGAAATCCAACAAGCTTCCAAAAGGATTTGTCACTCTCAAAAACCTTTTCAATTATGATGATGCAAGAAATGACAAATGGAAGTTTGTAGTAGACAAAGGTGACTATGTGAACCTTCAGGTCAGAGATAGAAGAAATTTCAAAGTCAGGAAGGACGTCCCACATCATGATAAAGAAAGGATTATCGAATTTTGTGATAAATATGGAGTGGAGGCCTAGTCATATGATGACACCAGGGGATATGATCTCGAAATCATTTAGCACACAATAGAGTTGGTAGAAGGTGCAAAGCCTGTCTGCCAAAAACAAAGGCCAGTCAATCCCAAGATTGAAACGCTAATGGCATAAGAATTAACAAAGCTAATCTAATTGCAAATTTTCTTCTCAATCATCCATAGCACGTGGGTATCCAATTTGGTCCCAGTTTGAAAGAAAAATGGAGATATTTTCCTATGTGTGGACTTTCCAGACCTAAATAGAGCATCCCTGAAAGATCATTAACCGCTACCTTCAATGGAGTCAATCCTGCAAATAGTGGTAGAGTTGAAGATGTTTTCCCTGTTACATGGATTCTATAATGACAATCAAATCTAGGTCAAAGAGGAGGATCAACATAAGACAACATTCACTACCAAGTGGGGAATGTTCGCATACGCTAAGATGTTGTTTGGTCTCTCAAATGTAGGAGCTACCTTCCAATGGGCAATGTATATTACTTTTAGTGAAGTAATAAACAAGATTATCCTAATCTATTTGGATGATTTGACAATGTTCTCCAAGTCCAAGGACAGTCATTTTGATCATCTAGACATGGTGTTCAAGAAATGCCAAGAGTTTGAGATATCCCCAAACCTAAAAAAGAGTGTCTTCAGAGTACCGTAAGGAAAACTATTGGGGAACGTAGTGTCCAAAGAAGGAATTTCAATTGATCCTGAGCGGGTGAAATAAATCAAAGAGCTTCCTCTCCCGGTCAACAAGAAAGACGTTTAGTCCTTCTTGGGGAAGGTAAATTTTGTTAGCAAATTTATTTATGATTTTGCAAGAATAATTAGGCCAATTACCCTAATGTTGAAAAAGGATCAAATTTTTAAATGGACAAAAGAAGCCAAAGAAGCCTTTGAGAAAGTCAAGGATGTTATCCCTTCCACTCTTGTTCTGGTCAACCCAAACTTATCAAAGGACTTCATAATATATGTATTCAGTAGCAAGTCAAGCATTGCTACTATCTTAACTTAGAAAGATGATGAGGGAAAGGGAGAACATCTGATAGAATTTCACTCCCAGACCCTGAAGGAATATAAAACAAACTACAACTTTATAGAGAGGCAGGCATTTGCCATAGTTGAGGGACTAAAGAAGTTTTGACACCTAATCTCCTACAATATGGTGATTGTCTATGTTGCACATTCTAGTGTGCATGAATAGATCATGGAAGGAGAAATCACTAAGAAAAGAGCTAATTGGATCACCAAGATCCTTGAGTATGACATTGAGGTTAAGTCTACAAAAACTGTTTGAGGAAGAGGACTGTGTGAATATCTTGCACATGATGAAGAAATGGCCACCGAAGAAGAGAAGTCAAAACTAGTCCTAATGAACGAGTTAGAGTTCAAAGGTTGTTAGCTGACAGATAGAATAATATTTATGCATATAGGTAAATATTTGCTAGGCCTTCCCTCTTAGAAGAGGAGATTCTACTGGCTACAAAACAACAGATTCATGCTCATTGAAGGGATCCTGTTCAAGAGAAATTTTAACAACGTTCTATTGTGATGTGTTACCACGCAACAAGCAAAAATGATCCTCGACACTTATCACACTAGTTTCGCAGGTGGGAATTTCTTCAGAAAGACAACTGCTATCAAAATCATGTGTGCAAGGTACTTTTGGTCGATGCTATTCAATGATTCCCACTCCTTGGTGAAAAATTGCAATGAATGTTAGTTCTTCACTGCAAGAAGAAAGAATTTTGCAATGCCTCTCAATCCGATAGTGGTTGATCAGCCATTCGTGCAGTGGGGTTTGGACTTCATCGGAATGATCAACCCAATCTCTAGCACAAGACATAAATGGATCTTAATGGTCATAGACTGGGTATGTGTAGGATCATCATGGAAAAAACAGGCCCTTAAGTGGCAACAAATTCAGAAAAATCAGTGTTAGGCAACTTGACATAAAAATTTGAATAAATTATCTATATTATTTCAAAAATATGTAAGAATAGAATCTGTAGAAAATTCAATATAGTTTCTAAACTACTAGGTTTATTTAAAAATAAATAAAATCTATTTGGTGAAAATTTGAAATTTCAATGCAGTAGTACTTAAATTTTAGGGAAAAAATAAGAAGTAGGTGTCATGACCACCCTAACCATAATAAAATGATAATATTTTTTATAAGATTTTATATATAAGTAGAGGATTCATGTCCGGATGTGAAGCATAATTTTTGTAATTTGTTTCCAAGTAAATAATTAATTATGAATTTTTTATTACAAATTTTTAAAAATATAAAACTCGTATGTCGACCACCTTAACTTGGTCAAAAATTCATGAAATTTATTTTTTCTTTTTTTAATCCTATAGTATGTGAAGCATAGAATGTGACGCATGTTTCAGATTCAAAAAATGTGATACCGTTTGAAAGTTATAGATGTTTTTCAATCAACCTATTGATTAGGACTTTAGTTGTAATTCTAATAGAAAATAAATAATAATTATTTATTAAATTCAAATTAAAGCATAATTTATATTGGTGGAAAGCTAAGAATCTCCTCTAAAAACCCTTTTCGTTTCATCAATTTTGGGTAAAAAGAAAGTTGTCAGCCACATACCCTAAAAATACCCATAATATTGCCACTTTTTGGCCCATCATGATCTTGCACATACCCGACTACTTCACGAGATGGACCAAATTCATGCCACTAAAGAATGAGATAGAGGAAGAGATAGTGGATTTCCTAGAGGAACTGGTGACAAGATTTTTCCCGCCCCAAACTATCATCTTCGACAATGCTAAAGCTTTCCTAGGCTCCAAGGTAAGTCAATTTGCACTTAAACATGGAATATTCCTTAAAACATCATCAAATTACTACCTGTAGGGGAATGGATTAGCCGAGTCTACAAACAAGAATTTGGTCTAACTCCTCAAAAGAATTCGGTTAGACTACCAAAGGGAGTGGCATAAAAACCTCTGAGCAACACTCTAGGGAGACCACATAACTCCAAAGAAAATCCTCAAGACTTCGTCATATGAGCTAGTTTATGGAAAATAGGTGTTATTTCCTATCTCTATGGAGATTCTGACACTACAATTGCTAAAATATCTTGAGGTGGAGCAAAATGGCACAATGGAGGTGCGGTTAGCCATGTTGCTAGAAGTACAAGAAGAAAGGGAAAAGTCCCTAATAGCCATGAATAATCGCCAACAAGTGGTTAAAAGGTGGTTTGACAAGAAAGAGTCTGAGCAAGGTCTAAAGTGCATAGACTTAGTGCTAAAGTTTAATGAAAGGGCCATGAAGCGAGGTCAACATAGAAAGTTTGATAGCCTTTGGGAGGGACCATTCAAAATAATTCAATGCAAAGAGCACAATGCATATGAGTTAGAAACTATGGAGAAGGAAGCACTAGGAATTCCGATCAATGGAATTCACTTGAAATTATTCAATTGAGCTTGCTTACCATACCCATGTAAATATTTTTATAACACTTTTCCCTTCTTTCCTTTTTATTTTGTTGGCCAGTCTTTTTATTTATTCTATGGTTTGAGGCAGAAAAAAAAAAGTTACCCATTATTGTAGAGAGTAAGGGAAATAAACTCATAGATGAAGAAAAAAAAAGATTAAAACACCCACATGCATAATTCATACATACATGTTGAAAAGAAAAGATGACCCAGTTGTAGAATCCAAAAGAAGGCAACAAGATGATTATATAAAGATATATTTTCATTATGTATGCTTCGATATTTACATTTTCAAAATGGCTCATAGGCCACGCTTCCAAAAGTACATAATTCTATTCTTCTTCTTTTATATATTTTACGAAAGCCTTTTTCAGGCATGCATACAAAAAATGGACTAATCACTATAAGATTTTTAGAAAGAAAAAAAGAAAAACACGAGTCTTCAGTTGTTCCTGAAATCCATGTACCAATCGATGTCATAGAACTACACCACATTGTAGATATGGAATAGGAAGTGGTAGGCTCGAGTGACCCTCTGGTGGTGTTCATCTTGCAACTGGAGGCGAAATCCACTCAGAAATGGCAACCACGACATGGCTGCATCCTCTTCTATGAACCTTCGAAGGTTGCTAGCAATCAAAATTCCCCCACCATGTGTAGCATTTGCAGCAACCTCCCCGAGACCATTTAGGTACTTCTTGGGGAAGATTTCCTTTACTAGACGCAAAATCAAAGGCTTGGGAATTCCTATATCTAGCATGGAGGTGACAAAGTGTGAGCACACGTCAGTGTTAACTCTATACCTATCCTCATACTCAAGGAAGTCTCATCCCAAGACCCATTTTATGGCTATGATGGACAACGAGTGCTTGTTCTTCGTCATCCTTTTTAAGCGCCTAGCAGAAATATCACCTAAGAAGGAAATATGAGACTTATGTAACACTAGCCTAATTGGGACGTTCATCTTGTCAGAATCTCTATGAATACCTTAAAACTATCCTTGCAAAGCACCTAAGTCTAGCCTATGAGAATGCTATGCAACTGCAAATGATAAACTGCTAAACCAATTACCTAATACCAATTATGCTCAAATTGCTAAGTGTGATTTCTCTACTGCTTAGATGCCTATTTATAGAAAAATTGAGGAAAGGCATGGTAATCTGCTTGCCATAAATGTGATGTTAATCAAGTACCAAATTGAAAGTTGTGCCTAGGCCTGTTCAAATTTCCCACCTAGTTGTGTCTGTTGAGTATAGTTTGTTGCATGCAAAACTAATAAGGGCTAATTAATTAGCCTAAGCTGGTGACAACAATCGATGGTGTTATGCACATCCAAGGACTGAGGTGTCATTCTTTAGGTATTTTTCTTATTCCAAGGCAGAGCTCGTATCATTTCAAATGTTGAGCGCATCTTTGGCCTACTCATTCCTCTTAGGATATTAATTACCAATGCATACGAATGCTTAGGCTGCTTGCAAAGTGTTAGCTCAAGTTCTAGGAAAATCACACTATACATACAATTGCTAATTATATTTATGAATTCTTGTCAAATAAAAATGGCAAGTAACTCATCTCGCACAAGCCAAGGGTTGGCAGTACATGCCGCATTAAATGAAAAAAAAAGGTGACTCTTGTCTACCACTTTGAGAGAAAATAGCTAAGTATTGCATGTGAAATTTTTAGGAACTCAAAGGTCTTTTCAAATATGTCGCCTAGAGAAAAATAAATTCCTAGCGCACAACCAAAGTTGAAGTAAAGTTGTAAAAAAATTCAAGCTAAAAAAAAAGGCTTCCCGCAAATTAACAATGGCAGAAAGTTCAAGCCAAGAAGTTAGGAAAGTAACAATGCAAAGCTTAGCTAAAGCTTTGCGAGGAGCACCAGCTGTTAATGTCTTTGAGAATATTTCTTATGCTACACCGGATATTCTTGACAAGCCAAAATGGGAAAACACAAGGAAATTGGACAAGCCCAAAAACTACAGAGACTAGAGCTTAGTTTCAGAAGATTGGGATAATGTTCATGATCCCTTTTTCACAAAGAACCCTAAAGGACTGAGGGAAGCAACCTGTGAAAGAATCAAGGTGTCCAAAAAGGTGCTATTGACTACAAAAAAAGTATGGTTCAATGGGTTTCCTCAATATATGGTCCTATCTGTGCACTACTACCCAGAATTGGTCGATGCAACCATTAAGCATTTCAATCCATGTACCATCACTATTAAGGGCCAGAATCTGTCAATTAACATCAACCTGACTACCATCTAGAATATGTCATGCATTCTAGACCCTATGCAAAGAGGAATGGAAGTGGAGACATTTAATCCTAGACATGGAGATCATATATGGAGCACTAGGGATAAGGCTTTGGAATTTTATAACAAAGAAACCCAAAGGATTGAAGTAGAACAAGGGAAGTCACCAAAAATTCTTGCACCACACGATGCTTTCAAGGAAGACATGTGAGATGGATTTTCAACGATGACATTTGTTTTCGGTCTAGACACTAACCAAGAGGTGCAATCTTTTCAATTGGGCCCGACTTTCCAATTCCACGGGAAAAAATCTTACTTTTGGTATGATTTTGTAGAATTCCTCTCAATGAAGATGATAGAGAAAATTAATAAGTACCAAGTTGAATGAAAGTTCAGATTTGTCTCCTATATTGCTTATATGTCTTTATATCAAAACCCTGATTTCTTTGATAAGTGGGTAAAGTTGTCTATCTGTGACAAAAAGAAGAGGAAAATATAGTTTCTATTTGGACCCCTCTCCTCTCTTCTACTTTTGATTATTACACATTTTTAGATTATTTCTGGACTTTGATTTTGCAAGATTTGCAAGGGGAGGAGTGTATTAATCGGCTCACCTTGACTTAGACAGAGTTTATGCAAAATTCCACCCCCAAATGTGACTGGTTTTTCAGAGCAGATTTACATTCATCTGAATGTGAGGTTTCACTAGGAACCATTCCATCTTCCAACATGTGTGACTAATCGAGTGTTGGCCCTTGAATTGTTCCAGTAGGCGTGCATTATTGATATTACCTTCTGCAGTGGGAAAAATGTCAAGATGAAGGTATTCTTCACCTATCCACAAAGTTTCAAAATAGTGGCCATGAAAAAGAAGCAGACACACCCGTTATTGCAGGATAAGTTGGCTCATTCAGGGTTGGTGATGATCCGTGACAAGTGGGATTACAACCCTTTCAATGATCTACCTTATGAGCACCTCAAAGTAGCTCATAGCCTTTAGCCTTACTGGGAGCGGAGGCACCACCTACTAGAGGATGAAGATGAATTACTGGTTGAACTGATTCATATCTCCATAGAAGACAGTAGGCCGCCATGGCATAGGTTCTATTTCCTTGTGGCAAATTATGATGAGAACCTCAAAATGGGAAAAAATCTATACAATAAGTTGAGAAATGAAGAGGAATGGACTAATGAAAGGATCACAACCTTCTGGATATATCACCAGGAAAGAAAACGGCTTGATGATCCTTATGAAAGCGTAAAGGAGGATAAACGGTTTGATGAGCTTTGGGATGATGAGCACCCTGCTTCTAACTCAAGCACTAGTGAAGGGGATGACTTCGATGAAGGAGAAGAGAAAGCAGAAGAAGAAGTTGAGACATCAACGTCCTTCACCCAACAAAGGAGGAATTCTATAGGGTAGTTTACCTATGTCACTTGAAATGTGTGACTAAATATGACATGAGCCTCATAGACACTCACCTGGGCCTTGAGAACAACAAGAGTTCCCCAACAACAACAAAAAAAGACTATATAAGTGGGAGACACCTCGCCCACTAAATGACGCTAGTGCATAGAAGCTTGTCCAAGAGAAGGATCACAAGGAGACATTGCAAGCCAAGTACTCGCAGCGAACCAAGAGCTTGAAGCAAGTAAGGAGCCAACAATGAGCAAACCACCGCAATCATTGGTATCCTCTTCCATTTTTGCAATGCCCCTTACAATGAGTGTCAACCCTACTTTCTTTACCCCTACCATAATGTTTGCAGGAGGTTTCTCCCAATTCTCCCAAACTAGGCCGTCTATCTTGATGCCTTCATGAACCTTAACACTAGTCGTTGCTACTCATTCTCTCCTCGTCTCTCTAAAAGCTCAACCACCATTGGCACCCCTATTGTCTCTTCCACCTCGGGTCCAACCCAGTATGCCCATAAAATGGACTCAATTATGACTACCCCATCACCATAGCAACTGATGAGCCCTTCCGCCAGTTTGCAAATTGAACTATGGCAGGTTCCCTTTTTCTCCCCAAAAACTATCAATCTCCCACCAAAGAAAATGCAAGGGCCTTCTACACTTGTATTTCTTTTTTCCCTGCCTCCTAGTACACCTATTGCTGGTGGACTAGTTCAATCGCCATCTAAATTCATATCCTAGGGAGAAGCCACAAAGCAAATGCGAGCCCTTAGGATCCAAAACCTAAAAGTGAAGGATGATAAAAAGGAGGTAGATTCTAAGGTGTATACAATTTACAATGAAGCACAACAAACATTGAATTTTTCCACCATGTACTTGAATGTTGTGAAACCACAAGGTGAGATGTTGTTGAGTGATTACCACATGTATGCCATGGGGCTTTATTTGGTTGCATCCCGATCGCAGGATAAGGTAGAACTCATGGAGGAAACACAACGGGTGGTGATGACCAACTTCCTAAAGTCTAGCCATCAATTGAAGAAAATGGAGGAGTAGCTTAAGCTTGTGAAGGAAAGGGTTAGTTTTTTATAAACAAATGAGAAATCACTAGAAGCAGAGGTTGCATGCTTGTCTGAGAAAGTGTGATCAGAAGAGTTGGAGAAAAGAAAACTCCAAGAGAAACTCAATAAGTCCTAGTCTGTTGACCCCACACTGCTTAACGAGCTACAGGTAAGGAACCAAAAATATCAAAGCCAATTGTCCTCAACGAAGCAAAATATGCAACAAAAGGATAAAGAGTTAGAAAATCAACATGCTCTATATGAGCAGGAATTAAAAAAGAATCATATGGAATTTGAAGGCCAAAAGGCCTAGTTAGAAAGGGAGCTTCAAGAGACAAAGTCCTCTCTTGACACAAAATTGCCAAACCACTCCCGAGCTAAGGAGAACTGGTATAAATAGATAAGTAGCTCTGGGGAG
This sequence comes from Sequoia sempervirens, assembly GCA_007258455.2. NCBI lineage: Eukaryota > Viridiplantae > Streptophyta > Pinopsida > Cupressales > Cupressaceae > Sequoia > Sequoia sempervirens. The sequence goes on along the minus strand of VDFB02373365.1, from coordinate 285,140,605 downwards.
CAACTAGAATCCACAAAAAAGAGTAGTGCAAAATTAACATAGATTATTAACTCAAAGGATGTGGAGATCGCCTCTCTAAATAGCTCTCTCCAAGCCTCCTTCGTGTAGCCGAACTTCATCCCATTGGCTCGACAACTATATATTTCTTATTGGGAAAAGGTTAAAACCTTCTGCCTAGTACTGTAGCCAACACTCTGGTTCATTTCAAAGGCAACAAAATTGAGCCAGGAGGTTCATGGAACAATTAAGCAATTCCCACGGTTCATCTTAGAGAAGGTTCCAGAAGCAAAGAGTTTTTTTAGCAAGCTATATTTGGTCTCTAATGAGAACCTAGCCAAAGCAGGGATCAAAGATCAGGATATTTATGTGTAGGCCACAAGTTCATCCATTGCCACTCAACCTTCCAATGAATTAAAGCGGCCACAACTACTTTGAACCAGACAATGGACGACATGCAAGAAAATTTCTCCCAGTTGAGTGAGATGGGTTTGTCGTATCCATTTCTTGAAGATGGGTTGATCACCACCGTAGAGCAGATTGCACAAAGAATTAAAGAGAAGGAACAAGACCCAAACCCTTTCTAGAGTTTCAGCCATCCTCCTACTATAGCATACATTAAAGGTATTATTCATGCTCTCGCACAACTAATTTTCCATTGCAAGGCAGGGGTCAGTTTACTTGAGACATTTCCTTATAAGGAAACGCTCGACTTGGGCGGAGTGCAAAAGAATTTGCACAATATAGTGATACCATTCGAGGATGACTGGTTGCCCCTATAGGTAGCCCTTTCCAAGCTCTAATTCCATCACCAATGGATGGTACTCTAGTTTGTGAACCTAAGAAAATTCTGGGTTCTTAGTTCCTCTAAGTGAAATGCCTCTATTAGTCGCTAGAAGCTGTGAAAACGAAATTCACCATGCTCCCTTCGGGTTTTGGTTTTTGGCTAAGTACTAGCCCATGCCTTCAAATAAATTCATCAACCCCCTTTTGATTATCATCGCGGCCTCTGCCATGTGTTCGCTCATCACTCCCGAAAGGATTTTTTTCTTGTTGCTCTTCTATTGGCCCTCGATATGCTCCCACGTGTCTTCACCGTGGGTTATTTTGATTGCTTCCTTTCACTTCCTTGTCAGTCCCTGCTTGATTTCCATGTATATCCCATTCACAAAAGGATTTGGTGGAGCCCACATGCGGTTTCTACCAAACATTGTTGCTACGTGTCATCTCAGTGCAAGTTTTCAACAAAGAAAGGGTAAAATCGGTTGCGGGCAGCGAAATGCTGCCATGTGTCCCTTCAGTGCATGCTTCTTCAACGCAAGGAACAAAGTGAACAAAGGGTTTCAAAATGCTGCCATGTGTTCTAACTGCCTATCCAAAGAAGCCACACTTGTTTGCACGAGACTTTGTTGGGACCACTGCCATCATCCACAAGGGATGCACCTAAATGGAGGGCAACCAAATGCTATGTCTCGAATCTTTTCTGTTACAACAGCTGAGGGAAATCATTGCCTCAACATCATTGCTCAGGATTCTAGATCTTTTCTATTGTTTTTCACCAGGTGGTGGAAGGATCACTATAAATACTACTCATTGCTTCTAAAGAGGAGTTCCTGATGTTGGAGGTTCCAAGTTTGAAGATTACATGCTACACACTTTTCAAGCTTCTCTAGTTTTAAAAGTATAGGATTTTTGGAGAGACTAGGCCTTTTATTTTTTATATTATTGCAAAAACTCACAAACTGTGCCATTGTTTGGCCTCTCTATTTCTTATACTATTGATAAATTTTATACTATGCCATTATTGTTTGAATGGTTTATTTGTCGTACTTCTGTAATTTGAATGCATGTTTGCTAGATTAGATCATGTCTTTTGACTCTTCTTTTCAGTAAATGGGTATGATTATTATTTTATGTCATTGAATGAGATATTCATGTTGCAATCCTTAATTTATGTTATTCTAAGACATGGTAAATTGCTAAGCGGGCCCTTAGATCATATACAAAAGATAGGTTTATCGTGCCTTTTATCTAAATTCTGGCACATCACCTTAGTTAGATTCTTTATTTTTATATTTGCTTTCGTTTCCCATTCCAAAACCCCAATTACAAAAGAAGTCGACTTCTTTAAAAATCCAAAGGTCACTCGGTTTAGTGCAATAAGTCCCCCATAAACTGAGTTTCCCACAAAGGGATGTTACCTTGCCAATTTTTGGCATCAACATTAGGTGCATCTTTCCAATTCATTTTTGAGCTGTAAAGCCTTACTCTATTTTGTATAATTCTTTTGTAGGAAGTGAGTCTCATGTTGGATAATGAGTCCCTTTTGTATGTAGTGAGCCTTTGTACTTGGATAGTGAGTCCTTTTGGTAGTGAGCCTCCCTTTTTTAAATACTATATATTGTGAGTTAACCCTCACCGTGGTTTTACCCTTATTGGGTTTTCCACATAAAAATATGGTGTTCATTGTGTTGATTTACTTTATGTTATCTATGTTTCATGCTCATATTTAATAGCAAAATAGTGTGGTTGAATATTTGATAAGTGATTAAAATTTTAGTTTAGATTTGTGTGACAACTGATTCACCCCCCCTCTTAGTTGTCATGTGCATATTTAACACTCACTAGGTCTTAGGACCCACTTTTCACATAAAAATTAACATCCCTCAAAGTGTGTCCTAGTTATGTATGCTAGGACCCATTCACAACATGGCGAATGTGTCCTCACTTAACCCTAGGACCTTGCCTTGGAATACTTTTATGGTGGTATTGTTAACTCTTATGATTTGCACCTGGGCTAAAATTTGACACAGCCAATCATGAGCAACATGGGAACTTTTCTAAGGCTGTGGGTGACCCTAGAAACATGGGCATGTGTCCTCAAACTAAAAGTAATTTCTCCAATATTCTCCACTTGTCTCCTTTGTCAACTGAAAATTGAAGGTCTTCAACATTTTGCATTTAAGAAATAACAAAACAACTTCAAGGTTTATAATACACCTTAAAATCATTTTGTTTTACAATAAATATATATGCAAAAACAAACCCTCCAAAATAAATTGAGGTGGCAACTTGAGAGCTGAAATTAAGTCTTCATATTGAAATGCATCATAAAACATGGAAATGTTTAAAGGGAATTTTTTTTCCTAAGGCACAAATTTCAAGAAATCAGGCCGCAGGCTCATTAGTTGGATATTTTATTTTCAATAAAAATAGTGGCAAAAATACCACCACTCACCAAGTTTAGGGTTTTAACCCTAAAACAAAACCAAAGAAGGAAAGCTTATTCACATTATTTTGGATGAAGCTTCTCGAAGAAGCTAAGTTGCCGCCGACTTAGGGTTTTGGAACTCTAAAGAAGAATTTCATGGCAAAAATTTGCAGCCACAAAGACTTTTCCACTAAAATAATTTGACTTTAGGCATGAGATAAAGTTTCTATAGTATGCCCTTTGTGCTTTGCAAGGTATTCTTTGTAATTGTGAGCTCAAAAAAGAGCTTTCTTACAAGAAATAATAAAACCTATTTTTATTGCCACTATATGTAGTTGTACTTTAATTCTTCTGCTCCCCCCTATATCATGGTCGCTATCCTATATTTGCATGCAATACTTCATAGATTTGGTGGCGCTTTCTGTATGTTAATATATTGTCTCTATACATTTTTCTGAAATTCTTTTAAGGTCTCTTCTATAGATTATGTTCTTGTAATTGTCATAAACATTATGGAAAAACAATGGCCTAATCTCAAACATTACATAGTGTGAGTATAAAACCCAAAGTCTCCATACATTTTTACTCCAAGAAAATGGCAATGATTCGGCCCTAATTTATAATGTATAAAAACTTGAAAACCTTTACTCTCATTCTTCAATATGCTTCTTTTGAGGGTTTCATTCTTAGACTACAAGCCAACAACCATATTGGAGGCTCCTACAGAACAATGCCTTAATAAACTCGACCATCCTACAGGATTTATTCTTTACTTGACCTCACTACATTTTTACCCAAAGTCTCCATGCATTTTTAACTCCAATAAAATGGCAATGATTCAGCCCTAATTTATAATGTGTAAAAATTTGAAACCCTTTACTCTCATTCTTCAATATGCTTCTTTTGAGGGTTTCATTCTTAGACTGTGAGCCAACAACCATATTGGAGGCTCCTACATAACAATGCCTTACTAAACTCGACCATCCTACAAGATTTATTCCATTCCTTGAGCTCAAAATCAATTATGGGTGTAGACATCCAAATTTGGACACTTAATTTATCCAAATTTATCACTTTTCGTCTAAACATCCTCTTATCCAAGTTAATTAAGTAATATTACTATTATTTAATTAATAGAAATCCTAAGGTATTTAATTAATAATTAAATACCTTACTCTCCTTAATCCCTTTTCATCAAATAAATTAAATAAATATTACATTTATTTAATTCCACACATGTCATTTTCATCTAATCCTAATCCATTTCCTAATCTCTTCATTAAGGATGTGCACATGCCTAATCCTTGATTAGGATGTCACATCCTCAACTTTTGCAAGTTGGCTTTTTAATCCATATTAACCCCTAATTATCCTCTAATTACTAATTAGTTAAACATAATTAGTACCTTGGTCAACTCTCCCCATCCCCCAAGGAATTTTTAATTCCTTTTTATTCACCCTAGGCTCCTCTCTTCCCCATGTGAATTTTTAATTCACATTTTATTCCTTCTAGAATCCCCTTTTCCCATGCACCTTCTAGAATATTTGACTTGTCACATCAAGTCACATGTGACAAACTCCCACCTTTTGGGAACATTGTCTTATCCACCAGATTCTTCCAATCATTGTGAATTTTTAATTCACTTTTATTCACCCAAGATTCTTTCCATCTCCCAATGTACTTGGAAGGTACTTGTCTTCCTCCACCTCATGTACCTTTTTGACACTCACCTACACCTCATATCCCCTTGGCCACTTCACCCTCCACATGTCAAGATGTGAGGGCTTGTGGGTTCTCAACCCACCATAGCCCTTCATCTTGGTATCTTCTCTAGAGAATTCAAGTTCCTCTATAAATACCCCCTCCTCAAGGGCATTAGAACACTTAGTCATTTTGCAACTACATGCTGCCATTTTGTGCACTCATCTAGCCTACAATTACATCCACTTGCATTCACATCCAAGCACATAGTAAAATCCTCCATTTTAGCCACATCAAGAGCCATCAAGGAGCACACATATCATTCTAAGCAAGGGCCAATCAAAGGGATATCAACAAGAAGGAAGGTAAAACCATTTGTGTCTTGTGCTATCTATTTTCCTTATTGTTTTGTCACTCTCTTTTGGCTAATCTTGAGGTGTCCTTGGTCTTTTGTCATTCGTATTTTGAGTTATTTTATGCACTAGAATAGGATAAATTCCAAGGTATACAATGGGTATTGAAACCCTAATGCATTACCATCTCGCTACAGAGAATCCAATTGATTCATACTATTTGAGAGAATAATTTCAGGAGATTCATTATTCTTCCTGAACTGTCCCACCTTGGAAACACTGCCCCTAGAACTCTTCTTGGTCATTTTTTTACTTGTTTAATTACACATTATTCAAATTATGAAAGCTTCAATGTCTTTGTGCTTTTTAGATGACTATACTGTTTTGTGCAAGAAACATAAAATTGTTGTATGAACCAATGCCACTACACAGTAAGGGTAAGATTTAAAAATCCTACACATCTTTTCCTGTAACTTAATATGTATTGAGATTTGTCTATGAGTTCACGTGTGTTCCTTAGTTTTACTGTAAAATAAAGCTTTATCCACACCCTAATAACAGGAAACCTAAGAATTCTTTACTTGACCTCAATGACTGCAGGCCTATCATGATCATTGTTTATTCATAAAACTCTGCCCATAGTTTGTAAGAATGATTGTGCAACTAAGACTTGTAGCAACCTGTTAGTAAAAGTACTCATAGTGAATGAAAAATTATCTCTCCATGTAGACACCTCTCCAAATTTGGTTACTAGAGCAACACAATTATGGGAGCCTAATATGAGTTACTGTCAATTGTCCTTGAACTCCACATATACTTGAGTCATAATTTCATAGTGAAACTATATTCAACCAACAGTGTATAATACTTTCCAATTGTAATTTGGATCTCTATGTTGGAGTTTTTATGAACCTAGTATTGCATTACCTTTTACATTGTTTTACAAGCCATGAGATTTTGCACTTCAACTCAATTTGTAATGGTATGCTTCTTTTGTCTATGATCATGATGATAGAGCATCAAGCTACCCTTTTTATGAAAAAATATATTCTATTATTAAGCATTTGACTACCCTGTTATAGCCATGACTTTTCATAGCCCATAAGCCATTGCAAACAATTTGATAATTGTTATAGTTTTCACGTGGACTTATTATGCATGTCTTTATGCTTTTTTTGTCATGTGAGGATGTATTCTTTTGAGGAATGGATAGTCTATTCTTTAAAGCTTCAATGAAAATACTATCATGTACACTCAGTTGCTTCTCTTCTTCATCCTTTTATTGCATTGTACAATAGTCCTTCTTTCCTTCCTGTAACAGGCTATCAATTTTTTTGTATCCCCATGATGCATTCTAGAAAATAGCACTTTGTGAATCCATCATGAGCTCATAACTTGATCATGAAATAAAAAGTAAAGCTATTCATGTTTTAATTGAATCGCAATTACAATTTCCTATAGAAAGTCCACTATTATTTCATGAAATTTGAATATATTATGAATTTAATGCACTGCTTAATTAAGATGCCCCCAATGCTTGTACATTTAAGCCACTAATGATCATATTTTCCTTTCATTTTCTCATGATTATTCTATGCCTCCATGAAAACATGCTAATTTTAGATTTCTTTGTCTCTTCCAACAAGCATTTTGGATTTAGAATATCATCTACCCTTATTACCATGCCCCATATGCACTGCTATTTGGACTAGCATAATATCTTGAGAACATTTCCATCTTCAAACTTGAATGCAGAGAGCTAAATACACTTTTTCATGTAAATGTAGTGTCTAAAGTGAGCTATCACTTGTCATTTTGTATATTTCTTACATCAAATTCAACATTTCTCAATACATTCCCTTAATATTGGTATTTTATTTTCATACTTTATGATCCTCATGAACAATTAAGTATCACTTATGAAAGTGACTATTTATTCACTGCCATAAATGATAGTTACTTATTTGTGTGGACCATAGAGGAATGATTCATTTGATGAATGATCTCAGCATACCATTAAAAGCACATCGATATAGCACACCGGGCTCAACCCTTGTGGGAGCCATGTTTTATCCCATGTTCTTAAACTTGATAAACCAAGAACATTGATTTCCCTATATCTGCACATGAAACAAATAGTTAGAAAATACGTGCATATGCTTGAAGGCTTGATGATCCTGTTTTATTTTCTTTGGACATGGAAAACTTATTGTTTGTTTGATGCATGTAAAGGAAAATTTACACACTAGTGGGTGGATATATATATAGTGTTGGAGACCATTATTGCTTAGAGATCTGCTCTAACAGGTCTCATTGCAAACTTGACATGGAAATAGGGAGATACAAAGGATGCAAAGCAACCTGGAGCAAAAGACCAAGCAGGACAACAAACTCTAACTAGTCATTAGGCAATGACTATCCTCTTCTCCTATATATGCATTTTCATTCTTTCAATCTATCAATGTATAAATTGTACTTTATTTCCATTAAACAAGCTAAATCTCACAGCTTGTGTGAGATAGATTTGAACTCTTGAATCAATAAAGATTTTCTTTTAGCAATACTTGTGTAGATCTTTTCAATATTGTATGCACTTGTATAAATGCAACGATCTTTACTGAAAAAATGTAATCTTTTTGATTCTTATGTTTATACATCTGAATGCAATATAGGGATGATTGATATGAAATGCACTTCATTTTCAGTTTGACCAGAAACAAAAATGAGTAACAGGTATTTTAACGATTTCAAATCCTAGATTTAATTTTGGCTTGTGTTATTTAAATTTTGGGAATTAAGAGTAAGATAAGTATAAATATAAGGTTATTTCACTATGTTTCATCCTAATACTTTTAAGAAAACTATATTTTCATAAGCAATCAAGAGTACTTTCACAAGAGCATTATAGAGCATTCAAGAAGGCATTCAAAGGGTAGACTATTAAAGGATTATTGCAGCAATAAAGATATCAATCATCATGTCAAATTCATGCATGTTGTTGAGCTAATTTGATGATGTAGCATTGGTGATCAATTTCAAGTGTTTGAGGCCATTATATTATGTCAAGTTCATGATCAAGATCTACACTCATTGAGGCCATTTCATGCTAAGCTTTAGATTTGCAATATAAGGTTTCAACAGGCTTTGGTTTTAGGTTGAAGATCAATTGCAAAACAAAAGTTGGAAAAGTTGTCAAAGTTGTCACCTTTCTTGCAAGATCATGGAAACTGACCTACAAAATTTGTTTATGGGTTTTCGACATTTCTCCACTAGTACTTGGGAGTGTAGACATTGAAGAACAAAACCCATAAATTGATTTTTCAGAACCCTAGCTAGGACACATTCACCACTGGGCGAATTAGTCCTTAGCAAGGGGTAAAAAATACTTTTTGCAACAAGTACACAACATTTGACCCTCTTAAAACCTACCTTTTGATTGCTATATCAGTTAGGTTTGATTTCTAATACTCATTTACACATTATGGCACACATATTGAATGAAATTAAAGGTGAAATTAGGTTCATCATTTCGTTTCATTATGGTGAACCTCTTTTCCTTTATTTCAATATAAATGGTATGATACAAAATGGCGATGCAAAAATCTCCTACATAGTTTACATAAAATGTTTATATTTAATGAAATAGATAGCTTTAGCAATAAAATATACCTCTCTAGTTTTGTTATCAACTTCACGAGAGATATCCAACCAAGAAGAATATAAGGAATTCATGGAGTAGGATGCAAGGAGAATGCATATAACCATATTTTGGAGTAGCTAGAAGTATGAGAAAAGGTTTCTTTTTTCTTGGTAACATAAAAGGAAATTAAATGGTCCCTACAATTTATAATATGATTTTTTAACATGAAAGAGCCATCACATTAGTCATCTAGTTTGAGCTAAAGCAATAGAAAAAATTCACCCAAAATTAATTATTATTAATTTACAAAGCCATTGATGCCATTGAAAAATAACAAATTTACACATTGAGTATGAAGGTGGGTAGCTCAGAACATGATGAATGACAATCCATTTACATAACTAAAAAAGGTAAAATGAACCATCCCAAAATTAGTGGAATACACAGATACCATCCAAATTTTGTTCATTTTGAAATAATTCATGATCATACATTATCATATATCCAACATTGCATTCTAGCATCGATAGTTCCAAGAAATTATTATATTACAACAATATATCAATTACACCACACTCGCACGTGCCAATAGTAATTAAGAGGTGAAAAATAATTAATATTTATTATGGTTTTAAATTTTATAGGATAAGGTGTGATACTAACCTTAAAATCATATATTTGATGCTTGTATGTATCTCCAATACTCTTGGAATGGGTATTTGAATGCCTATAAGGTGTTGAGGGATAAAAGATTTTGTTGTACTACTATTCAATCAATAATATTGAATGTTGATGTAATGCCATGTACAAAGAGAGTTATTATTGGAAGAAGCCACATAGTTATCATCAATATAGTTGACCATCTCTCTTATGGATTGCTTAGGAGTTACATAGGGAGTGGCGAGACATCTTGTTTTGATAGGTGGGCTCCACATTAGTTGGCCACTCCATTACATTTCATTTATAAGTATTTTCAATGCTTATAAAAAATCTAAAATTTGATTACTGAGTCAAAAGTTATAAGTGTTTTCATAAAAGTGCATATTTATGAAGTGGAAAGAAATGGGGCTTCCTTTAGCCCCTAGAAGGGATAGCATTTGGTCACCCATGTGACCAAGGGCTAATGTAGCTAAGAACCTAGTCTAGTAGTATCCCTGGTCTCCTAAGGGATGAAATCCTTAAAGAAATGATTTTTTTTTATTTTTAAATATAATAATAAATAATAAATAAATTAAACATAAAACAAATGCTAGAATATAAAGATAGTGGTAGCCTACAAAATGAAACAAAAATAAGTTTGAAAATTTAAATATTTAAAAAAAAATCAAGACCATAACAAAACCACGAGCCTACATAACAAATATACATGTGTATATACCATAGAATGTGGTCTTTATGCATATTTTATTATTATTATTTTTCAAAAAAACTAAATAAATATATGTAATGTGTGCTGTAAAACAAGGTGAAGAAAGCTTGCAATAAGAACTTTAACCATTTGTAATTAAAAATCTAAATCTAAATATTAACCCTTAAACTTATGTGATTGTATAATTAAAATAAGAAATAGAAAACATAACACATGACACCAGATTTATGTGGAGAAATCCCTAAGGGAAAAAACTCCACCATAGAAAGAGAGAGGAAAGTATATTACTAATACAACACCCTGTTACCTACAAAACTCAATGAATAACTCTAGCTCAAGGAACCAATTTATAGAAACTTGTGGGAATGAATACCACCATGGTATCACCAAACAACAAGCAACAAAACCACCTAGAAAAACCAAATTCCTACCTCCTTGACACCACAAAATCCACCCAAAATAGTAATTTATGCTCTTATAGCAGCCATAAGGCATCTCTCATTCATGGGCACCTAGGGAAGGAATCTATCATAAATACAATCATAAATGTTGTCATAGTGTCATATATACTCTACAACTTATGAAAAATGTCATAACCCTCCAAAAATAAGAGATTTCAAATGGGATGCTTAGCTATTTTGTCCTTTTCCTAGAAGATAAATGGTAATAGTAACTTTGTCTTTACATGATCTCTTTCACCATTGTTGATTAAATAATTTCACCTCTTATGTGTAATTTACAAAAGACATTAGGAAAGTGTTGAGGGGGATTTTGGTCACACACAACATGCTAGGAAATAAGGGTTTATTGACTCTCTTGAAAAGAAGTAAAAATACTCCAAGGTTCCTTTTTGTTAGGTCATGACTATGTGGGTAGCACTGTGGTGATATCAATATAGTTTCATGAGGGGATCTGGAATTTAGAAAATCTAGAAAATGACATACAATCATAAAAGATAACTTTAATAGTTCAAAATAACAAATTTCATTTCATCAATTAGTAGTAGATACAAATCAATTTTTTGCTCTTTTAAAATGATTTAGAACCATTTGTAAAATTGAAAAAATGAAAAAGACAATAAAAGGGTAACAAGATAAACAAAATGAGATCTACTCTAATCAAACAATGATAAGGAACATTACATCAATCACTATTGTATGTTTGAACAAGATCTTATTAAACAACCATCAATGCAAATAACATTGCACACATTCACAATTAACAATAGTGTAATCTTCAAAGGAAACAAAACATTCACAAGATTTTCAGGTTTAATACAACTAGAACACTGCCAAACACACACAGATCTAGGACGAAACCTTACTTAGTTCCACAGTTACAGATAAGATCTTATCAATTTAAAAAAGTGTGATTAAAGTAAAATGCTCATACCATCACCATAGCTCCAAATTCAAATGCATGCAACATAGGTGCTATCCTTATATGCATAGAAATAACTTTTCAAAAATTTTAACAAGAAAATTCCACACTGAGATTGTATTTTTTTGCTGCAGAAAATTACATAAGAATTGGATCCTTTACAATGACCCAAAATTAAAAATATATAGGAAAATAGGCTCCCATAATTGTGGATCATAATAAAAAAAGTAATTGGAACTAACTCCAATACTTGAGTCTTATCTGAAATTAAACTGAAAAATTAAAATACAGCACAACTAGGCACCCCAGTTGTAGTTCAATTTACTTGTTGAAGCTTAGGGGAGCCAAAACAACCAAAATAAATAAACTAAAACCTAACTAACACTAACTGCTAGTTCCAAAAGTACAATTCCCTTCCCGTCTTTGTATCTCAACGTTATTTTAGCATCAATAGGAGTCACAATCTTCACACCAAACTTGACATCTTCCTTGTACTCACTTCTATGTTGTACCTTGGCCAATTTGGCTACCACCTTCCTTGGTTTTTCCAACAAGTCATTTTTTATGTAACTCAAGTTGTTATTAGGATGTGCATCAAAATAATTAATAGCCTTTTTCATGTCTACTATCTAATATTCATCACAAGCAAGAATTTTGAAGATTTTCTCTATATATTTGGGGCTTATATCTAGTACAATCTCCCCATTTCCTCCCTTGAATTTTTGAGACTTGTGGTTATAGTGGAGGGCACAAGTCAAGACCAAATTTGGGGATCGCATTGTGATAAAAAAAGAAACAATCTCTGGCAATCCTAATTTTTCCAAAGCTCTAGCTATTGGAGTCTTGACCCTAGTGTCACTAATTCTTTGTTTGAATTCATCCATGTCAACATGGCCTAGGTCTGTGTCACGAATCTATGGAGAGAACATATTTGAATGTGGATGGTATCCTTTATACTATTATGCCATTTCTTCTATATCTTTGGGAGGAATATCTCTTGCAAATATCACTTCCATATATTAACATTTTATATATATTGAGAAGAGAAACCCTACAACACAAGCTATGTTAGATAATATCCATTTTCATTTCAAAGTTATAGATTATCAAGAAGAAGCCATAGAAAATTTTTAGGGATCAACCTTTGGGATCCTCCCTTACCTTATACTGTTAGCACTTGCACCTAAGAGTTTACTTTCCCCTTATTAACCTTTTTTAGGAATCAAAGATCAGAGATATCCTATACCCCTTGCTTTTCCCTATGAATTTCTTCAAATCATAATTGTGTTCAATTCAAATGTCAAGGATCAGGATCCCCTTTATCTCTTACTCATAGTGTGAATTCTCTTTGTTAAGGTCTCATCTCATCAAGCATTGGGGATCAGAGATCCCCTTTAGCCCTTGATCTCAATGATGATTCTTTAAGGATATGTTTATGCTTGATCTAGTATCAAAGATTAGAGATCCCCTTTACCCATTTTATTGTTGACATCGACATTGCTCAAGTGGTATCCTTGACTTGTGAAGTCCAAAACAATCTATAGATTTCAGGGTTTGTTCTTACTCTTTACTCCTTTCTTGATATTCAATTAGAATTTAAGAAGTAAACCCGATTTGTGAAGTCTAAAAGGATTTCGAGGGTCAGGGTACAAAGTTTCACTTTACCTCTTGCTAACAAGTTTGCATTGTAGTAGTCTCATTCTTTTATTTTGAATCTCAAATTGGACCAATGAAATAAATGGGAAACACACTAATCAAACAAATGATGAAGGAAAATACTCTTGTTTATAGACATCAAGAACCAAGTCCCATCAAACCTCCTACCTGAATAAGGAAGCATATAAATGATACGCTCGACACTTGAACTGTGCAAGGGAATCTTTGAAAATAGAAATTTTGGTAAGTGTTTTGCAAGTCATTAGAGGTTGGGGATTAGGGATATCACTTACCTCTTTCATGTCTAAAAGAAAGGTGGTAAAGGGTATCTTTGATGATTGAAATTTAAAGATTATGGTCAAAATTTCACTGTCATAAAGGGAGAGTCTAGGATTGGAGGTTGAAGTTTCAACTTACATCATTCAGATGTTCTTACAATGTTGGATAGGGGAAACTTATCAAGCCCGAAGCCTAAAATATGTTTTGAATCTTGAAAGTGCTAAGGCATAAATCGAGTGAAGACCTAGGGAAGTAAAAGTTTCGATGCTTGAAAGGTAATTTTAGAAACCACCAAGCCCTAGTTAAATGTAGGGTGCTTTGTTAGTGATTGAGGATCAAAGATACTACTTACCACTTTCACCTCTATAAGAAAATAGTAGAAGACATCCCCAATACCCATGGCTTGAAAGTGTTAACAATTTTACTAAGCTACCATGGCATGGTCAGGGATAAGAGGTCATAATTTCACCTTACATTCTTCAAATGTTTCCAAGCATTAAGTAAGGGAAACTCATGACTTTTGAAACCTGAAGGTTTATCAATTTTGAATCGTTCAAATACAAATGGGAAGAAACCTCAAGACACCCTTAGGTTTGATGCCTGATGATGATGTCACAAATGACATCGATCAACGCACTGAGGGGGCACTTGATCTGGCAGGGCAAAAAAGAAAAAATGAAAAATAAATAAAATGTGGGAAACCAAATAGAAAAAAAATAAACACCAAAAACCCAAGGCTAGACTATGGAAGCAAACAAAATAAAAACAAAGAAAACCTCCAAACACAACCACACACCAAACAAGAAAATAAGATATTTTAAAATAAGTGGTATGAATTTACCAACCTACAACTATGAGATAGAATGAATGGAAAAGAACAAGACCAAAGTAAACATAAAGGCCTTGGGAATAAACATGTGATAAAACTACAACATAAGGTAAATAAAAAGAGAACACCTCAATCTTGAACTAGTCTAGTAACCTCCACACACCAAAAACATAGAAACACGAGAAAGCAGACACCAACAAGTGAGCACGTTACATGCACAACTTGAAAAAAAACCAAAAATACACAATAAATGCACACAAGAAACCAAACACCAATGAAAGCCAACAATAATGGCAACAAGACAAGTAGGAGAAGTTGAAAAGCGTTAATAATGCAAATTGTTTAAATAGGTAATCACAAAATGAGCCAGTATTATCCTAATACTCACACGCTTCTTCACATTAATGGAACACTTGAAAATAGGTAGGTGACATTAAATTTCAATGGTGTTGCATTAAATTCTAATACACATATATTCACATGACACAACATGATGTGACATGCACTCTAGACAAGGCACTATCATCATATTATGCGGGTTGAAGCATGTCTAAAAAGAGAACTATGACCCACAGAGCCTAATGAAGGTAAAAAAAAACACAAAAGGGGACCAAAGAAGGAAAGGTTAGGGGTCAGGCCTGAAAAAGAAGGTATACCCTTCCTAGGAAGGCCAATGTCCAAACCCCAATGGAAAAAAAAAATAAAATGAAAAGAATAGGGAAAAAGAAGGGGAAGAAAAGGAAAAAAGGAAAAGAATGAAAGTGAAATAAGGACACACAAAACAAAGAAGAGGGGGTCCCCATTTTTCTAAGAGAAAAAAAGGGGTGTGAGTGTGAAGGCACAACAAATAACAACCAACAAATGAAATTCTTGAAAAGTATTTACCATTCTCAACGATTTTCAAATAGGCTTATACCCACATATATCATAAACTCAAGATTAAACAAAAGAGTCAACAGGTATCCAAGTACTTGACCAATTCACCCTTCACAATAATTTTCATGAATCTCAAAGTGTGTGCATGAGATTTATTATTTCAAAAAGAAATTATCCATGAAATATAATAACCAAGAAATCAAGAGAATTATTTTAGATCTTTCCTTTCTCCCAACTATTTTATTACAATTTCTTTTCTCTTTTTTAGTAGTAGTTGGCGTGACTTGGGCATAGCTCCATTTCTAGCTAGGCATCCATAGCCCTGATGGAGATACCTTTGATTCCCTCAAACCTACTCTAGAGTGTAAGTCGATCATCCATAGCTCGAGTAGAGGTTATTTGAGTAACCCATTTTCATTAATCTATTTTTCTTTATTTTCTTTTGATTTCCAAGCTATCACTTGGTGTTGGGTTGGGAATCATAGTGGTCACTGAGAAAGATAACACTTTTTTTTATTTTCTTGAATCCACATATCACTATCTTCCACTTCCAACTCCAATCCCAATTATTTAATGTTTGTATATTTTGAGATCCAAGCAACTAAATTTTGAGATTGGTTGGCCTTATACACTAGATAAATCAAGACTCCCAAGCTTAATAGCAGATTAGTAAACTTTGAATTTAAACAAGGAAAAGATTTGAAAATAGGAATATATCAATAATATCTGTTATGGTTGATACTCAGGCCTTTACATTCATCCAAACCCACAAGAAAAGGAAATGAACAACAAAGAATAGAACAAGACACACAAACAAGACAAAAAGAGTGCACACAAGATAGAAAAAAAAAGGAAAACAACAGAACAAAAAAACCTACCCTAACTATTTACAAGAAAGAGTTAAACCCTCCCCTAGGTTCCAAAGTAGTGTTTGAGAAATTTCCATTAAAAAGTAATAGAACAAGCTCTCCAGTCATCATAGTGATCCTAAAAGTGTTCTCTCCTAGAATCTCAAAAATTTGGTAAGTGCCTGTCTAAAGTTTATCAAAATTTGAGTGACTCCCTTTCTTTTCTCTCAATTTATCCCACAATAGGAAATGATCTAAGATTCTAAATGATTTGATTTTTTCTCTTTTGTAAAACAAGCATTTGGCTACAACTTGATATTTTGATACGTGTTCAAGTGGAGTTGTACGTTTTTCTTCCAATTCTAGAAAATTCATCAATCTGTCTTGCACTTTGTCCTTTGCTTCTAGATAACTTTGCATGAACTTCAAGTTTGGGATCCTAAGATTCATCAGAAAAGACAACTCTAGATTGTAGACTAGTTGATAAGGGGAGGTCCCTAAGGAAATTTTAATTCTAGTCAGGTCATCTCATAATGAAAACTTAATGTGGGAATGATAATATTTTGGATTCTTGTCTAATAATTTCTTGACTAACCCTATTAAGTTTTTATTAGTGGATTCGGCCACTCCATTACCCTATGGGGTAATAGTTTGAGAAGTATTTAACACTAACACCATGCTCAAATTCCCATTACATCAATTGAATTGAAGAAAAAAGAATGATTGTTGTCACATACCAGTGTGAAGGGCATTCCAAACTTGGTCATGATTTGATCTTCCATAAATCTAATAACAACATTAGTAGTGTTTTTTTTGCAAGGCATCACTTCAGACCATCTCGTGCAATAATCAATTGCTACCAAAATAAATCTATGTCCTGCAAAATAATGAGGATGTATCATTCCGATAAAATAAAGGCCCCATTGGGTGAATAGGCGTAACTCATATAAAGGCTACAATGTTATAGGCACATTTCTTTCCCAATTGGATCCTACTTGACACACATGGCCAACAATACCCTACCCATAGTATTTGATGGTAAATTTCCTTAGCTGATCCATGCCCTATGCTAAATTTGTCACACAATTCTATTAAAACAGAGACATCAACTTCTTTGTCTAGGAGCCTTAGGTAGACACCTTCATAATTTCTCCTCTAAAAGAACCCACCTTTAACTATATAAGCTTGAATCTTGATCTTGAAGGCTCATCTTTATGTTGCAATCATATGATATGGACATTTCTTCTACAATAGGTACTAAACGATGTCTCTATACCACTCATCAAAAGTGATGTCATGTCGTGTATATTATTGGCAAACCAATTTTTGATTTGCACCTGCTAGGGTCTTTGAGAGCCCTTGAATTCTTACTTTCTTCATAGGTTGAATGACCATATCAAACTCTTGGAGTATTTCCATCCATTTCCTATGTCATTCTTTGAGCTCATTTTGCATTACATAGACTTATCTGCTACATCAAGAACTATTTCTATGACTTTTCTCCTCAAGATATTGTGCTTGAATTTTGTAACATCTTTGACTAGGGAAATGTATTGTTTATCCAAATTAGCATATCTTCAATGTTCTTGAAAGGATCACTCATGAATGTTGAAACATAAGAAAATAGGGTGTTTTTTTTATTAAATTGGGGGAAAATGGACCTATCTTCCTACTTTCATTCAATTCTAAATGATATCAACACAAATCATTGACTAAAAATGTTTAGGTGAATTAATTGAATGTGGGATCTATTGGTTTCTTTATATGCTTGAAGGATGACAGTCTTGGTCAAACAACACTTTTGGGAGAAAAGCTAAAAATAGAAAATCAACACCAAAATGCAAGCTAACACTTGGAATAGCAAGATTAAAATAATTACTGATAGAACCAGAATTTAGAATGTAGATTAGAGAAGGGAAGAAGCATGTGTACCAATCACCAAAATTTCTTTTTAGAAGTTGATATGTGACTCATTCACCTAGGGGTGAATAGGTCTTGAGTGAGGTTTTTCTGCAACTTTCAGGAGCCTCTACTACATATTTGAGTCTTTCAATTTTCCTAGGTTTTGGGTTTGGGAAGCCGAAAATAAATTTTGTAATTGATTTTTCGTGCAATGTTGACGCTTTTGACAACTTTTGCAACTTTGTAAAAATATGAAAATTCAATCTTCAAAATTTCATCAAGCTTTCTTCCGCCTAAATCTAAAAACACAAGACAAGAAGGAATTTTTTTTTTTTTGGTGAATGGGGGTTTTCCTTGGTCAAACCCCATTTTGGTAATCAAACCTTGAAATGAAAAAAATCATGAAAGAGGGAATGAAGAATGAAAAATTTTGTGTTATCACTCAACAAACCCTTAATAAACCTTGATAATGAAATTCTACAACTTGCATGAAATGGCTTCAATGGATGTGGATCTTGACTTTGAATCTTGCTTAAAATAATTCCTTGAATGCTTGATAAGATCATGAAACCTACATCATCATATTAGCTCCAAAAACATGCATAATGCAAGAAGAATTTGCTATGATAATTGGATCTTGATTGCTACAATAAAACTTCAATAAATCTTCCTTTGAATGCTCTTGATTACTCTTTATATGCTTGAAGAATTCTCATAAAAATATAGCTTGAAAACTCTAGAAATTCTCTAGGTGAAACTTAATGAAATAACCATGTAGTTATATATGTATCTTTAATTTCCCAAAATTCAAATTTCACAAGCTAACATTGAAATATAGATTTGAGATCATTAAAATTCCACAAAAAACTAGTTTAAATTTAGGTCCTAGGACTTAGGGGGGACCCATTCACCCATGGACGAATAGGTTCTAGGTCCATAAACCTAGGACACAAATTGTTCAAGGTAAAGTGTTATGTTTATGCATTAATTTTTATCAAGTTTCTCCTTCAAAAAATTAGTTTAATGGTCTTGGAAATTAATTATAGAGATTATCAAGACCTAATTAATCCCAATTAACTAATAGGGTCCTAAACTTAGTGTGAAGATGTAAATATACATATTACAACACTAAATTAAGGCATAATTAAGTCCATTTTAACTAGGAGGGCCCAAAAAAGTGAGAAAATGTAAAGGGATACATTTTCCATCACTAGATTTAGCCCCCACTTTAGTGAGAGGATGAGCACAAGTGCAAACTTACACTAAAGTAGACAATCAACATATGCATGTAGCATTGAGAAAATACTCAATCATACAATATCAAAGACTTAAAGAAGATAAAATAAAAAGGGTGGATCAAGCCTCAATTTTCCAATGCGATGTGGAGCACACATCAACTATTTTCCAAAAGAAAAGAGCAGATCTAGCCTCAACTATCCAACACGATGTGGAACATGCCTCAGTTATTTGTCCAAAAACATTCACAAGATCTTGATGTCCACTATGCAAACATCACACATGCTCACACAAGATAATGGAACTCCAGTTGTCCACTAGGTGAGGCCCCAAGGGTGGAAAATGGGAGAATCTTATTAGGATCCCATACCATACAAAACTATCCCTCTGATAACTCTAATAAGGCACCAAAAAAAAAACAAAAAAGGGTGGAAAATGAAAGAATCTTATTAGGCTCTCATACCATGCCAAAGCTATCCCTCTGATAACTTCAATAGGGCACCATGAAACAAACATAAATCTCGAGCTCAATAAGGCCTAACAAGCTACGTTATTCTAAGCACCTATGAAAAAAATATAAATAAAACAAGACATGTTCAAAGGGATTTTTCTTATGCCATGTAAGGTCTTCAACTCGGGGAACAACATGCCTAATATCTCCAAGAGAGGAGAAGTCTAGGATAAAAGATTTACAACTTAGGGAATGCAACACATAACATCACCACTAAGAGGAAAGTCATATGCCAAGAAAAGTCATAATCCTAAAGGAAATCAAACCGAATGACACCAACAAGAATAGGACACATCACATAAAGTAAGAAGACCACTTATTGAAACATAAAATATAGTCAAAATTTTCAAAATTATAATTCCAATGTATGCCCCCACTTTAAAGAAATTGCTAAACACCAAGTTATGAGAAATTACTTTGAAGTAGCAAATAATCAATGCTAAACAATAAAGGTAACATGAGAGCTTATTCAGAAATCCCTATGCCAAGTCATATGTTTCCAAATGAAGCTATGTCATGAAAAAGGGGTTGCCCCTAAAATTAAATCCCAAACACATAAGGGATCTATGGATTTTGGGTCAGTATGTCTTTGATACAATGATTTTATAGAGCTCAAAAAATGTCATCATTCCCCAAATAATCATAAAATTGAAGGAATGAAACATAGAGAGCGAAAAAAAAGAAACTATTTTGCGTCAACATGGAAGAGACCTAAATGTCTTGACGCCTTGCATCATCCCCAAGAGGAAAACATAAGACAAGCAAAAAATATAAAAGGTTTGTGATATAGAGAAGAATGTAGATAAAAATAGAGGAATGCACAAAGAAAGATGTCAAGTAGAACAATACAGAGAGATCACATTACGAAAATAAAATAATACAAAGAATATGAAAATAAAACAAAGAAAAAGACTAGTATGGCACATGTGAGTCAACCTATAGTAGGTCATCCACATCCCAATCTTGATCAATATATGCAAAAGGTGGATAACTAGCTAAAGGGATAACATTGAAAGTGCCAAACTAGGATAAGCACCAAGTTCAACACTCTTTTTAGGAAGATCATTATGATTCTTATAATTTAAGCTCATGGAAGGGGAAAACAATAAATTTAACTCATTATGCACTTCCTTGTCAATCTTTTCAATTTCAATATTATCATCCAGATTAATCACAACAAGAGGTCTAATAATAATATCCATAGAAGTTTGTTGTTCTTGTCGTGTTAGAGATTTTTGATGTTGTGATGAAGGTATAGAATCATCATGAATTGTTTAAATCAAGTTTGGATTTTTATTTTCTATGTTGTTCTTTTCTTCTTTTGTTTGTAACATATGAGCAATAAAATGATATTTAGGCCTAACTCTCTAGTATTTCGATTTCTCTCCATTCGATTTTTAAGTTGCGATTGTGTAGGATTGGGTTTATAGACCATATGATTATTTTATTCCCTTAGGGGAAGAAAAAAAGGAATAATGGGAGGTTGTTCAACCACTTTATCTTTGTCTTTATAAACTTTTTTGATCTTAGGAGAAACAATAGGACTTATTTGGTTGTCTCGTGGTCTCTTATAGGAAATAGGCAAGGGATTTGTAATAGATTGATCATGTTTACTAGGAAGGGTTTTTGGTTCCATCATAGTCTCATCAAGGATAGGAGGCTCAATCATGGGTTGAGGAATATTGGTAAGGGATAATTGCACCATGCTCTTTGCCTTAAATTATTGGTAGGATTTGACAAATAAGTCTTCATAGTTTCTAATAGGTTCTATAGGTTGGGGCCAAAGAATCCAACAAAAAATTCCCATGGGAAGACATAGGATTAAAGCCACTATGATGCATAACAAAGGTTTCATTTCCAAATGGAAAATTTAAGCATTTATGCATAATCGACGAGAAGAAATTCATGGAGTGAAGACATGGGTAGCCTAACTTCACACAAAATGATCCAACATTGGGATGATGATGGATGAGACACTTAATGTTTTTGGTCCAAATTTTAGGGGTAGGATTATCAAGCCTATTGGAGGGAAAGAAAAACCATCATGTATTTTGATCCATGCTTTCATTTTTCATAATTATCTTGATAAAGTTCATATAAAAATAAGAATTCTTCAGTGATCACATTCTCTACACATACATGATCAATTAATATCCCTTTAGTAGGCTTGCCATTGATTCTTCAAACTATGTAAAGAGGACCATCAAGTGCATTTTTTATTATGTCATGTTCTGAGAAAGCAATATCAAGAGGCATTTTGGTTTGGCCCTTATGAGGTTTACCTTCAATAAATCCAACTAGATCATCAATTTGATATTCCTCATTGTCTTTTACATTTTCATCATCCATGTCAACATTCATCACATCATTCTTTGTTTCACTAGCTTTGACAAAGGAAATGTTGTGATTCAATAAAAAATTGGTAAATGTTTGCAAGTTTTGGTTAGGAAGAGCTACAAACTTATTACCTTGATCATTAACACCTCCATTTGAATATTATTATAATCAATGAAGTCTTGCACGATATGTTTAAGATGCTTGCAATGTTTCATATCATGTCCATTTTTTCAGTGGAAATGTGAATATGCATTTGGTCTATAGTTTGAAGGTAATGGTTTAGTAGGATCAGGAGCTCTAATAAGAGGTAAGGAAATCAAACTATTGTTCAAGATTTGCAACATGGTGTTGCAGGTATAGGGGTAGATTATCTATTTATATCCCCAAAAGCATATGAATTTGTTGTCTTTATAGTAGCCACTTGATTATTGATAGGTTGAGTTGGTTGAGGGGGATTAAGTTGTAAAAATCCCTTATTATGCTTCTTGAAAGGTTGATAAATAGTTTGAGGTGTGGATTCATATTTTTTGGGATGGTTAGAGGGATTTTTTACTTCATGACTACTAATCAAATTTTAGTAATCATGAAGGGTTGTACACAATTGCGTGAAGAATGGGAATTTCAAAATTTCAAGTTTGGTTTGGATTTTGTTTTGCATATTGGCAATAAACATTCATTCAAGGTCGACATCTAGAATCCTAATGCTTATTTGTGAGTAAATCATTTGGTATTGTGCTATGAAATTAGTCACCTTTTCATCATCCTTTTGTTTGCATGTCATTAAATAAGCTGGGGTAATCCTGGGGCCCATGCGAATGTGAAAGTGGTTATAGAAAGCATCAATAAGTTTGTTGAGTGAATTTTTTGAGTTATTCGGTAAAGAGAAGAACCATTCTAAAGTAGTATCCTTCAAAGATCTAGGGAAGAGTTTAGCCAAGTCCTAAAAAATGAAGTCACTACATAATGTTGTGTATGTGGAAATATGACTAAAAATATCTCCTTTCCCACCATATTTCTCAAATCTAGGAACCTCTATACCTTGTGGCATTTGTATTCTCAATATCTCCAAGGATAATGGATTGGTTTTGATGTATTGTGAAGATTGTCCATTGTTGTTGAAGGGATGATGCATTTTGCAAAAGTGTGTTAAGGATAGGATCATTGTTGGTGGTGTGAGATGGAGGTAAATAAGGTGGTGTTTTGTATGTATGTGGAGGGAAAGTGTATTGTAAATTTATGAGTGGGTATGGATGAGGAGATATGGGATTTGAATGAATAAATCTAAGGGGATTCCTAGTGGAAACACCTAAGGAGGTATTTAAATTTCTAGTAGGTTGTATGGTTGTAGTAACATGAGTACTAGTGCATGTACGAATAGAAGTAAGGGTCGTGGAAGGAGGAATTGAATTTCCACCTTGAATTTGAGTATACCCCAAAGTTTGAGCACAACTAATCTTTGTAGGAACATTTTTATCAATAATATGAGCTATAATTTGCATAATCTCTATTCCATCTTCATGTTCAAGCATTCTCATTATGTCATCTATAGCAGGAATTGCACTACCCACAACGTTTTTGGAAGACACAAAGTTTTGCAATTTTTTTGAGTCTTCATCTATTTTTCTTATGTTATCTTGTGAGACATTATTAACCATTGTTTTAGAATCATTCATACTAGTTGTAGGTAGGGAAGTCATGGGAAACAAGGTATGAAAGCTATTATCCATAGTGGGTTGACTAGAATCAATACTATGAGTGAAAGAGTTAGAAAAACCAAGATCCACAGTGAAGGATGTATCGCGGGATGACATGAGTCTCAAACTACATCTCACAATAGTATTGATAATAGGACACCAATTTGTGAAGATTATATGAGATTCAAAAACTCAATGTACACCCAAAATGGAAAATATACAAGGTGCAATCAAATATCCTAAAATGTAAAGTGCAATGCAAATATGTAAAAGAAAATTTCAGATTATAAACAAGATAATTTTTTATTAAGTAAAAACCTGAAATTAATGTCTTGTAGATGCAATTTTGAATTCATACAATGAATTGAATTTACCCAATTAAGCTTAATATGATCAATTTCAAATAACACAAATTTTGCAAATTGAAACAAAAATTGAAAACAACTAAACATAATATAAAAATAGATATTTTAATGCCCATAAATTCAAGAAAAAGACCTAATCAGGTACACATTCGACCTTGGGAAAATGGATCCTATCTTAGGGGTTTGAATTTTTTTTTTACAAATTTTTGAGTTGATTATTGTGGTTTCTAGATTCTAGTTTCAGACAGTGAGTTATAGTTTCAGATTTTTGTGAAATTGAGCTTGAATGCAAATGCAAAATATGACTAAATGACAACTTAGGATAGCTAGTTTGAAATGAAATTTTTAGTCTTTTTTGTGTTTTAATTTTTTTATCATGCAATGCTATGTAAATTCTTTGCAAACTGACTAATTTTTTTGTATTTTTTAGATTTAAAGAATGCAAACATGCAATCCTAAACCCCTAAATGAGATGCAAAGTTAAATTTCAGTTAAGCAACCCTAAATGAGATTTAATTCAATGCAATACAATGTAAATTAATGCAAACTTAGATCTAGGGCTGAAATAGATTCCAAAATCAAAAAAATGCAATGGTCAAAGTTAGGTTCTTTAAATACTCTCGGGCATCTGAGTGTGTTTGGGATTAGGTGTGAAAATGGGACTTCCTCTTTCTATTTTTCATTCTGAAGAACTTTTGTGAAGCTTGAATAACAGGCTGCCAGATAGGATGGTGAGACTCGGAAGGTTCCTGGGACTGCTTTGTAGCAGAGAGGAGGGATGTAGAGTCGACAACATGTTGGGGAGAAAAACTAAAAAATAGAAAATCAACAACAAAATGCAAGCTAACACTTGGAATAGAAAGATTAAACTCAATACTAATAGAACCAAAAATTGGAATGCATATCAGAGAAGGGAAGAAGCATGTGTACTAGTCACCAAAAGTGCTTTTCAGAAGCTAATTTGGGACTCACCTTCCCAAGGGAGAATGGGTCGTGAGTGAGGGTTTTCTGAAGCTTTCGAGATCCTCTAGTACAAATATAAGTCTTTCAATTTTCCTAAGTTTTAGGTTTGAGAAGGGAAATAAATTTTGTAATTGAGTTTCCATGAAATGTTGAAGCTTTTGACAACTTTTACAACTTTGTAATGATCTTCAAATTCAATCTTAAAAGGTCTTCAAGATTTCTTCCACCTAAATCTACAAATACAATAAAAGATGGAAATTTTTTTTGTTTTGGTGAATGGGGGTTTACCTTGCTCAAACCTCATTTTGGTAATTAAACCTTGAAATGAAAAAAATCATGAAAGAGGTAATGCAAAGTGAACAAAGCTATTTTACCACTCAACAAGCCCTTAATAAACCTTCATAATGGATGTTTGCAACTTGCATGAAATGGATTCAATATATGTGGTTCTTGACTTTGAATATTACTTGAAATAATGCCTTGAATTCTTGATAGGATCATGAAACCTACATTAAAATATTAGCTCCAAAAACATGCATGATGCAAGAAGACTTTGATATGACAAATGGATCTTGATTTCTGCAATAAAAATTCAATAACTCTTATTTTCAATGCTCTTGATTTCTTGTAAAATTCTTGAAGAATGCTCATAAAACTCTAGCTTGAAAACTCTAGAAATTCTCTAGGTGAAATTGAGTGAAATAACCTTGTATTTATAGGTATGTATCCTTAATTTCCTAAAATTCAAATTTCACAAGCCAAAATTGAAATATAGATTTCAAATCATTAAAATACCACTAAAAATATATTTTAAATTTGTTAAAAGGTGTGGGACAATTAAAAGGGGGTGAATCAGTTGTCACCAAATTTAAACTCAAAACTTCAACACTTATCAATTTCATAACCACATTGTTCTATTATTAAGTATGAACATGAAATGAAGATAACAAAAAGAAAAAACAACACAATGAACACTAGATTTTACATAGAAAACCTAATGAGGGAAAAACCACAGTGAGGATTAACTCACAATATAACATGATAGAAAAATTGTATACAAAGGCTCACTACCCAGAAAAGGACTCGTTGTCCAGATACAAAGGCTCACTGCCTACAGAAAGGACTCATTGTCTAACAAGGAGGCTCACTTCCTATAGATACAAAAGAAAATAAAAGATCCACCACAATGAATTACAGACATCTGCAACCTTGATCAGAGGATTGCAAAACCTTCAACTCACTGCCTTCACGAATCTAGCACAATGAAGTAATAGTGCCTTAACTCACTTTCGCACAATTCTAATCTTCACTTGTGGCTTAATTCGTTACTTTGCATCATCCAATTCTTCACATGTCGACTTGCATTTATCCCATCTTCAACCTTAGAAACTTTCTCCAAGGTCAGCCACATACTCTTCATTTCATACATTCAAATTAGGTCGGAAAATCAACATTCTTGCGGTGGAAAGGAATAAGAGTGGACCAATTAAATACTTAACCAAGACCAAAAATAATGTCTCAAATCAACCACATGATTTCTTAATTAAATATTAATTCTTCATACAAAGTGTAAACACCAAGTCGGTCAAACCTAATGAATACAAAAAAGAACATTGAAGTACACGCTTTCCAACAAGAAGATAACATGTGTAAAATGTAACACACTTCATCATGCACAAGAACATATCTCAAGTTCCTTTAGATACATCTACAGCAAGTGTAACAACCTTTGAACACAGAACTCCATCCATCAGTCCATCTGGATTGTGCAAACACATACAACTTTGAAACTCAACTTCCAAATCACCAAACCACAAACATCTTTTCCAAAACCTAGAGAACACCATTACACAACACATTCCAGATCTGTAAGACTTAAAACAAAACAACAAAGGACTATGGAGCAAAAAAATTTCTCCCGGTCCATAGAAAACTAACTCTGCTAGAACATTTCATACAATGATGAACCCAACTTTCACCTTCCATCAAGCCAGAAGCTACAAATAAATACATATCACCATCAAATCATCAACAACAACCTTTCAAATCCACACAAGCATAGGATAAACATAGGAGAAACACAAAACACATACCAGTGCACATTCTGAACACATACATAACTCTGAATTCACTCTTTATTAATTTTCTCAAAAGCACTTGGAAACTCATCAATTCAACACATCTGCAACATCATAAAGATAGCTCCATGTACTCACAACATCTCAACTATAAATGTACAATCTACAACATACTGAACTGTGTTGAGATCAATGACAACAACACCAAAATTTCTCATACTTGCAACAATCTCTGATCCCTTTGTCATTGATGGCAAGACATGATGTGAAAAATCATCAAAGACCATAACCTACACAATATTCCAGGACAACAAATTTTCTTATTTTTCTTACTATTTTTCACATGTCTCTCTCTCCCTCTTTGACATCAATGGAAAAGATGAAGAAATCTGATTACTACCCTTAGGAGTACACCCATTTAACTCATACTGCAACAATGAAAAACTCTTTTACTCTCCCTGCAGAGTAGATCCATTCATCAGTCTAGATAAATGAAGAACCTATGAATTCACTAGACTAATTCACCTCCATGTGCACCTAGTTCAGAGGACCAATGACCCCCAACGTCTCGCTAAGATACTCAAAAGTATCCTTCAGAAGAGCCTTAGTAAATATATCTACAATTTGTTCTTTTGTTGACACATACTCCATCCTAACATTATTCTCCAACACCTTTTCTCTCAGGAAATGATATCTAGTAGATATTTTTTTGTTTTCAAATGAATCACTGGATTCTTGGAATTTTTTATAGCACTTGTATTGTCGCAAAAAATTGGAATAGGCTCATCACATATCACTCCAATGTCTTTCATAGTTTGCTTCATCCACAAAACCTATGTGCAATAGGATGTTGCAACAATATATTTCTACTTCTGCAGTGGATAAAGAAACTGATTTATATTTCTTACTCATCCAAGAAACCAATCTTCCACCAAGAAAGAAAGCACCTCCACTGGTACTCTTCTGATCATCCACACAACCAACCCAATCTACATCGATTTAAGCACTCAAGGTGAAAGTAGCATCCTTAGGATACCATAAGCCATAATTTGGTGTACCTTTAAGATATCAGAATATCCTCTTTACTACTGTAACATGTGCCTCTTTAGGATCCATTTGAAATTTGGTAACTAAATAGACTACATGCATAATATTTGGTCTGGTAGTAGTAAGATACAACAACCCACCAATCATAGATTTGTATTTGCTCTGATCATTTTTAGCATATTCATCATCTTTACTCAACTTGCATCTGGTTATCATAGGAGTACCAACCAGTTTGGAGTCATCCATTAAAAAAATTGCTCTTTTCCCTTAAAACTGCATCTTGTTTGTTTCTCTAACTGATAACTTCTGCAAATAACATTAGCAAGCTTTATGATTTTAGCAAAACCTTGGAAAACATCTCTTGAAATGATCCTAACTAGATTATAAAAATTTACATGTCCCATTCTCTGATGCCACAACCAACTTTCATTGACTTGAGATACAAGGCACTAACCATCAACACCCTTAAGCTGATAGATGTTTCCATGAGTTCTCCTTCCTGTAGCAACCATATCTCTAGATCATTTTCTGATTTTTCAAGTATTATTTTGAAACAAAAGCTTAAAACCATTGCTACATATCTATTCAACAATCAAAAGTTCATGCCTTAAACCCTTTACATAATATACATTATCAGTGTTGTGTATTCCATCAAAACTAATTGTACCTTTTCCAACAATCTTTGCTCTTGAATCATCACCAAATATGACCAAACCACCATCATAATTTTCAAGTTTAGTAAACTTACTTTTATCTTTGGTCATGTGATTAGAGCATCCGCTGTCAATCACCCAATAGTCTTCATCCCGTCTAGCATGAAAGGCAGTGACTAAAGTACCTTCCATCTCATTCTTTTTGTTCTCTGAAACATTCTTTCTTGCATATTTTCTAGGGTTAGTAGACATAGATTTATTCTCCAAAGCTAAAAACAAGCATTCGCTATCATCACCTTCATAATCAGAGATTCTAGCTTCTTCTTTAACATAATACAGATTCTTGTATTTCTTATCCTTTCTATCCTTATCTTTATGATCCTTGTTCTTCTTATGTAAAACTCTATTCACACATCTTGAAGCATAATGACGAATATTACCACAACCAAAACATTTAAAGGGAAACATACCTTTATACTTTCTGATACCTTTCTTCAAATTTCTGGTAAAATTTTCTTCCAACTCATTAGAACCACCATTACCTGGATCATCCTCAGTCTTTGTTGCTTTAAATGTTGTTTCTATATTTTCCTCTTTCTTTCCAAACTTTCTCATCTCAAATGCAGTCAAGGTGCCAAATAGTTCTTCTTTAGTGTATTTCTTAGGATCATACATTTCTTCAATAACTGATATCTTATCACTATAACACTAAGGTAGGGTTATTAAGATCTTCTCAATTATATATTCATCAATTAGGTTTCCTCCTTGATTCCTAACATCATTTGCTACAAGTTCAATCCTCTAGAAATAGCTTACAAAATCTTCACCTTCTTCCATTTTCAAATTCTCATATCTGTGCTTTGTCGTCAACTTCTTTGTCAATTTCACTCTATCATTTCCTTCGCAAAGATCTTCCAATTTTTTTAAAACTTCATGAGTAGTTCCCAAAGAAAGAACCTTAGTTCACTCAGTTTTAGATAGAGCACTAAAAAATAGCATACCTTGTCTTCTCATTTTCCTCTTAAGAAAAAACCTAATGTGCAGTAGTAAGACTACCCATCAAAGCAATATACTTCATCTCAACAGCCTTCCAAGTCTTGTAACCAAGAGAAATAATGTATCCTCTCATTTTTACTTTCTAGTCATTGTAATTATATTCATCGAACATAGGGATCACCAACTTATGCACCATCGAATCTTCCTTAAGTGGTTAAGCTCTACACCAAGGAACCAAACCTATGATACAAATTATTAAAAGGCACATGACAACTGAAAGGGGGGGTGAATCAGTTGTCACCAAATTTAAACTCAAAACTTCAACACTTATCAATTTCATAACCACACTATTTTGTTATTAAGTATGAACATGAAATGCAGATAACAAAAAGAAAAATCAACACAATGAACACTAGATTTTACATAGAAAACCTAATGAGGGAAAAACCTCGATGAGGATTAACACACAATATAAAGTGATAGAAAAACCCAATACAAAGGTTCACTACCAAGGGATCACCGCCTAGAAGAGCACTCACTGTCCAAATACAAAGGCTCATTGCCTACAAAAAAGACCCATTTTCCAACAGGGAGGCTCACTACCTATAGATACAAAAGAAAAAAAAAAGATCCATCACAATTAATTACACACATCTGCAGTCTTGATCAGAAGATTTTAGAAACCTGTAGCTCATTGCCTTCAAGAATCTAACACAATGAAGTATTGTTGCCTCAACTCACTTTTGCACAATTCTACTCTTCATTTGTGGCTTACTTCGTTACTTTGCATCATCCAATTCTTCGCATCCTGACTTGCATTTATGCCATTTTCAACCTTAGAAACTTTCTCCAAGGTTGGTCACATAGTCTTCATTTCATAAATTCAAATTGGGTCAACAACTCAACATTCCTACGGTGGAAAGGGATGAGAGTGGACCAATTAAATACTTAACCAAGATCACAAATAATGTCTTGGATCAACCACACACTTCCTTAATTAAATTCCAATTCTTCATATGAATTTTAAACACCAAGTCAACCAAACCTAATGAAAACACAAATGAAAATTGAAGTACACACTTTCCGACAAGAAGATAACACGCGAACGGCATAATACACTTCATTATGCACGAGAAAATATTTTAGATTACTTCAAATACATCCACAATAAGTGTAACAACCTTTGAACACAAAACTCCTTCCATTAGTCCATTCAGAATGTGAAAACACATACAACTTTGAAACTCAACTTATGGATCACCAAACCACAAACATATTTTCCAGAACCTAGAGAACACCATTACATGACAAATTCTGGATCGATAAGACCTGAAATAAAACAACAGAGGACTATGGAGAAAAAACATTTCTCCCAATCCATAGAAAGCTAACTCTGCCAAAACAATTCACACACCAGTGAATCCAACTTTCACCTTCCATCAAGCTAGAAGCTACAAATTAGTACATATCACCATTAGATCATTAACAACAACCTTTCATATCTTCACAAGCATAAGATCAACACAGGAGAAACACGAAGCATATACCAGAGCACATTCTGAACACATACATAACTCTGACTTCACTCTTTATTATTTTTCTCAAAAGCACTTGGAAACTCATCAATTCATCACATTTGCAACATCATAAGGATATATCCATGTACTCACATCTCAACAACATATCAACTATACATGCACAATCTACAACATATTGAACTATGTTGACGTTAATGACACCATTAATGACAACACCACCAAACATGCTCATACTTGCAACAAAATTTAGTTCCTAGGATTAATGTAGAGCAAGAGGTGGGTAACTTCAAACAACCTCAAACAACCAAACTTTGAAACCCTAAAAAAATTCTTGGTGGCTTTTTCCTTGTAATCCTTCAATCCTTCTAGGAGCCTTTCAAAGAGGTTTTTTCAATCATAAATTTTAGTGAAAAATGGTATCAAAAATGTAAACATAATTCCAAATACCCATTCGGGCTTTATTCAATATATCAAAATTTTAGGGGTGGTCACTTTGTACAAAACCCTTCAAAAATTGACTGTCCTATTGCCAATTAGGCCGAAAAGGGAAAATTCAAGTTTGAATGCACTAGGGCTTGATCATACAATGAATTCCAAATATATTTCAATTACTTCCAGGCTCTAATAGGGTCCTCACACATCCAATGTCATGTTCCACTTTCCAACACTGCATTCCCCAACTCTCTTAGCACAATTTACTACTCCTTTCATGGTTTCTTGGTCTAATACATGGAGATATTAGACCTTCAATTCAACCTAGCACATTCCAACCACCTTCCCTACTTCTACAAATTTTGGAAAACAAAATCTAACCTACTCCAACCAATTTAACCAAGTTTGAGGCCTTTTCATTGGTGGAATGGAGAGAAAAACATTTTATTCTCTCAGAGCACACCCTAACTAGGGTTTCAAGCGATTAAAAGTAAAATTGCTCTAACTTGCTTGAAACACAGTGAAATTAGATGCTACAAAAAGGATAATTTAGAAGATTCACTTCTCTATATATTAAAACAAGTTTTAAGCCATGGGAAGTTTGTACACATCCATATTGTTCACTAGTCCAGCAAAGAAATGCTGCAAAACATAGAAAACAAAGATTTGTATTGCTTATTCTTCAAAGAAACTTCAACAACAAATTTTGGTTGATATCACAAGGCTTAAAATACATGACCATTCATATCCCAAAATTTCACAACCAACTTTCAAATGAAAAACTAAATAACACATCTTTTTACCTGCCAATGACAAAAATGCAAAAGTTGCTGACAACATTTGCAACTTTTTGCAACATTTACAAGTCCTTAACAGCTTAACTCCTAGGACCCTACCAAGGCATCTACAAACATAAAATGGCCTAAGAAGACCTTATTACATAAATAAAACTCAAAATAAAACAAAATTTCCAATTTGACCACCTTGAGGCATGAAAGCCTATGATGCTCCTACACCAAGGATTTAGGGGGAACCCATTTGCCTATGCGTGAATGGGTCCTAGGTCCCTAAACATAGGACACACATTGCTCAAGGTAAAGTGTTATGTTTAGGAATTAATTGTTTTCAGGTTTTCCCTTTGGAAAATGTAATTTAATGGGCTTGAAAATAAACTATAGGGCTTATCAAGGCCTAATTAAGCTCAATTAATTAATAGGGCCCTAAACTTAGTGTGAAGATGTAAATATACATA
>VDFB02373365.1:285052596-285107361 GCA_007258455.2 Sequoia sempervirens | reverse complement strand
AGAGCAATAAACAAGATTATAACAAAACAACTATGTTTACCATAATGATTTTCCTTTTTAAAGTTTTTCCCTTCTATTTTCATAACCTAATCTTTAAAATCAAAAATAAAATTTATTTTCATGTACGATATTTATCTTTAATTAATAATAATAAAGAATTCTATTTTAATTGTAACTATGTAACTATCCAAGTAAATAGTGAGCAATTGTCATTTGTAATTTACAAAAGAAATATTTGCCTTAATAAGCAAATAAAGAAATATTATTCACGTGCAAATTAAATATTTATTCTAAATAAGTATTAATGAAATGTCAATTACTTGCACGTAAAATAATTTTCCTAAATAGCAAAGTATTTTCATTTAATTGCAATTAAGTTAATTATTCTAAATAATAAGCATTATCAATTAATTGAAAAAATGAATTCTCTAATTAAAATATAATTATTTCCTCTTTGTTTGTTTATAACTTAATTGAATTAAACATTATAAAATTATGAACAATAAAAATAGGGGTCATGACATTGTGATTTGGTATTGAAATTGTGAATTGCTGACTCTAGTAACATTTCTCTAGTGTCATTTTTGTCTACGTGGGAATCGAAGCTTTTTACCAACTGTCGTTATTTTGAATTATTCTTCATCCATGGTATGTACATAGTTCCTTTGCTTTCGATTGATGAGTATGAATGGTTCTATAGTGTCATAGGCGTGTATTGAGTCTAGGTTTGACATACTAAAGGTCTGCAATTAAACTAGGGTTACCCATCGTTCATTTTGATGCCTTCCCTGAATTTGATGTCACCATCCTTTTGTTAAATTGGTGATTTGATAGTGCCAACCATTGCTATACTTGACCCTTAGATTTGATCTTGTACATGTGATACCAATTAGCTTTAATTTGACTTAAGATTCCTTGCATTCGATAGAATTGACACCTTGGGTGAATTCGAGTTGATATCTTCCATTTGCATTCAATAACTACCTTGCTTTGAGGGCCTTAGAGGATTTTATCATGGTTTAGTTGAATGAGTGAGTGAATTGAGATTGTGACTATGTGCTCATGGTAGAACCCTAGGGTTGCTTGTTTCGAATTTCTTGCTTCACATCGATTAAGCTAGGTTTTAAGTGAATCATAGGTTTGAATCATGATTGAGTGATGTAAGGTGAGCACAAGGTCTAAACCAAGTCCCAAATTAGTGATCATTCAATCAATTTGGCCAAGTTGCGAAGAGATGGAAACTTCAGGATTTCAAGTGCTTCGCAGAATTCCTCCACCTTAGGAAATCCCCAAATTTCCATCGCCCCTTTCGTTTTCCCAAAAATGCATGTAAATGTGAAAGTCACGATAACTTCACGGTTTTCCGTCCTTGATGGAAATCCCTGAAAACCTTCCAAACATGAAGATTTGTAGAAATGAATGCATTAATGTTGAATGATTTTCACATTTCATGATTGGTTTGAATGATTAAAAGATGTATCATGTTATTTCTTGAGTTGTGATGTTGATTAACCAACTTTTGGGTGATTATTGCTCCTTCATCACTGAGTTCCATATGGCCCGAAAATCCCCGAAATTCCTTCCTAGCTTTGATTTCCACGAAGGGGTGAAAATCTTGAACTTTTAAGGAAGTGTGCTTTATGATGTTTTCAGGGATTTTGATTGTTGTTTTAACTTATTTGAATGATTAATATGTTATTTGTAGTAGGCTAACCCTAAATCTCATGCTATAATGGATATTTATTGTGATCTTTGGTTGAGTGCAGGCTGAATCAAGCAAGGCAATTGATAGCAAGGCTAAGGGCAAACAAATGGATCCTAATGTTGAGGGATCCTCTATCATAGAAGCTGAAAGGATAAAATTGGATACAAAGAGCAGGATTCCTAAGAGCAAGCTAGCTTCCATTTGGTCAGAAGTGACAGACACAAATGTGGGAAGATGGGACTATGAGGAGTTCAAGGAAAGAATGGCAGTGAAGGACCCTCCTCTATTGGCAAGAAGATTGGTAAGCTCTGGGTTGGCTCATGTAGTTGGCTTTCCTTCCAAAGTGCAATGCTATGAGTTATTTTTGGAGTGTGCAAGACACTATGATCCCAACACACAAAGAGTGATCAGCCCACAAGGCAGAGTGCTTGCAAATTTCTCTCATGTTTTAGTGGCGCAAACATTTGATATTCCAAACAGATCCCACGTAGTACAATTTGATATTGATGTAGCCAAGAAGTACTATGCAAAGGATACAAACAAGTCTTTACAAGTTATCAACTCTTGGTTGGAGAAACCTAAGGAACATATTCCCAAGCTGCCAAAGCAATTGTTCAAGGAAAAATTCAAGTTAGAATACTATGATGCAATCACTCTTCTCAGCAAAGTGATGGGTTTAAAGAGTGTAGGAGTATTTGAGAGTTGGATGTTTTACATAATAGTGAGAATGGAGGACGTAGATAATAATTGGGCATGTATAATTAGTGCCATGATCCATGAACAGTTGTGTAATGTACTTCAAACCAAGAGCTTCACCATGACATCCTACTTGGTCTATGCTTTGGCAAGATTCCATCCATACAAGGGATTGAGCACTCAATGGTTCTTTGGTCAGGATGTGATCTATGAAGTATACCCCCAAATACATTTGGGAAGTTCTAGCTACAGAAGGGTGAATGATGCATTCACCATGTACATTACAAGGTTACTCCAAGGAGCAGAACATGTGAGAATTTTTTATGATGCCAAGGAACTAATCCAGAAGTTTAGAGCATGGTCTATTCAATTTCCCACCTTCTCCTACATTAGGATTGATGGTTTTCAGAGAGCTCCATATAGACTTCCTAGGTACCCAACTTATCACATCATACTTTTGGAGGTTACAAGGAAAATTTATGACTTTGATGACATTCTAAAGAAAGACATGCAAAAAACTAGTTTTGGAAATGATTTTCCATTGAGGATAGGAGGCAATGAGGCTTTTCCTTCTTTGATCACAACACACTCCTTTGAGGAAGATATGGGTACTCTTGGCTTGGAATTCTACTCTAAAAGGTCTAGATTTGATAGAATAGGTGGGGCCCAAAAGAGAGCTAGCAGAGATTTTAGACATAAAGATGATATTGAGGACTATTGGGCTAACTATAAGGATGAATTTGAAGTCTGAAGGAAGAAGTTCTCTAGTCTTCCCGGCAACTTGATTAGGTTGTATAGCATCAAGGCCATCCCTGATCAGATTGATGATGATGGGGAGGTGATACAAAACCATGACTATGAGCCAATCAAAGACAAGCCAATAGGTGAGATTGACTGGTTCGAAGAGGAAATGACAGAGTTGGAGCAAATCAATGCTCCTATGATCAGATACACCAAATTATGGATTAAACATAATATTTTGGAATTGGACAGCGAAGGGAAGCAATAAACCTATGACCTATTGGGAAACTTGGAGTCCCAATCCACTTCTGAGGAAGATGAGAAGGACCCAAAAGGAAAAGAAAAGGTGGGTTCTACCTTCAAGATTAAAATCAAAGGTGTTCAAGCAGAGGCTGAGGAAGAAAAGAAAAGGAAGCCTATTTCCAAGAAGAGGAAGACTCCTAAGGAGAATACATTTGCTTAGGAGGAGGAACATGAAGAAAAAGGGGAGAAAGATAGTGTCCCTATGACCAAATGGAGAAGAGTAGCAAGAACATCAAGGAAGCAAAGTGAGCATCCTAAGGGAAAAGAGGGTACATGACCACAGTTGATAGATGTTGAGAGTTCTGGGAAGAAGACACAAGTCTATACTAGGAAAGCTAGAACTCCATCTCCTAAAGAAAGTCTAGTGAAATAAGGTGCCCCTACAATTCCCTCTGTTGTGTAGCAACAAGAAGACACTTCTACCCCTCCTTCAACTCAAAAATTGCATAATGAGGAAAAAGAGTCAACATAGGTAGCCATTGAGGATATCCCTCAGGGTGAGGATGCAGAAGAATTCAAGGATGGAGATCTTCATAGTGTAGAGATGGAAATTGATAAGATCTTACAATCCTCCTTGGTGTCATATGAAGACTCGCCTGTTGATGATGAAGAAGAGAAAACCATGGAAAAGGAAGAAACACATGAGAGAACTACCTCTCCAATCCAAGTGGTAACATAGACACTTGATCAAGAAGAGAATCAGAATCCAAAGGAGGACAGGGAGAAAGATGAAAGAGAAGAAAAAAGTGAAGAAGTCCCTACAATGCAAGATTTGAATGTTGACTCCTCCATGGATCAACCAGAAAAGGAGAAGGTAGATGAGAAAAAATCATATGTCCCTACTCTTAGTTGGCTCAGTAGGAGATTGAAGAGAAAACAAATAGTTGTGGATGATACTCCTCCCAACTGGGATGAACTACTAGCCAATATTGGAAAGGGAAAAGTGAAGAAGGCTAGGGTGATTTCTAAGATCACTAGGGATGAGGAAGATAACAGAGTAATTCATATTGCTACCCCTGTAGCAGACAAAAACAAGGATGAGATAGTTCCTCGATATTACACCATTCAGATAATAAATTTTAGGGCCTACAAGCAAGAATCAGGAGAGAGAAGAGTTCCAAGAGTCCTCTCGGGCCATCCTAAGGAGGCTGGATAAAGAAATAGAGGAAAAGGAAAGGTTGCAGAAATAATTGAATGATGTGTATAGATATGTGCAACATCTGATGAAGCCTTTGCAGGCTATGGGAAGTGAAGGAGTGGCCCTTGAAGGATTGCTTCCTAAAGAGGATCTATGTGAGCTTGAGAAGATGAAGGATTCCATTCAGGCTACCCATGAATGGTTGCAAGGAGTAGGACACTGAGGAGATAACATGATTAAGGAAATCTTGTCAACTTGTGGGGATGCACATAGGTCATTTGAGTGGCTACAAAAAATTTTGGGATAGGACAAAAATGATGTGGACCTTCTTCTACATAAAGTAAAGACCATCATGGATTATACTGAAGAAATATTAGTGAGTGATGGAATCTTGCCTTCCTCAAAGGCTTCAAAAACTTGGGAGTGGTATGAGTTACTGCAGATTAAGTAGAAAGTTTTGAAGAGAATCCACAAATAGGGACAATAGGTAGGAGATGCATTGAATGAAATTTATAGTAAATGTATTTCATTCTTTGAAATCATGACTGAGAGGAAGAATTTTGCACCGAATAATTTGACCCTAGAGCAATTAAGAAAGTGGTGGCATGAAATTTATGCCCCAACTAATGATAGTCCAATCACAACCCACCATTTAGATGATGCCTCCAACTATATTGTTGTCATAGAGAAATATCAAGATCTCAAGGTAGAATGGGATAGGGTCATCAAAGAATCAAGGGAGGAGATTAAATCTATTGAGAGAAGGTTTAAAGTGTTAATCACTCCACCATTGGCCGACTTAGAGAAGGTTTTTCTTAAGGTGCAAGATAAAGACAAGGAGCCAACTAATGAATAATTGCTTCAAAAATTTTGCTTCCCATTATCCCTCCATCTTATACATACATTGGACCGAGCTGCATTGGAGAATCTTGGCCGACCTAGAAAGGAGCTACAAGAATTTAATGCAATATTTTATTTAATTTTAGGAACTTTCTAGGCCGACTTGTTTGTGGCCAATTATCTTTGTAACCCTAATTGGGCCGACATATCATGAATCTCTATAAGTATGGCATTTTTCCTCATTTTTAAAGGCTAGTTAGAAGAGAGTTAGACTTTAGAGCAAGTTAAGTGAAGGAGCAAGAGCTAGGAGTTAGTTTTATTTTGAAGCAAGTGTTGTAATACAAAATACTGGAATTGTTGCTACTATTGGGTGATTCAATACAAGTGGAGACATTGTGCCTTGGTGATTTCTCTTGTGTTGATTTATCTTGCATGGTTCTTGTTATTCTATCTTTTGAAATTACTTGGAGAATATTAGGTATATGTTAGATTTAGAGTTAGATGTTATTCAATTGTGTTTATGGTTTGATGCTTGAGGTGTTTGTAGCAATCCCTGGTACATACTTTTTTCAACTAGCTGATTGTGGGTTGCTTTGTAAAGTTAGCCTGGACCTTATATTCATGTGCTTAGTTCAATTTTGAATTGTTTTTTCATTTCAATTGTAAAGCAAGATTTTTTTGAATGAATGTTCATGATCTGAAAATCTTTAATTCCTTAGAAGATTGCACTGTTCTTGTAAGATTGTAGATAAGATATGGGTTAAACAAGAATTAGTTTTGAGGGATTGGTCCATTTCAAGTGTCTTCCATTTGCATTGTTGATCTTAGGAGTAGTTTTAATCTTAGGAATCTCTCTCTTAAACCCTTATCTTTTTCTATTTCTTTTATTATCTGAGTTAGATTTAGGATTTCAAAGTATCACCATATTGCAAAATATGATAAGTTTTA
Source organism: Sequoia sempervirens (assembly GCA_007258455.2). NCBI lineage: Eukaryota > Viridiplantae > Streptophyta > Pinopsida > Cupressales > Cupressaceae > Sequoia > Sequoia sempervirens. The sequence continues at coordinate 285,100,990 of VDFB02373365.1, read as the reverse complement.
AGGTCCAACATTTGTTTGTAAGGTCCCTTTGTGATTACTAACATTTTCACATTTATCACTGAGTTGTTTATGCATTGGCAAAGCCTGACATTAGAGACCTTGGGGTTATCTCTAGAGGCCTACTGATAGATATCTAACTTTCAAGAGAGATAGGATAATTGTATCTTGTCTGAGTTGTTGTTGTGCAGAAAATGCCATCAACAATTACCTCTTCACTTATTTCCTCTGTCATTTTCCTATAAACTCAATGCACATATTCACACACACTCATTTTCACTTACTCATTTTCACACTCTTCTCTTCTAAACTGTTCACCATATACTTATATACATACCCTATCTCCATCACAGACACTAATTAGGCTAGCTCCACAAAGTATTTTCAAAATGCTTTAACCATTATTAGGTTGGATCCAATAGTTCACAAAATATTTCCAAACACACAAAACAATCTTTAGCACATTTCATCATGCTAGCTTAGACCAAGAAATAGGTTACACATAAGATTTCACATTAAATCATAATTAACTTAACAAGTCAGCCAAGAATAATCTTCAACACAACAAGGAAATAATCAATCTGTTGGTTACTACTATGTTGTACGAGCACCAGAGCACGAAATAACCTGATCATGCATGGCTCTAACATCCATCAGTAGTTTCCCAAAACCACAACCAGAGATTGTCATCCATAGAGAAGTGCATAATGGAATACTGGATAGGCAACCAAAATACTAGACCAACCACCAGAGAGGATAAGCAATGGTATAAGAGTACTGGATCCAACTGCCAACATACTACCAACATGGTGACATCAATGACAACAAATAGATAATTTTACTCATTTTTCCAACAGTGAGGACCCATTTTCTAGGGGGTGAATGGGTCCTAGGTCACTAACCTAGGACACATACCTTGTAAAATTAAGTGTTGTGTAATATCATTTATGAAAGTCAGGTTTATCCCTCGAAATTTGCAATTAATTAGGCTTGGATTTGAATTAAAGGGACCAATTAAGCTCAATTAATTAATAAAGCCCTAGATTAGTGTGAAAGTGTAAAGATACACTTTACAACACCCTAAATAAGGCACAATTAAGTCCATTTTATTATTAATTATTCATTCAAAAATTAAGTGTAAAAAATGGATACTTTTTTCTACACTACTTTTAGCCCCCACTTTAGTGAGAGTATGAACCCATGTCAAACTCACACTAAAGTAGATATTCAAGACACTTATGTATGCAACAATGACAAAGATACACAATCTTACACTATTAAAGACCAAAAAGATATCAATCCTAGATGTTCCAACGTGATGTGGAACTCATCTAAGCCATCGGTTTTGTGCTCACTATAAGGCAATGGAACCTTAGGCCATCCACTAGGTGAGTATCCCAATAAAGAAAGAAAGGAAGGTGGCTTAGTGAGAAACTCATGCCTATGTTTCGACTCTCACTATACTTACCATACCAAAGCTATCCCTTTGATAACTCTGATAGGGCACCACTCACATTCTTGTCTCGTATTTAACAAGTTGTGTTATGCTCAGCACCCATGCTCATGGAAAGGCTCAATAGGCAAGCAAGGTGTGTTAAGCTAGGTGGCCTTGAATTAGAGGTTTCAAGCTTCATAAGGTTAGCAAGTTGTGTTATGCCAAACACTTATAAACAATAATACTAATAAAGGTTTTTTGTTCAAAGGGATTTCACTTTGTTTGTGTAAGGTTTTCTTCTTAGGGAACATCATGCCTAATGTCTCCAAGAGAGGACAAATCAAGAGTAAAAAATTGCAACTTATGGGATGCCTTACATCACATCAAGCTGCTCAGAGAAATTCATACACTAAGAAATATTTGTTGAATAGGACTACTGAGAGGGGGGGTGAATCGGTTGTCATAGATTTTAACCTTCAAATCAATCACCATAACTAATACATAAAACTGCTTAAATGATTGATCATCAAATGTCAATGTAGAAACTCAAATCCAACACAAACACAATAACACTAGATTTACATGGAAAACCCAATGAGGGAAAAACCAAGGTGAGGATTAACTCACACTATAGAGAATATCAAAACCAATTACAAAAGGCTCGTTGCCTAAAACACGAACTCAATGTTCAGAACAAAGACTCACTATCTAATAGGGCTACAACCTAGAGGGCTCACTACCACAAAGATACAAAGAAGACAAAGAAGACTTGTTATTGAGAGACTACAATCCTAATGCAACAAAGAATTCCACTACAATCACTTGATCAACTTGCATGAATGATAGAGTTTGCCTTCTACTCATTTCATCTGGTAACTCAACATTAAGCTGAACACATTGATCTACCACACACAATTCACATACACTTTCTGAATAACATCAATTTCGCGTCTACTCTTTCACTTATCTTCCTTATTTTCTCTTATATATTTTTCATTACTAGCTCATCTTGTATTTATACCATCTCCAACTTTCAAAAAGATACAAAGTCAGAAATCCAACTTCAAATTCAAATTAGGTCAATGTTAAAACATCCTAGGGTGAATTAGAATGAGGGTGACCCAAACATATGCTTCACCGAGACCCAAAATAGATCCAACGCACTTCATCAACTTTGAAGATAGTGCTTAATACAAGGTCATCCAAACCAATGTAAACCACATAGATCAATTAATCTTGAAACTTCTAGAAACCAAAAATATATTCAATGCATTCAAAACATCTTAACTCTAGAACCATAAGTCAAAAGACTTCATCAAAGGGAAATCTGAACCAACAACTTTTATCCTAGACCTCAACCAAAACACAAAAAAGAATAGTTCACAATTGGTGAACACAACTCAAACTTCACAAAAAACCAACAAAAAAACATTTGGATATAGCAACCCTCAACAACCATGACCAACATATCTGAACCATGCGAACATAGGGTAAAATACCAGATCATCATCCAGAGCAACAACTGAATACCTGTAAACTTTCTTTAATATAATTTTATCAATATCCTCAACATATACAACCAACAACAACTAGTAGATAACTAGTTGACTAGTTGACATCAATGACAACACCTTTATTCCTTTCTACATTCTTGCAACAATCTCCCCCTTTTTCATTGATGGTAACACATGATGTGAAAAACCATCAAAGATGCCATACCAGTTCTGAATATTCTTCTCAAGATTTTTTCTTTTTGCTTATCCTCGTCAAAAGATCATCTTCCTCATTACCTGCTTTCTCTCACTAGCTTTCTTTCCTTTTCACATGATTTCTCTCCCCCTTTGACATCAATGGCAAAGGAAAACAATATGTTCATTGAATCTTCCTTTGAAATGAAAAAAATACTCACAATTACAACACTTGAAACTACCTACTCCCCCTGAGAGGTAGCCACCAAATCATCATTCCAAAAGGATGGAAACATGAATCCACTGGACTGATGCATCTCCAAATACATCTTAGTTTATGAAAGGAGAGGAAATAACCCCTAAATTCTCCTGGAGATAGTCAAAAGTATCTTTAGGAAGAACCTTTGTAAATATATCAACAATTTGATCCTTTTTGGAACATACTCAAGCTTGACTTCATTCTCCATGATCTTATCTCTCAAGAAATGATATATGATAGATATATGCTTCGTCCTCAAGTGCATCAAAAGAATCTTTGAAATGTTAATTGCACTAGTATTATCACAAAAAATAGAAATGGGATCATCATATAGCACTGTGATATCTTTCAATGTATGTTTCATCCATAGAAATTGTGTACAACAAGATGCAGCAACAATATACTCAACTTCAATAGTAGACAAAGAGACTAAATCTTGCTTCTTACTCAACCATGCCACTAATCTACGCACCATATCTGGTTGATCTGTTAACTAAATACTTCTGGTTGTTCCATGTAAACTTCTTCTATTTCATTTTGTTCACCCAGCTTCTTCTGCTCATCTTTATCCTATTCTTCCACAACTTCTTCTATTCTTGCACAATCATGTTCATCAGACACATCCATTAATATCAATAGAATTCTTCATTGTCTCATCAACCTTCACATTCGAGCTCTCTACAATATTTCTCAGTATTTTATTGAAACATTTGTACTCCTTGATTTTAGTAGAGTATCTAAGAAATAGGCCTTCATCACTTCTTGCATCAAACTTTCCCAAAGTTTCCTCATCTCTTCTGATATAGCATTTGCTTCTGAATACCTTGAAATTTTTAACTATAGGAATTCTTTTGTGCCATAGTTCATAGGGATTCTTTGTACTATTTGATCTTTCTTGAACTCAATTGAACACAAACAATAGTATGGATAGCTTCTTTCTAGTAATCTTCTAGTAAACAAGCTTCAGTGATCATTGATCTAACAACCTCTTGAACTATTCTATTTTTCCTTTCAACAACTCCATTCTGCTGAGGAGTTCTTAGAGTAGATAACTATCTCTTTATTCCATGCACTTCAAAAAACATATTGAACTCATGGGAGATGAATTCTCCACCCCTATCAGATCTTAAGCATTTTATCTTCAAATTCACTTCATTTTCAACTATAGCCTTGAATTCCTTGAATCTATCTAATGCATCTAACTTCTCTCTAAGAAATGTAACCCATGTATATCTAGAATAATCATCAATTAAAATCATAAAGTACCTTTCACCAAGTAGACTTATCACTCTCATAGGACCACAGAGATGTGTATGAACTAAATCTAGTAGTTTGGTAGTAGATTGTTCCTTTGATATGTAATGATTTCTTGCTTGCTTCCCAGATTGACAATTCTTGCAAATATCATTAACAGGATTTGTAGTTCTTGGTAAATCTCTCACGTCCTGAACAACACTAATCCTTTCCAAGTTATCAAAATTTATGTGACACATTCTCCTATGCCATAACCAATTGTCATTTATCTAAGTCATAAAGCATCATCCATTAGCACCCTTAAGTTGATGAATATTCCCTTTAGATTTCTTTATTGTAGCAATCAATGTTCCAGATCCTTTATGGATCTCACATTTCTCATCCTTAAATGCAAGATCATATCCTTATCTACACACCTGACCAATGCTTAACAAGTTATGCCTCAAACCCTTAATATAGTAAACATCATCAATATGATGCTTGCCATCAAAACTTACTGAACCTATCCCACAAATTTTTGCACTAGTATCATCTCCAAACATATCCAAGCCTCCATCATACTTCTCAAGTTTAAAAAACTTAATCTTATTACTATTCATGTGATGTGAGAAACCACTATCAACTACCCAAAAATTCTTTTTTTTGTTTAGCATGTAGGGAAAAGATAACTATACCTTCATTTTTCTCATTTTCCTTCTCCGGAGGGCTTTCCTTTACCTATTTTTCTGAATTAGTAGAAGCAGGTTCATTCTTAATCACTGGAAACAAGCATTCATTGTCATCTGGATCTTCATATTCTGAATCTTCATCTGAAATACTAGCATTCTCATTCACATAGTAAGCTCTGTTAATCTTCTTTCCTTTCTTTTCTTTCTCATATCTTTGTTTATTCCTTTTAGCTCTTTCTGAACCTTTTGCAACATAATGACCTATTTCTCGATAGCTAAAGCATTTAAAGGGAAACTTACCTGCAACTTACCTTCATACTTACCAAAGACTTTACTCATTCTTCTTACAAATTTAGCTTCTATATTTCATCAAAGTTTTCTTCATCCGGATCATCAACTTTTGTAGCTTTAAAGGAAGTTTTTGATTTTCCTCCATTTCTTAGACTCGACTTCCTCATCTCATAATATGTCAAAAATCCTAACAACATATTCTTTGTACAAGTCTTATAATTTATTGTTTGCTCAATAGCACTCACCTTCTCATTGTAAGCATCAGGAAGAGTTCTGAGAATCTTCTTTACAATCCTTCTTTCATCTATAGTAGCACAAAGTGATCACATTCCAGCCACTACCTCATCCAATCTCTATACATAAGCTTTAACATTTTCATCTTTAGACATATGTATAAGATCAAACTGTGTTTCCAAATTCTGTAATTTTTCCTCTTTAACTCTTTCATCACCATCATGCGCTCTTTCTAAAGCATCCTAGAATTCCTTAGCTATCTTCAAATTATGAAACTTAATCAACTCAGAATGTAACAGACTATTCTTCAAGATGGACTTTTCCTTATTGTTTGTTTCATGTGCTCTGATCTCTTCAAGTGTACTTGGAACATTAGCAGGAGTGTAAGGATTCTTGTAATTTTTCTCCACAACATATCCACAATACTCTAGATATTCCTCCATTAATACTTTCCAAATACCATAATTAGTTCCATCAAACCTCAGATAATCAAAGACCATTTTTCTAGCCATCACGAACCTTCCTCAAGCAGTTAAGCTCTACACCAAGGAACCAAGCTCTAATACCAATTGTTGAATAGGACAACTGAGAGGGGGGTGAATTAGTTGCCACAAATTTTAACCTTCAAATCAATCATTAGAACTAATACATAAAACTTTTTAAATGATTAATCATCAAATGTCAATACAAAAACTCAAATCCAACACATAAACACAATAACACTAGATTTACATGGAAAACCCAATAAGGGAAAAACCATGGTGAGGATTAACTCACACTATAGAGAATATAAAAACCAATTACAAAAAGGCTCACTGCCTGAAACAAGGACTCACTATCTAGAATAAGGACTCATTGTCCAATAGGGCTACAACTCGGAGGGATCACTTCCATAGAGATACAAAGAAGAAAAATAATACTTGTTACAAAGAGACTACAATCCAATGCAACAAAGGATTCCACCACAACCACTTGATCAACTTGCATGAATGATAGAGTTTTCCTTATGCTTACTACATCTAGTAACTCAACATTAAGATTCACACTAATTTTCCACACACAACTCACACACACTTTCTAAATAGCATCAGTGTCATGTCTACTCTTTCGTTTATCTTTCTTCTTTTCTCTTGTATATTTTTCATTACTAGCTCATCCTGTATTTATACCATCTCCAACTTTGAAAAAGATACAAAGTTGGCCATCCAACTTCAAATTCAAATTAGGTCAGTGTCAAAACATCCTAGGGTGGAATTAGAATTAGGGTGACCCAAACACATGCTTCACCTGGACACAAAATAGATCCAACACGCTTCATCAACTTCAAAGATAGTGTTTAACACAAGCTCGGCCAAACCAGTGTAAAACAAATAGATCAATTAAACTCGAAACTTCCATAAACCAAAAACATCTTCAATGCAATCAAAAAATCTTAACTCTAGAACCACAAGTCAAAAGACTTCATCAAAGAGAAATCAGGACCAACAAATTTTCTCCTGGACCTCAACCAAAACACAAAAAAACATAGTTCACAACTAGTGAACACAACTTGAACTTCACAACAAACCAACAACCAAACATCTAGATATAGAAACCTTCAACAACCATGACCAACATATCTGAATTACACGAAAATAGGGGAAAATACTGAATCATCATCCAAAGCAACAACTAAATTCTTGTAAACTTTCTTTAATACAATTTTCTCAATATCCTCAACATATACAACCAACAACATCTAGTAGATAACCAATTGACCAATTGACATCAATGACAACACCTTTATTCCTTTCTCCATTCTTGCAACAATATTGTACTCTTGGAGGACATCAAACCCAATGACACCACCAAAAAAAGGACATGTCACAAGAAAAAAATTGCACCATGAAACTTGCAAAAAGTTGAAAGATGTTATTGATGTATGCCCCCACTTTAAATTCGTTGCTAACACCATTATTGTGAGAAATCGCTTTAAAGTAGATACATATAGAGGATTGCAAAAAAAAAGAGATACATTAAACAAAACATCATGGGGGATCACACTACACACATGCAATCACATAATGAAACATGAAAAGAAAACAATGCAAAAGACTAGTAAGGCACATGCGAGTCAACCTATAGTAGGTTGTCTGGATCCCAATCTTGATTGGTATATATGGAAGGCAAAAAACTAGCCAAAGGGACAACATCACATGCCAAGACTAAGACAAGGCTAACCAACTCCTTGCACCCACTAACTGCAAGACAAGGATGAACCGAGAATAGATGATGATATGTTGCTCCTTGCAAAAAGGAAATGATTTGCAATGAATTTAAAACATGCAATAGTGAGTATGCTATGATCCTACAACTATTACATGGCAAGGAGTAGTAACTATTGTTATTGATTATAATGAGTAAACAAAGTATCAACTTGATGCCTATCGAATGAGATATTCCCACATGGCGTAGCTATCAGTTCAGGATGTAGCAAAGTTAAAGTTGGCTTAGAAGAATCCTTCAAGTAAGAGTTTTGATATTGATCGAAGGCTTGTTTGTTTCTTTCAAGGGACAATAACCAAGACCATTAGTCATTTCTTTCATGTTAGGATCTATAGGGACACGGATACCTTGTTCTCTAGCACCACCAAGTTGTTTCATAAGTTCATAACCTCTTCCATAAAGCTTTTTCATTTCTTTCAGGTTTGGTGGTTGTTCATAATCAACTTCATCAAAGTTTTTCATGATTGTTATCTTTTCTTCTAAAGTGGTTGAGGTGGATGCTTTCAAATTTTGTGTTTGCATTACCACTTTTTCTTTTCTCTTTTCAGACTCTTTGTTTATGATCTTGTATTCTTCCATGAATGTAGGTGTGAAATCAAAGGAACCCCAAGCATCTTCCAACAACTTTGTGACTTCTTCAATATATTTTTATTTTTCTTTCTCTTGCATGGGTTCCACTTGTATTGTTGGTGTCAATGTTTTTAAAGTATTTTCCTTGTTTTTCTCAATGAGCCAACTATCTGGCTCAGGTTTAGCTTTAATTGTATACACTTTTTTATATATGTGAGCAATCGTATTGTAACTTAGTTGTTGTGGAACATTATCATCATCAAGTTACCTTTTAGGTGGTGCTAAGATAAGCATAGGTTTATTTTTAACTTTTGGTTGTTGTGAGGTGGATAAATGATAAGTTGAGGCTTGGGTGGTCTAATAATTAAAGGATTTGTAGGTCTAAGAATTAGAGGACTCAAGGGAGTTCTAATGTTCATAACCTCAACACACTTATCCTTATTTTTGAGATTTCTTAGTGAAGGAGAGTCTAATGTCACTTCATCATCTTCATCTAAGGAAGCCATATTACCATTGTTTGAATGACACATGCCAATGTTATCTTTTTATTACACCATGATATCTTCCGTAGTAGGAGAGTTTTTAGGAGAGCAACAAACTAGATGTTCATGACATTCAATGGTTGGCTCTTCTAAAATGACTTCATCACAAGTAAGGGAGTTATCAATGGTTTGATTTTCTAACACCACAATATCTTCTTCACAAAGAGGAGAAATATTAGGAAAGGCCAAATTTGATTGTTATGATTGTCCATTATTTCATCCTTTTTCTCTAAGGTCTCATTCTCTTGTGCCATAATATCTACCCTAGTAGGAGAGCTTTTAGGAGAGGAGAAAACGAGGGGTTCATCACAGTCCATGGTTAGGGTAAATGCAAGAAGATGAGTCCACAAAACATGAAAGTTTTTGCCTTAGAAAAAAACCCAAAATCAGCTTCAAGAAAATGAGATCTTGTTTAGGTTTGAGGTCCCGAGCCAAAAACGGGATCCCATTTTTTAAGAAATGGGATCCTATTTTTAACGACCCATGATCTTTTTTTTTAACGGCTTGTTTTAAAACGAGATCTCATTTTTTAACAACCTGTTTCATATAAAAATAGTTTTTTATACTTTTAAGAAACAAGATCCCATTTTATAGAACAAGATCCTGTTTATAATTTTTTTAATTTAGTCAGATTTTTTCTTCTTTTTTTTTGGTTCGGGAAAAGGCTTGGGGACCCAAACCTAGGCCCTAGACCTGGTTTAACTTGCAAGTTGAAGGTCCTGACAATGTCACAAGAAAATAATGACTTTGGACATATGTTTGAAGACTTTTTTTGCAGAATTTTTTAACGAAATTAAAACCCATTATAAGGGAGAGGACCCAGTACCTGAGCATGTTTCAATAGTTGTGATAGTATTTGTTTATATAATGCTCAATATTTTTTTATCAATATTGGACCAATAGTTGTGACTTTAAAGTTGTTTGTGTTGATGATGATTACCCATAATTAAACAAAATGTATTCCTTTGATCTAAAAAGCAACCAATCATGTGATTCCACATCAACACTCAATAAAACATGTTGTGAATGCACAAGTGTTGGTCTCACTTTTTTTGGGCCTTTTTGGAAACCTTGACAAAAAGCATGTTGATGTGGCATCATATTTGATGATGTGGCCCTAAAACCTTTGTTATAAGCAGGGGACTTGCCAAGTAAGTTGTAAAAAATTGGGAGTGATTTGAAATTTCCACATAGGATAATTAGAAGCGCAAAGTTAGGGTGCTCAACTAATGGGTCCTCTCCCCTAGAAGAGACAGTGTGGATTCCAAATATGTAAATTTTTTTTACAATTGGATTAATTTTTTTTATTTTTCAATTAATTTATGATGAAATAGGTACATAAAATTGAATTATCAGGGTTTTTTAGAATTTTAATAACTTTTTATTAACATAATTATTTTTAAAAATATTTGTACAAAAGCATATTTCAAACAATTCTTTTCAATCTAAAAAAAATTAAAAAATGATAATTTTAGGTCATCTTATTGATGATGTACATGACAATTTTTCAAAACACCAAATATAGCCAATAAAAAATTAACAAAAAAAAAATCAATAAAAAATAATAAAAAAATATGGAAAGTGTGCTTCAATGAGTTACAAATCTTTTCCCACAAGGATTTAGAAAAATATTATTATTTATGTCAAAATATGGATGACGTACACGTGCATGGTATGGTAAAAAAAAGTGACTTTTAAATAGTGGTTTTTAGAAACACCTATTGAAAATCAATTTATATCATCTGGGTATTGAAATAAATTACATATTTGGAAACTAGACTCTGAGTACTACATTTTATGATTAATAATTTTTTCAAGATTCCTTTTTTAAGTGCTTCAAATTTTAAGTTCAAATGTGACAAATTCTGAAAATTAGAGAAAAAACTTCCACTAAATGGCCAAAAAGTGGACTCAACTTCTTGCACGTGTACACTTGTTAGATTTTGTATAGTAGCTTCATCAAAAATAGGGGAGGCATCAAGAGGAGAAAAACTATGATTTTCATGCTTACCAATGATTGGAACCTTTCATTCAAATAGATCTTCCCAAATGGTAGGAGCATTAGGAAAGGGAGAAATAAGATTCCCATGACTCTCAATAAGTGTATCTTCTAACATCAAACTATATTTTTTGCATCTAGGAGAGATACTAAGAGAAGAAAAATTTTGATTTTCATGGTTGTCTACAATAACATCCCCATGTCCTCTAATTTCTTCCCGAGGGAGAGGAGAAGTTGGAAAAAAAGACTTTCATGATTCTCAACATGATTGCATCTTCTTTCACCAAGATACCTTCGTCACTAATAGGAGAGGTGTCAGGAGAAGAACAATTATGATTGTCATGATTTTCTATGCTTTCATCCTCTTGGGTTATGACATTTTTACAAATCCGATAGATACTGGGAGGGTAGCCAACATGCTTTTCAAAGGTTTTATTTTGTGTTCCTAGATTATGCCCATGAGTAGGGAAAATAGAATCATACAAGCCATGTAATACTCTATGAACACTAAATGCTTGAAAAGAAAACATGCTAACATTAAAATGTAAGCTATCTAAATTATTATTTTGAAATGTAAACACATGTCCTATAGATCTAAGAAATTCTAATACTGAAATGATTTTTTGAAATTCTTTAAACTAAATGGATGATTTGACCGCGATACATAAAACAAAAATTCTTGAAACTTTCCAGACTGATATAGTATGTTACCAGCAAGCCTAATAAGTACAGAAAATCACCAAAAAGCTTTAAAAAGTTGGTTTTTGTAGGCCTCCAAGGACTCATTCGCCCAATGTGAATGGGTCCTAGTATGCTTTTTCAGGAAACTTTGAATTTGATATTGATGCTTAGGAACTATGAAAACTTGTTTCCTTTGTAACCCTAATAGGGACTCATTTTCCCTATGGTGAGTGGGTCCTATATGAGGTTTTTAAAACTGATTTTTATAGATTTTTAGATGCTTTTAGTGGTTTTTAGATTCAGTTTTGCTATAGTAAGTTTTAGGTTGGCTTTTTATAAAATGCAATGTGAAATTTGAGTGAAAAATGTGACAAAATGATGACCAAAAAGACCTAATTTGATATGCAATTTTTGTTTCAATTTTCAAATGCAAGTTAATATGATGCAATATGACTGATTATTTTGTATTTTTTAGATTTAAAGAACACAAACAATGCAATTCTAAAACAATTAATGAAATGCAAATTTGAATGCAAACTAGACACACTAAATGAGATTTAATTCAATGCAAATGAATGCAAGATCTAAATCTAGGATGAAAAGGACTCCTTAAATCATAAAAATACAATGTTCAAAAAGTCAGGTTCACCAAAATGAAACATAGAAAAATGGGGTGCACCAAAATGAATTAATCAAATGTTGCACCTAAGTTTTGTTTAGTGTTTCATTCAATTACGAGGGCTATAATGTGTAAATGAGTATAAAAATCAAACCTAACTAATATAGCAATCAAAAGGTAGGTTTTAAGAGGGTCAAATTTTGTGTACCTATTGCAAAAAGTGTTTTTTTGGGCCTCATTGAGGACTCATTCGCCTAATGGCGAATGGGTCCTGGATAGGGTTTTGGAAAATCAATTTCTGGGTTTTGTTCTTCAATGTCTGCACTCCTAGATCCTAGTGGGGAACTATTAGAAACCCGGAAATGAAATTTGTAGCTCAGTTTTCGTGATCTTGCAAGAAAGGTGACAACTTTGACAACTTTGTCAATTTTTGTTTTCAAATTGATCTTCAACCTAAAACCAATCCTTGTTGAAACCTTGGATTGCAAATCTGAAACTTAGCATGAAATGGCCTCAATGAGTGCAGATCTTGATCATGAACTTGACATGAGATAATGGATTCAAACACTTGAACTTGATCACCAATGCTACATCATCACATTCGCTCAACAACATTCATGACTTTGACATGATGATTGATATCTTGATTGGCTATAATAATCCTTCAATAATCTACCCTTTGAATCCCTTCTTGAATGCTCTATAATGCTCTTGTGAAAGTACTCTTGATTTCTTATGAAAATATAGTTTGCTTGAAAGTCTTAAGATGAAACATAATGAAATAACCTTATATTTATACTTATCTTACTCTTAATTCTCGAAATTCAAATAACACAAGCTAGCATTAGATCTAGGATTTGAAATCATTAAAATACCACCAAAAAAATATTCCAAGGGGGGGTCCTAAGGTTAAGTGAGGACCCATTCACCCTATGGTGAATGGGTCCTAGCATACTTAACTAGGACACACTTTTGGGGATGTTAATTGTTATGTGAAAAGGGGGTCCTAAGCCCTAGTGAGGAGCCATTCGCTAGGTGGCGAATGGGTCCTAGGTCACTAAACTAGGACACATACCTTATAAAATTAAGTGTTGTGTTATATCATTTAGGAATGTCGGGTTTCATCCCTCAAAATCTGCAATTAATTAGGCTTGGATTTGAAGTAAGGGGCTAATTAAGATCAATTAATTAATAAAACCCTAGTTTAGTGTGAAAGTGTAAAGATACACTTTACAACACCCTAAATAAGGCACAATTAAGTTCATTTTATTATTAGTTATTCATTCCCAAATTAAGTGTGAAAAATGGATACTTTTTTCTACACTACAAATATAGATTACAAAAATTTATTGCTTGTCATTTATTTTTTATTATTTTAGACACTTGGTGTGGTATTGTCCAAACTATTGAATATATGTTTATTGAAGAATGTATGAGCCTCATAGAGATGAACAACTTGAGAGGATATTTTATTGGGTTTCCTAGAATGAAAGGCTTATTAAAAAACAATGAAAGAGGTTAGCAATTATAGTGGAACTAGTAATAAATCCTTTCATGAGGTCCCCATTAAGTATAACTAATTGACTTGTAACCTAATGAAATTATTTGCTAGTAGTTTTATTGGAATTGTCAGCCTCTTTCATTGTTGGACTCCCCAAAATAACCTAGGCTTATGATCCACTCAAACTCAACATCCCTTAGCACATCCTTCAACAAGTTTATGATGCCAAAACAAAGGACATTGTGATCATGTACAATAAAAAATGTATATTTGAAATAAAAATATGATTTTTTTTTAACAAATGGCTTACATTTATAGCACCGCATCTTCTCATTCACCTTTGACAACTATAGTAGACCTTTTAAATAATATTCACTTGATTACATAACAAGGTGAAATCTTAGCCTTATAGATTCCAAGATTTGACTCCAACCACTTATAAGGCAATCACAACTTGTGGTTGACAACACGACAAAATATAATTTTTATAGTGTTTATATTATACCAAAACATTACAATTGTATAATAACCAACTTTTATATAAAAAACACTCATTAAAACTTTAAAATGTGTGTATAGCCCAAAAAATAGACATGTATATGGTTTGTTTCAATTTGCAAAAATATTACGTTTTTGCATAGTTTTTTATATAGTATGTCCTTAAACAACTGTGTTACATGGTGTGACCAAATTCAGGGTTTTTAGCTCCTTGTTAGTGATATCTAGCTACTATTTGAAATCATTTGAGCATAATTTTATCATATATTATTATTTTTGCTAGTATACATATGCATCAATATCTTGAGGTATGTTGTGGTTTGTATGAACAACTATATTCATTCTTTATTTGCTTTGTGCTCATGGGTTTCCCTTATTCTTTTTGTAGTTGTGTTAGTCATGTTTGTTTGGTAGCCTATTATAAGCAACTCTTGTAGTTTGGTGGCTGTTGGTTTCCTTCTTGGTTGGTGATTTTGCTTTACAATGACCCATCTTGCCATTTTACCACCATTATATTTGAAATGATGTTCAAGTATACCCTCTTTTCAACTTTTATTCTAAGAACTACTTATTATTTTGTATATCAACATTGTTCAAAAACAAAAAATTAAAACTGTAACATTATTGCTAAGTGATTTTTGGATTCGATTGTGTGTGAATTTTTGGCATCAACATTTCGGATCACACTTCGTGATCGATCATCAGGATAAGAGCTGAGAGAACCAAGAGAAAAAATCCAACATTTTTTTCTCTTGGTGCTCTCAACTCTTATCCTGATGATGGATCACAGAGTGTGATCCAAAATGTTGATGCAAAAAAATTGCACACAATTGAATCTAGAAATCACTTAGCAATAAGCATTATGGATTGTGGAAACTTGACATCACTAACTGTAACATTATTCAAAATATACAATGTTGTCAATGGGTCTTTGATCTGTTGGTGAAGTTGAATGGTTCTTAATAAGCCCACCAAGGATCAAGTCTTGTTGAGTGCAAGACCTCAACATCATAAAAGATGAGGCTAGGTTTGTGTTCTGGACAAATTTGGTGGAATGGATATCCCTTAGTTAAAGATGTTTTAGTCCAAAGATGTTTCAATCCAAAGGCTCATGCCCTTGTATCAATAGCTAAAAATTGTTTGTCAATGATAAAAAAATCCTTGATCAAAAGATAAAATGTCATAAAATAAAATCACGAATCTATCTTTCTTATAACTAATACTTCAAATATTATTCAAAATTATTAAAAAAATATATCATTAATGTTAATATATAATAATACTTTAAAAATATCTTATTATAAAATTATTGTAATTTTTTAAAATAATTAATACCTATATAAAAAAAATAGAAACAACACTCAAAAGTATAATTAAATACAACACATAATTAACTAAAAAGTACTAAAAGCGATGCTTATATTCCCTCAAAAATATCATCTTTATAATAATAAAAAGTAATACCTAGAAAACCAAACAGTACCAATGTGTCTTTCTCCTTGTACGCCTGAATTCAGGGATAAAATCAAATCCGGACAATTTTCAAACCTGTGAGGGCCATATTATCATCACATGCCAAATAAACAGTGAATGCTCTTGTTCCATCTACAATCCATAATTGTTTTAGGGCAGGGTCGCCTATCTTAGGGCATGGTCTCATGTCTTAGGGCAGGATCACCTATCTTAGGGCATGGTCGCCTATCCTAGGGCAGGGTCGCCCCTGTTGAGGGCAAGGTCGCCCCTATTGAAGGAAAGATCACCCTTGTCAGTTGTGAAGTCACCTTTGTGTAACTTTAACCTACAATAATTCAAACAACAACAAACATGAAAGAAACAGACCCGTCTGTGGGTCCCATCAGGGTGTGCCAAAAATGTAATGCAACATTATTTACTAAACCTAAAAGATGCAAAACAATGAAGAATGCAAAGGAGAAATAACACAACGCTAGAAAGTATGAAGTGCAGCAATCATTTGGATAGGATCAAATGGCAGATTTTGCAGCTTCATAAAAATGATGTTTACTGTTCAAATCAGCTTCAGAAATTGTTGAAGTTTAGAATTGGATAGTGGCAATTTTTGCTGCTTGTTTGAGTGTATCAGTTTCAGCTACAGTTCAGATTTAGTGTTTGGCTGCTGCTGCTTTTAGTGGCTGTATGTAACTGTGTTGTTCACTATTAGCTGGTGGTTGATGGATGTGTTGTCTCTTCCCTCTCTCTCTTGGCAATCTTTGTTGCCTCTTTGTTTTTTTTAGCATTGTTTCAATATAAAAAGAAAGAAAGAAATAACACAACACCACCTCAAGATTAGCCTAAGTTGAACCCAAACAAAGAAAAGATAAAATAAGAGATTATACCTTTGTTCAAGTTGATCTTCTCAGTTGGCCCTTTGATGTAGCTTGGATGTGTGCTCCTTGATGGCAAATATGATGAAATGGTATGCAAATTGATTTAGATTGTATGATGAATGCAATGAAAGATGTGGGTATTTGGATAAGCAAATGAAAATACATGTAATGGAAGCTTGATGAGTGTGATAATGGAGGTTCAATGCAAAATCCTTGTGCTTGAGAATGCTAGAGCTTCAAAGTTGAAAATGTGAATGCAAGTTAAATTATGAAAATGAGAGAAAATCTTCCATTTTAAGGGAAGAGTCTCTAGAGGATTCAATGGCTAGGATTTAGCCAACATGGACAAGATGGAGGGTTGTGGTGAGTTGAGGACTCACAAGCCCTCACATCTTTCCATGTCGAAGGGGAGGTGTCATAAGGACAAGTGATGTGGAAATAGGACATGTGAGGTGGAGGTACTTGCAAGTACATTGGGATTAGGGGGAAATCTCCTTAAAAAGGAAGTTCTTGTCCCCATATGAGGGTGATGGTGACAAGTGAGGAATTTTAGAAAGTCCTCTCTTATCATCATGGGGATGAGAGAAGTTATTGGGGGAATAAATATGAATTTTAAATTCACATGATTGGGGAGTACCTTGCGGATAAGACAAGGTCCTCATAAAGGATGTCCTTGTCCCATGTGACTGATGTGACCTATGAAGGAATTTAGAATTTCCCAACAACTTGCATGGGGAAGAGAAATGCATTGAATGAATAAATGTGAATTTTTAATTCACATGGGGAAGAGGTCAAGGCTTAAAAGGGAAAACACTTATGAAAGGTTGACTTGAAGGACATACCAAAGATGGCATGTGATTAGATTAAGGTAGTGCAAACATGTGACTAAGAAGACTAATGAAGGATTAGAGGCAAGTGGAAAAATATGGAGGATGTGACATTAATCCTGATTAAGGGTGTGCACATCCTAATCATGGATTAATTAAACTAATCCAGATTAGAAGAAGATTATGGAGGATGTGACAAGGAGAGAGAAAATAGGGAATTTAAAATTGATTTAAATTCAAAAAGGCTAAATGACTAAATTAAATAAATTGATATATTTAATTAATTTAGAGAAGAAAGATGAAAGGTAATGTATTTAATTATTAAATCAAATATTTTAGGAACCTTAGGCAAAAGGTGAAATATTAATTAAATAAATGATGAAATAGACAGATAAAGGAGATGGATTTCACCATGTGAGAGTGGTCAAATTTGGATGTCTACAAAAAGTTTTATTTAAACTATGTAGGAGAGTTTTCACATCACCATTTTGAATCACACCATTAATATAGATTACAAAAATCTATTGGTTTTCATTCATTTTTTTATTATTTTACAAACTTGGTGTGGCATTGTCCAAACTATTGAACATATGTTTATTAAAGAATTTATGAGTCTTATAGAGATGAACAAGTTGAGAGGAGATTTCATTTGGTTTCCTACAATGAGATGCCTATTAAAAAAATAAGGAAAGAGGTTAACAATTGTAGTGGAACTAGTAAAAACTCCTTTCATTAGGTCCCTATTAAGTATAACTAATTGACTTGAAACCTAATTTAATTATTTTCTACTAGTTTCATTGGAATGGTTAGCCTCTTTCATTGTTGGAGTCCCCAAAATAACCTAGGCTTATGATCCACTCAAACTTAACATCCCTTAGCACATCCTTCAACAAGTTTATGATGCCAAAACAAAGGACATTGTGATCGTGTACATTAAAAAATGCATATTTGAAAGAAAAATATGAAACTTTGAACAAAAAACTTACATTTATAGCACTTCATCTTCTTATTCACCTTTGACAACTAAAGTGGACCTTTTAAGTAATATTCACTCGATTAAATAAAAAGGTGAAATCTTAGCCTTATAGATTCCAAGATTTGACTCCAACCACTTATAAGGCAATCACAACTTGTGGTTGACAACATGACAAAATGTAATTTTTTTAGTGTTTATATTATACCAAAACATTACAACTATATAATAACCAACTTTTATATAATAAACACTCATTAAAACTTTAAAATGTGTATATAGCCCAAAAAATAGACATGTATATGGTTTGTTTCAATTTGCAAAAATATTATGTTTTTGCATGGTATTTTATATAGTATGTCCTCAAACAACTGTGTTACATGGTGTGACCGAATTCAGGGTTTTTAGCTCCTTCTTAGTGATATCTAGCTACTATTTGAAATCATTTGAGCATAATTTTATCATATATTATTATTTTTGCTAGTATACATATGCATCGATATCTTGAGGTATGTTGTGGTTTGTATGAACAACTATATCCATTCTTTATTTGCTTTGTGCTCATGGGTTTCCCCTATTCTTTTTGTAGTTGTGATAGTCATGTTTGTTTGGTAGCCTATTATAAGCAACTCTTGTAGTTTGGTGGTTGTTAGTTTCCTTCTTGGTTGGTGCTTTTGCTTTACAATGACCCATCTTGCCATTTTACCATCATTATATTTGTAATGATGTTCAAGTATACCCTCTATTCAACTTTTATTCTAAGAACTACTTATTATTTTGTATATCAACATTGTTCAAAAACAAAAAATTAAAACTGTAACATTATTGCTAAGTGATTTTTGGATTCGATTGTGTGTGAATTTTTGGCATCAACATTTCGGATCATACTTCGTGATCCATCATTAGGATAAGAGCTGAGAGAACCAAGAGAAAAAATCCATCTTCAACATTTTTTTCTCTTGGTGCTCTCAACTCTTATCCTGATGATGGATTGCAGAGTGTTCAATCCAAAACGTTGATGCAAAAAAATTGCACATAATTGAATCTAGAAATCACTTAGCAATAAGCATTATGGATTGTGGAAACTTGATATCACTAACTGTAACATTATTCAAAATATACAATGTTGTCAATGGGTCTTTGATCTATTGGTGAAGTTGAATGGTTCTTAATAAGCCCACCAAGGATCAAGTCTTGTTGAGTGCAAGACCTCAACATCATAAGAGATGAGGCTAGGTTTGTGTTTTGGACAAATTTGGTGGAATGGATATCCCTTAGTTAAAGATGTTTTAGTCCAAAGATGTTTCAGTCCAAAGGCTAATGCTCTTGTATCAATAGCTAAAAATTGTTTGTCAATGATAAAAAATCCTTGATCAAAAGATAAAATGTCATAAAATAAAATCACGACTCTATCTTTCTTATAACTAATACTTCAAATATTACTCAAAATTATTAAAAAAAAATCATTAATGTTAATATATAATAATACTTTAAAAATATCTTATTATAAAATTATTGTAATTTTTTAAAATAATTAATACCTATATAAAAAGAAATAGAAACAGCACTCAAAAGTATAATTAAATACAGCACATAATTAACTAAAAAGTACTAAAAGCGATGCTTGTATTCTCTCAAAAATATCGTCTTTATAATAATAAAAAGTAATACCTAGAAAACCAAACAGTACCAACGTGTCATTCTCCTCGTACGCCTGAATTCAGGGATAAAATCAAATCCGGACAATTTTCAAACCTGTGAGGGCCATATTATCGTCACATGCCAAATAAACAGTGAATGCTCTTGTTCCATCTACAATCCATAATTGTTTTCATTATAAAATACAAATAATTTATAAAAATAATGTATTTTCTACTCTTACATAATTTAAAAGTAAGTGCTTAACAGTGTTAAATGTTTAAAAAATTGTGAAGTATGCGCTGGATCCCATTATAAAAAGACAAAATATCTTAGAAGTACCTACTAGATCCTGAAAATCTGTAAGTTGCGTGCCGATTCAGAACACCCCTCCGAGTAAGACGACAATAATTTTAACATTGACTGCTCTGCACAAAAAAATATGTAATTAAATGTAAATAAACGAGGGGGGCACTTGAGAAAGCGCGTCTGTGTACGAAGATTAAAAGAGAGATGCAGAAAAAGACGAGGCAGTGAGAGAGGAAATGGGTAGCAAAGGCGTATTCAGTAATCAGTGGAAGTTGAAAAAACCATTATGTTCTTCGTACTGCTTCTGGAGATTTTTGGTCGTGACCTGTTTGCTCTTTTATCCTCTACTACTGTTCTGGTTCTCTGGTTTTCAATGCACGGATTCTCAGAGAACAGTGTTTGAAACAGCTAATAACTTTTTTTCAAGGGCCAAAGTTTCCTCTTACAAAGGTATGCCATCTTTCTCAGTAAATAAGGAGTTTAATGGTGTAAGCAAGATTTAAATCCAAGCCGTTGAGGGGATTATGAATTCCAGTGAAAGGTTGCTTTATGATGAGGTTCAGAAAACAGAGTATAAGGGTTGTAATTGCTACAGGAAAAAGTAAGAGGGTTATAAGAAAAAAGTATAATTTATAATTTTAAAATCTTGATGAAACATTCTTCCATGCATATATAATAAGTGTTACAAATATGGCACAAGGAAAAACGTATTATTTAGAGTTCTAGAATCTGAAAGTGCTGAAACATACAGCGTAGGGTTGTAACTATTCAAGAAATAAGTACTATTTAGAATTCAGAATCTTGATGAAACATTTCTTCGCATGTGTATTTAATGAGGATCAGAAACATAATGTTGGAGTTGCAACTTCCCAGGCAAAAAGATACTACTTAGAATTCTAAAATTCATGAAACATTCCTTCATGAATATATGATAAGTGTTTGGAAACACAATGTAGGTGTTATAACTTCCTAAGGAAAAAAGTACTATTTAGAATTCTAAAACCCTCACAAAATAATCCTCCATATAACTTTATTCATATAAGGCACCTATAATTTTATTTGTAACTTTTACATGTATAATAAAAATTGTAGTCTTAATGGCTTTGTATATAGGCCTAATTATAAAGGCACATTTCCAAATATCTTGAATCTTGTTTTTCCATGATTTTTCACAATTACATATATTTGTATCAGTCTTATATATTCAGCTGCTTGGAATATATCAATGAGTTTAGTATTTTGTTTAGAAAATTTTAATAAAAATTTAGGTTTTTTAAACATATAATTTTTTGTTATTGGTAGGAAACATAGTTTTGTAATTTTATTGTGAATGTTAAGTAGAATAGAATAAAACAGATCAGAATAATACAATATTTAAAAAAAAAAATTAGACATTTTATTTTGATAATTTCTGAGATATTAGATTCTGTTATTTTAATTTTCTAAATTGAAATTTAACTAATCACTATTTCTTCTCATTTTTTTATTTATTTTTGGTTCTTCCATACACTTATTTCACACCATAAATGATTAAAAATTCTCAAACTCATGATCAATCTTTATATCTCTGCGTAGATTCCTTATATACACTTTTTTCAGTTTACTGAGTATAAATACAGTTGTATTTATTAAGCTAATAATTTATCTTATAGACCAGACTTTTGTTGATCATGAGTGCAGTTAGTTTATATTGAAACTCAACGTGGTGGGCATTTAATTGACATATTTGGAAAGTGTTTTGAATATTCATTACCATGTGATGCTGCATGCAGGAGATCTCCTGAAACTTGGCACATCCTGGAATGCCCTCACCTTCGGCTCAGAGCCCTCTAAAAAGCACCTAAAGATTGCCCTGTTTGTTAAAAAATGGCCAGAGAAAGACAAAGCGGGTGGCCTAGAACGCCATGCCCTGACCCTCCATCGGGTCCTAGCCCAACGAGGTCACCAAGTGCACATTTTCACAGGCCTCCCAAGTGATCCTTCTGCAGCCATCACTAGTGACAAATCCATGCACTTTCACTTCACCAACTACACCGACCCGGTGAACCGGTTCATCAACAAAGAGGAAGCCTGGTCGAAGTTTCAGAACATAACCCGCTGGGTCAATGGCTTCGACATCATACACACGGAAAGCGTAGCTTTGCCTCACAAATATGCCAAGGGTTTAAGCAACGTGGTAGCAACATGGCAAGGGATAGGCTACGAGAGCACACATTCCAGCATTGTGCAAGAACTGACCCGTGACCCGGCCGAAAAGAGGACACCAGCGGAGGACCGGGAGCTGAAGGAACACCTTGACAAGGTCATACAAGAAGTCAAATTCTTTCAGAACTATAAACACCATGTGGGCACCAGCGATTACATGGGGGACGTGTTAAGGCGGGTGTACATGCTACCCGTGGAAAATGTGCACATAATTCTCAACGGCGTGGACGAGGGGCGGTTCAGGCCGGACCCGGCGAAGGGCCGGGCGTTCAGAGTGGCGCATGGCGTGCCCCTGGACGCTCGACTCGTTTTGGGCATGAGCGGGCGGCTGGTGAAAGACAAGGGACATCCGGTGGTTTTTAAAGTTCTCCGTGATCTGTTCTCTGAGAGAGAGAATGCAAACATATTTGTTTTGATTGCAGGGGATGGGCCATGGGGGAGCCGGTATAAGGAACTCGGCCCCAATGTGAAGGTCCTCGGGCCTCTCGGCCCTGGAGAGCTGGGGGATTTCTATAATGCTTTGGATATTTTTATGAATCCTACTCTGAGGGCCCAGGGGCTTGATCAGACCACGCTTGAGGCCATGCGCTGTGGCAAGGCTGTTTTTGCCACACATTTTGGCAGCATTGTAAGGAGTGCTATTGTAAGTGAAGAGTTTGGGTATACTTTTAGTCCTACGCATGAGTCATTGAAGAAGGAATTGGAGAGAGTTTTGGAGGATGGAAAGAGGGTTTTGGAGAAGAAGGGAAGGGCCTGTGGGAAACGAGCTGCTCTGCTGTTCACTGCTCAGAAAATGGCAGCTGCTTTTGAGAGGCTGTTTCTTTGCATTGCCAAGAGGCCTGAGGATAATGTTGATTTTTGCACCTATCCGCTTCCTGCCGACACCATTTAAGAAATGGTACTGGCTTTGCTTTTGTTAGCTTTTTGTTTTTCTTCATGTTCTTAATCTTTTTGGGTTCTCACTTTGTCACTGCAATGTAATGCCAATGCTCTAGTTAAGTAGTCACTGAAAAAGCAATTTCATTTTAATTGTATACGGATTAAATAAGAATAAACACTAAAACACTCATCAATATTACTGTATGCTTCAAAATCAATGGCGACTAATGGCGGCAAAGAATTTTGTAAGTGAGTTGTTTCTTGAGATTATCTTTAATGGTGTATAAAATTGTTGGATTTCCAACACACTGATCACTAAAAATTAAGTGTTAACCATTGCACAGGACAATGTATTAAGAGGGATTATCAGAGTCTGACATCTAAAGAAAGAATAAAGAACATTGGTAAATTGTAAAGGACAAATTATTGAAACCAGAGTAAGTGGAGGAATTTCGCATTATTTTCCAAACTCTATCAGCCACTTTCAGAATAGACATCAGCCAAGCCATAATCACCGAGTACAGAAAACGAAAATGTAGCTCAAATCCACAAAAAAACAAAAACAGAGCTACAATCTATAGGACTTAAGAACTAAAAGAAAATACCCCGCGACAGGGTCGATCCCCCAATCCTGACATTTTAATGTAGACTTGGAATGATCAGGGCGTCTTTTTATTTCAATTTTCCATTAATTGGAGATGATCGGGCCAATTTCTAGTCTTTCCTTTGGCTCCTCCGTCTTGACCTCAAACAAACAAATGCAAGATCACCGCAATTTCTTCTTGTTGCAAGACAACGTTCCATTGGATCATCCTGTGTATAGATATCAGACGAGTTCTTTGGTTCAAGCTTCTAAATCTCAGTTTTCTTTCTGGGTCAACCACCGTTTTGATCATTAATGTCATAATTTAAAATTAGGAGTTATGACCTTAGAATAATATAAAATTTGGAAGTTTCAATATTGTATAACAATCAACTATAATCTACAACTTTCCTCTTCCCCCTACTTGTGCTAGTATCATGCCATGATGAAAGGGTGTGAAACTTTGTATGCCAAAATTTGACCACTAAAAGCCACACACCAAAAGGAAAATTTAGGCAAATCAAATTCTTGTATTTTATGAGTTTAACAACATGACATATCCTGTCAACTACTTAGGAATTCTCTTGTAACATGGACTCTTAAATTCAAAGTCAAATTAGTATCCAAATGTAAGAATCTAAGAGTTTTTTTAAGCAAAGCAAAGAGAGTTGAGATATTATGGTAACTTTAGAGGAAGATTGCTACCTTTTTATATGGTATACAATAATGGCTTACATATCTTTTAAAAGTTAGTTGTACATATCTCTTAAACCAATGAATGAATCATGCAATGCTAATAAAACATCTAACTTCTAATAAAACATCTAACTTCTAATTATTTAGTATGTTGTCAATTGGATTGCTAATAAAATTTGTATCAAAAAACTTTTTAAAGTTTTAATATCATATTCCTTAACAATAGCTGAAGTTGTTTCATAGCCCCTTACTTAAAGTTGTTTTAATAGACTCCTGAGAAACATATATTTATATATGAGAAGGCTTTCCATAACTTGTCAAGGGGTGGGGTTGGTTTGATGTATGACACGTATATAATGTTTCTAAGCTAAATGTATTTATTTCTTATGATTGAAATCACCCTTCTTCTTTACACTATTGATGATTTGGATTTATAAAATTAAAAGAAATAAATTCTCTAAAATTTAGTTTATTTTTATATTACTTTAAATATAGTTTGATTTTTAGTTTAAGCTTTTGGATACAATTGTGTATGTTTTTTGGACACAATTGTGTATGGATCGAAAAACATACATAGTTGTATCCAAAAGCTTAAACTAACTACATGGACCATGGAAAACTAATATCAATTATAGCTTGATTTTTTTTTAAGAGCTAACTTTTCTTTAATTGATAAAATCTCTAGTTTTATAGATATTACTTTTTCTTGAGATTTTGATGATATTGTATCTAGGAATATTTCTATGCAACTAATTTGGGTCCACGTGTAGTACAAATGTTTTAAAGCTAGCATAAAGGTGAAATACTCAATGCTATAGCGCTTGTTGTAAGCAATGTTGAAAATAAGTACTATACTCTCACTAACTTCATCCTCTTAACCTACAATTTGAGGGGCTTTCAAAAAGTTACAAATTTACAACTTGAAAGTGTAAGTTATTAATTAAAACACACTAAGATCTTGTCGTAGTATTTTAATGTAGATCAAAATAATGTTTCTTGAAAAGGTGGGTTAAGAATCATGCTTTTTTTATGGGTAGGTCCTTCAAGCATTTTCCAATAGTAGCATTGAGCTCATTATTTTTTGGATAACCAATTCAACTTGATAGGTTTTTTACTTATGTGATTATAGGAGTAAAGGTGTATGAGAGTGTCATTAATGTCCCTTCCCTCATCCTAACCTTAGAAAATGTGTGTACAACACTAATGAAAGCTAGATTTAATGTAAAAATTAAGGTATGTAACACTCATGCACTTAATTTACACTTTCTAGATCATTTCCACCCTTAATAAAGGAATTGAATAATAAGCAAGCTTCTTCTTGAAGCCCATGCTAGAGTTTCTTGGTGAGACAAAGTCCACGTTCGATGTAATTGTCTAAACCTATTTTACCTACAAATATTTCCCTCACTAGGCATGTTTCAACTAGATACCTTATCCAAACCTAGTGATGGTGTTATTGATCCCCAAATAGGCTTTATCTACACTAATATGTTTGGTGCATAAATGGATGCCCTTTTCTTTCCTTAAAGCCCTTGATTTTAGGTCACTAGGTGTAGGGTAAAAGTACAAAGTTGTGTCACACTTTTGACCAACATTTCAACACAAGTGAATTTAAATATTTCTAACTAAAAATCAATTTTGGTCAAACATATGATCTTGTAAGATTCATTCTAGCAAAGTTAGATATGTCAACAACTTTTCCAACTAAAATTGTGGGCTAAATCCATATGTAGTGCACCACTTTAAGGCAAATTTACCAAAGAAATAAAATTATTTGAAAAACTTGATATTTCAACAACTTCTACTCATGTAAATAACATTTTAAAAAATAATATAAAAATACATTTTTGTAGATCCATAAGTGTAGTTTTCAAATATATATTTAGTTTAATTGTTATTTATATTTTCCTTTTTATTTTTACTAAAAGTAGGTTATCAACATAAAATATTAGGTTGACTACCATGTGAAACATAGAAAAAATGGGACCTTAAGTTTAATGTCTAAAATCTAGGGTCAATTCCACCTTTTTCTAGGGTTTCATTAGGATGCAAATCAACAAGGTAATTAGATTGATTTTCAACCCCAAAGGTGAGTCAAGCAGACCTAGATTTTATCCTTTTGAGTTTTGGAAATGAATATGCAATATGATGAAACTAGTTTTAAATATTTTAATGATGCTTAAGCTATATTGTGAATATGATTTATATGTTATTAGCTAACTACAAACATGTTGCTCTAAGCTGGATGCAGGAAAGTTTGAACCCTCCAGTGGGGGAGGGAGATTATCACCCAAGAGAAGAGATTGGCATTGGAACATTTGGTATTTTTATTTTAGTAAACACACACACACGCATAGGTTAGTGCAACCTCATCAAGTTAGTTTGAGTTTTGTACATTGGTAAGTGATAAACCTAAGGTTGATAGGATTTTTGGTCATTAGGGAAGTTATGTTTTGGTCGTCTTTGAAACCTCCTTGATCATTTAGTTAAATTGAATTAAAATGTTAAACTTTTGTAAATAGCATATACATACATACATACATACATACATACATACATATATATATATAATGAAGCAAATTAAATAAGATATATATAATATTTAAAAATGAATATTAAGTAAGCCATGTTAAGTAGCAAGATATGCCACGTGAAGGAAAGGCAAATGGAAATTATAAAAGGTAAATTGGTCGCCCACTTTTGATGCAACATTATGCATTCTTTTACTTGTTATCATTGCCACATAAGTGGATGAGTATTTGCACATATTATAGTTGTTATAATAGCCATGCAAGGTGATGATTTGGATTTAAAAAGGCATGTGATGTTGTAGTGTCGAAAAATATTGTTGTGTACATTTTCACACTTAATCTAGGAGTAATTAATGATAAATTGGACTTAATGTCGCCTTGTTCTAGTGTTGTGATGTGTTTTACACATTCACATTAGGTCTAGGGCTTGTTTAAGCTAAATAAACTTAAATTTTCCCTAATTTAATGTTGTAAAGTGTATTTATTCACACCTTCACATTAAATTTAGGAGGCTTGTAAACTAAATGGACCTAATCTAGTGTTGTAATATGTTTTACACATTCACATGAGATTTAGGGCCCTTCTAAGCTAATTAGATCCAATTTTTCCTTAATTTAGTGTTGTAAAGTGTATTTATTTACACTTTCACATTGGATTTTGGGCCCTAATACATTTATGACTTTTATATCATCATTAATAGGCCCCCTATGACCCCATATTATGCATTCCAATGCATATTTTAATCAAAAACTTGACAATATCAACAAATAAGCTTTATTTACACACTCCCCGATACTTTAACAATCAAAATAGACCTTGTGGGACCCATTCACCACTTTGGGCGAATGAGTCCCATTCAGGTGGGACCCATTTGCCCAGCTTGGTGAATGAGTCCCATTTGGCCTATTTTCAAGGTTTTAAACGGGAAAAACTGGGTTTTAAGTTCAAATTTCATGTATGTTGACCTTTGGGATCTAATACATGGGATATTAGATGGATTGCCTATATAAATGAAGTCTCAAATCATTATTTCATCAAGCATTCATGTTATCAAGTCAAGCATTTAAGAGTTAAGAATTCCAAGACTTCACAAGAGCATCAAGAGAGCATTCAAGGGCATAATTCTTCATCAATTGTTGCAACAATTCAAGATCCATCATCATGCCAAGGATATCAAGCATCAAACATGTTATTGAGCTAGTGTTGTGATGTAGCATTGAAGATCCAAGATCAAGCATTGTTCTACACCTATTGCCAAGATCAAAATCTACATCCTTCATGGCCATTTCATGTTGAGTTGCAAATTTACAAGACATCATTTACAAGGCATCATTAAAGGTATCATTGTCCATGATTCATGTTCTTTGTTTCATGTTTCATGCCCTCATTTCATTGTCTCATCATTTAGTTTAATTACTGTAATGACGAAAAAATGGTACGCCTTATCCTTGCTTGATTTGGGAATAATTAATGATAAATTAGACTTAATGTCACCTTGATTAGATAGTGTTGTGAGGTGTTTTACACATCCACAAATTAGGTCTTGGGCCCCTTGTAAGCTAAATTAACTTAACTTTTCCCTAATTTAATGTTGTAAAGTGTATTTATTGACACCTTCACATTAAATTTAGGAGGCTTGTAAATTATGTGGACCTAATCTAGTGTTGTGAGGTGTTTTACACATCCACATTAAGTGTTGGGCCCCTCTAAGCTAAATAGACCCAATTTTTCCTTAATTTAGTGTTGTGAAGTGTATTTATTTACACTTTCACATTGGATTTTGGGCCCCATTGAATTTATGACCTTTATATCATCATTAATAGGCCCCTATGACCCTATATTGTGCATTCCAAGGCCCATTTTAACTAAAAATATGATAAGATCAACATATAAGCCTAATTCCTTGACTCCCCGACACTTTAGGACTAAAAATAGCCCCCATGGGACCCATTCGCCCAGGATGGCAAATGAGACCCATTTGGCCTATTTTTAAGGCTTTGAGTAGGAAAATTGTGTTTTTAATTCAAATTTCTTCTATGTTGGCCTTTGGGATAAAATAAATGGTCATTTGAGTGGATTTCCTATATAAGCAAGCTTTCAAATCCTTATTTCACATAAGCAACATAAGCCTACATGATATCAAGTCAAGCAAGCAAGAGTTAAGCATTCCAAGCCTTCACAAGGTCATCAAGATAGCTTTCAAGATCAATTTTAAGGCATTCAAGGGAAAAATTCTTCATTAATTGTTGTAGCATTTCAAGATCCATCATCATGTCAAGCATGTCAAGCATGTTATTGAGCTAGTGTTGTGATGTAGCATTGAAGATCCAAGATCCAAGATCCAAGATCAAGCATTGGTCTACTCCTATTGTCAAGATCAATATCTACATCCTTCATGGCCATTTCATGTTGAGTTGTAGATTTATAAACATCATTTACAAGACATCATTCAAGGTGTCATTGTTCATGTTTCATGTCCTTTTTTTATTGTTTCATCATTTGGTTTAATTACCTAAAACGGGTTTGACCAAGGAAAAGCCCTATTCACTAACAATCAACAAGTTTTCTCCTCTTTACGTGTGTGATTGCAGATCTAGGTTTTTTGGAGCTTGAAAAATCATTGAATATTAGGTTACAAGCTTGTTGGAGTTGTATCCCCATTTTCAAGGTCATAATCTTCACTAAAAGGTCATCTGTAACCCTGGAATCAGAGTATTAGATCTGGGAACACAAAGGAACAAAAAGAGCAAATTGAGAGGTGCAGATTAGAACTTTGAAGTTCTAGAAAATCCAAACTGGACACATTCACCACAAGTGGCGAATGAGTCCCACTATGGGTATTTTTCAAAGATTTTTGAGGATTTGGATACCCATTTTCTTGAAACCAACTTCTGTGCAAAAATCCACAACTGGGATTGATTCGCCCAGAATGGAAAATGAGTCCCACTAGGCCAAAAAGTCAAAATTTCCAACATTTCAAAGCTCCTTCTAGTCATTTTCAAATTCCCAGGTGCACACATTTTGTTTTGTAGCTTTATGTTTTGTTCTTCTTACATTTCTAGGTCATTTAGTGTTTCATTGCATTCAACTAGAGTTTATTTTTGCATCTTGCATTTCTTTATCATTTCTATTAAACAAACGCAAGACAACAGAGAGGGGGGGTGAATCAATTGTCACAAAAATTCAAACTTGAAACTTTAACACTTATCAATTCCACATCCACACTATTATGTTATTAATTAAGAGCATGAAACACAAATAACTGAAAGTAAATCAACACAATGAAACGCCTGATTTTTTACGTGGAAAACCAATAAGGGAAAAACCACGGTGAGGGTTAACTCACAATATAAAGTAGTTTCAAACTGAGAATAAAAAGGCTCACTGCCCAAAAGGACTCATTGTCCAAGTACAAAGGCTCATTTCCTACAGAAAGGACTCACTGTCCAACAAGGAGGCTCACTACCTACACAAAGATTTACAAAAAAAATTAGGGCTTTACAGCCAAAATGAACTGAGAAGATGCACCTATCAAGTGTTGATGCAATTTCGGTGATGCTCTATATACAGACTTTACACATTTCATCCTTTTCACACTTCTTCACTTACACATTCACAAGCTCTATCTTCTTCTGTCTCTATATGTCTATCTCTCTATCTATATATCTTCAAAACTGTTCAATATATATACCCGATCTTCATCGCAAGCATCAATTAGATCAGCCTAATTAGATGCATTTCTTATTCATGAAAGATATCAACTGTCAACTCTAATCATTCACAAAATATTTTCAAAAGAAATTCAAACCTTCAGTATGTTATATCATGTTGACATAGACCAAAAAATAGGTCGCACATATGTCCATATATCACATGATAATTAACTCAAGAAGTTGGCCAGGAATAGACTTCAAAGAAAAAGAGACAACCAATAGAATAATGTCACTTCGTTGTATGAGCACCAAAGCACATAATAATTTGATCATGCATGCCTTCAACAATCATAAAAAATCTCCCAAAACTGTAATTAGTAACTATCAACTACAGAGAAATGCGGACAAGAATACCAGAGAGTGCACCAAAAATACTGGATCCACCACTGGAGAAGATAAACTAGTTGTACACATCGATTTAGGGTACCGGACCAAGCTGCCAACATGGTGACATCAATGACAACATATATATAAACTTCTCCATTCTTCCAACAATCTCCCCCTTTGTCATTGATGGAAACATATACAAAAAAATTCTCCTTCAATCTCTCACATCATTTCAAATCTCTCCCCATAACTTTAACTCTCCCCATACTCTAACTCTCTCCCCCTTTGAAATCAATGGCAAAGGGCGACAAAAAAAGGTGTAAACATGGTGACATTAAAATTTCAAAAATGATTCCAACTCTTCGAAAACTTCCAATCATCCAAAAATTTCAAGCATACAAAATTTAAGTGAAGATGACGTTCTTCACCTGAAATACCTTCTTGTATCTTTCTCTAAGAACTAGATACAACTTCTTCCATTTGAATATAGCATAATCCATCCTTGTTCATGTACTTTCTAATAAAGCCAACAGAATGAAAGATGACCAATTTGTAGAGGAGCATTATTTTTCAACATCTTCTGCGTCAGTAAGAATTTTGGAAAGATGGTCTAACTAGACTTCAACAATTTCCTTCAGGAGCCAAAAGGTCTTCATCACATCATCTCTTTGTCTTTGTACAATGATCAGTTTAGTTTGTAGTTCACCAATTCTTAGTCTTTGCTTCCCTTCTTTATCTTCAAAGATATCAAAATTCTTTCCAATGTTGTTCACCTCAAATTCAATTGCATCAATTTTGCTTCTGAAATTATCTACTGCTATAGGCCACTGGAGACAATATTTGTAAATATCTGATATTTCTTTAATGCACTTCTTTGTTTCCACAATCAGTTCAGATAGTGTTTGCTTAGCTTTACCACATATCCTTTCAACCAAGATTTCCAACTTATGTCCTTCCGGACCTTCAAGCAACATTCTTTCTTCAACAATCTCAACTAGATTTTTGGGCAAGAAATCAGAAACAATTGATACTTCAATACCTTTCCAAAAAAGATATTCTACCAAAGCATCATCAATTTTCAGTCTGTCAATAGGAGAGTGTCATTATATTTGTAATGATGTTCAAGTTTACCCTCTTTTCAACTTTTATTCTAAGAACTACTTATTCTTTTGTATATCAACATTGTTCAAAAACAAAAACAAAATTTGTTAACATTATTCAAAAGATACAATGTTGTCAATGGGCCTTTGGTCTATTGGTGAAGTTGAATGGATTTTAATGAGCCCACCAAGGATCAAGTCTTGTTGAGTGCTAGATCTCAACATCATAAGATATGAGGATAGAATCATGCTCTAGATGAATTTGGTGGAATAGATACCCCTCAATCCTTGCCTCTTAGCTAAATATGTTTCAATCCAAAGACTCATGCTCCCATATTAGATAGCTAAAAGTTGTTGATGATTTTACTAAAAGTTGTCGATGATATAAAATCCTTGATCAAAAAATACAATGTCATAAAGTAAAATCATGACTATATCCTTCTTTACTTCAAATATTACTCAAAATTATAAATAAAAATGATCATTAATGTTAATATATAATAATATTATGTTGTATCATTAATGTTAATATATAATAATACTCTGTTGTATCATTAGTGTTAATATATAATAATACTCTTCTAGACCGTGAGACTGGCCACGGGGACACCCTTGTTGTAATATATATATATATATATATACTTAAAAAAATATCTTTCTTATAATATTATTATAAATTTCTTAAATAATTAACACCCATATTTTAGAAAAGAAAGTAAAAGTAATACAACACATAGTTAACTAAAAAGGTACTAGAAGGGATTTTATCATTGCTTGTATTTCCTCAAAAATATCATATTTATAATAAAAAAATAACACCTAGAGAAATAGAGAAAAGTGAGCGAGGAGAAAGCCAAATAGTATCATCGTGTCATTCTCCTCGTACGCCTCAATTCATGGATAAAATCTAATCCAGACAATGTTCAAAGTTGTGCGGGCCATATTATCATCACATGCCAAATAAACAGGGCACTGTCTATGCAGGTGACAATTTGTACCGATGGGCATCGATGGGAATTCGACATCCGATGGTTGTGCCTGTGCAAACCCCTTGCAGCCCTGCTAACGGTTTCTGTTGTGCCATGCACCTGCTACTGTCCAGTTATCACATCACCTCCACGTCCCAAACTGTGTAAGTAATTAAATTATATTAATATAGTCATGTCAAGATATATTCTAGTAATAAAAATTAACATAAGTCTCGTGATGGTTTTTTAAAATGGCAGAATTTAAAATTGGCATCTTAATATTTCAAACATTAAAATATATCAATGTTCATAAATGAATTATTGAATATATTAAAATTCAAAAAAATGCTATTCAAATAATAATAAGTAGAATTTTAAAAATATATATATATATAAATATAAATAAATAACTTAAAATAAAATAATTATTAATTCAATAGAATAGTTTGAAATTGATATTTCTTATTTTAAAAATATACATTTAAGATATAAATATTAGTCATTAATTTTAAGTTATAATTTGAATATTGTATTTTAGTGTAAAAACATAGATATATTTCAAATATCAATATTAATATAAGAATTACTCTTGTTAATTTTAAAAAATAGATCTATTTAAAATTAAGATATCATTAGATCTATCTAAAATAGGAATATTAGTTTTTAAATTAAATACGTTTTACAATGACAACAAGAAATAATTAAAATGTGACAATTCTTTATTTGTTAAAATATTGATATTTAATAATAAATATTAAAAATACAAACTAAATCATTTTGTATTTTTATTCACTCTAATATAATTTAATATTTAAAATAAATAAATAATAGATTATAATTATAAATAAAAATATATCTTTAAAACATTTAAATATATATTGTTTTAAAGATATATTTAATATAATTCACTTTTTAAAATATAATGTCAAACTAAAACATTTTTTATTTTTATTCACTCTAATATAATTTAATATTTAAAATAAATAAATAATAGATTATAATTATAAATAAAAATATACCCTTATAACATTTAAAGATATATTTAATAAAATTCACTCATTTTTATATTTAATATAATTCACTCTTTAAAATATAATGTCAAACTAAATCATTTTTTATTTTTATTCACTCTAATATAATTTAATATTTAAAATAAATAAATAATAGATTATAATTATAAATAAAAATATATCTTTAAAACATTTATATATATATATATATATATATATATATATATATATATAATTCACTCTTTAAAATATAATGTCAAACTAAATCAATTTTTTATTTTTATTCACTCTAATATAATTTAATATTTAAAATAAATAAATAAATAAAAATATATCTTTAATAATTATAAATAAAAATATATGTTTAATATTTAAAATAAATAAATTTATATCTTTAATAATTATAAATAAAAATATATGTTTAATATTTAAAATAAATAAATTATTTATTTATTTTAAATATTAAATTATATTAGAGTGAATACAAATAAAAAATGATTTAGTTTGTATTTTTTATATTTATTATTAAATATCAATATTTTAACAAATAAACAATTGTCATATTTTAATTATTTCTCGTTGTCATTGTAAAATATTTTTGACTTAAAAACTAATATTTGTATTTTAGATAGATCTATTTGTATCTTAATTTTAAATAGATCTATTTTTTAAAATTAATGAGAGTAATTCTTATATTAATATTGATATTTGAAATATATCTACTTAAAAAATTAATGACTAATATTTATATCTTAAATGTATATTTTAAAATAAGAAATATCAATTTCAAGTCATTCTATTGAATTAATAGTTATTTTATTTTAAGTTATATATATATATTCTACTTATTATTATTTGAATAGGATTGTTTGGACTTTTAATATATTCAATAATTCATTTATAAACATTGATATATTTTAATGTTTGAAATATTAAGATACTAATTTTAAATTCCATCATTTTAAAAAACCATCATGAGACTTACGTTATTTTTTATTACTTCTTTTGGAAATTACTGTATTACGTCAATGGGCTCTTGGTCTACCAGTGAAGTTGAAAGGTCCAGGGATCAAGTCTTGCTGAGTGCAAAGCCCCACAACACCTTAAAAAGGGATGACGCTGGGATCATGCCCCGAACGAGTTTTGGCGGAATGGATACCCCTTAGACCTTGGCTGCTAAGTTAAAGGGGACCCCCTGGGGGTATCTCCAACAAACTATATATCTTGACATGACTATATTAATATAATTTAATTACTTACACAGTTGGGACGTGGAGGTGATGTGACAACGGGACAAAGCAGATAACTGGTACAATAGGAAACTGATAGTAGGACTGCAAGGGGTTTTCACGGGCACAACCTTTGGATGTCAGATGCCCATCGATGTCCATCGGTACAAATTGTCACCTGCATAGACAGTGTTAATAAACAGCAACTGCTCTTGTTCTATCTACAATCCATAATTGTTTTCATTATAAAATACAAATAATTTATAAGAACTAATGTATTTCCTATTCTTACAGAATTTAAAAGTAAATGCTTAACAGTGTTAAATGTTTAAAAAATTGTGGAGTATGCACCGGATCCCATTTTAAAAAGACAAAATATCTGGAAGTACCTACTAGATCCTAAAAATTTGTGAGTTGCGTGCCGATTAAGAACACCCCTCCGAGTAACACGACAATAATTTTAACATTGACTGCTCTGCACAAAAAAATATGTAATTAAATGTAAACGAGGAGGGCACTTAAGAAAGCGCGTCTGTGTATGAAGATTAAATTAAAAGAGAGATGCAGAAAAAGAAAAGGCAGTGAGAGAGGAAATGGGCAACAAAGGCGTATTCAGTAATTAGTGGAAGTTGAAAAAACTATTATGCTCTTCGTACTGCTTCTGGAGATTTTTGGTCGTGACCTGTTCCTCCTCCTGCTTGACCTCAAACAAATGCAGATCACCGCAATTTCTTCTTCTTGCAAGACTACATTCCACTAGATCATCTTGGGTATAGATATCAGACGAGTTCTTTGGTTTAAGCTTCTAAATCCCAGACTTCTTTCTCGATCAACCACCGATCAATGTCATAATTTAAAAATTACGAGTTATATAACCTTTGAATAATTTCAAAATTTCAAATTTCAAAGTTTCAATATTGAATAACAATCAACTATAATCTACATCTTCCTCTTCTCCCTCCTTGTGCTAGTAGCCTTGAACTAGAAGGTAAATTTGAATCATCATGAGGAGTGAATGATTCTTCAAGAATGTTTCTAATTGTTGATTATTTTTAAATTGCACCTTCAATTAATCAATTATCACATTAGTTTGTTGTATTTACAACTGAAAATAAAATCAAAGGAAAAAAAAAATGTTTCTATGGAGCTTAACACATTTTTCTTTTTATCGAGTCTACAAAAAATTGATGACTTTGCGATGTATATTTGATAAGTCTCACTAAGAATCTCATGAGTTTCTTGCATTGTTTTGGCTTGTTAGTCCTTAACAAGTTACATGTCAAGCAAAAAAAACCACGACTTCTTGCAAGGCTTTCAAGGACTCTTTGAATTTGAAAATTATGTTTACAACTATTATGAATTGTTCTTGAATGCCTTGCAAATTGCAAATTGGCCCCTAGAAAAAATGGATCACAAATGTGACCCTCTTGTTGAGGTTTTGTAAATTGGTCTTTCAGGTGTTGTCACTTGGAGATAAGCAAAGGTTAGTCATCTTTTACATTTGTTGATGGATCTTATTAAAATAATCATTGATTATGTTGCTACTCAAACTCATTGTGATTGTTCTTTTGCATATACTAATGGATATGCTTGAGGTTGTCTTTGAATATGCTATTCTTTGAACTCTAACATTGTGATGAATAATGGCCCTAAATGTTTTCAAGTCTTGATGTGAAGTTATCTTTGGTTTTAACTAAAAGTCCCCTTGAATTTGTTATGGTTGTTGAACTTGATTAGTTTTTGCATTGCAATACCTATCCCTCGAGCTTACACATTATGATAAGAGTTTATTTCCTTTCCTCAAGAAAGCAAAGGCTCTAGAGGTATGAGGATCTTCATCTTTGCATTCCATCCTTATATTAGAATGATGTAGGTGGTAGTTAAGGTTAATTTTATGATAATAGCTTCAAACTAGGTCACTATTTTACGACCATAACCTTGTAATTGTAGCTCAAAATGTGACCCTATTAAAAAATAATTGGAAAGATTAGGATGCATATGCCATGATGCAAGGGTATGAAACTTTACATGCCAAATTTTGACCACTAAAAGCCCACATTGAAAGGCTTGAAAATTGCAATATGCAAAAATTTAGAAAATTCTGGCAAATCAAATTCTTGTATTTTATGA
This sequence comes from Sequoia sempervirens, assembly GCA_007258455.2. Classification (NCBI taxonomy): domain Eukaryota; kingdom Viridiplantae; phylum Streptophyta; class Pinopsida; order Cupressales; family Cupressaceae; genus Sequoia; species Sequoia sempervirens. Next base: position 285,063,026 of record VDFB02373365.1, on the reverse strand, counting down.
GTTCAACATCATGACATATTCTTTCAACTACTTAGAAATTCTCTTGTCACATGGACTCTTAAATTCAAAATCGAATTAGTATCCAAGTGTAAGAATCAAAGGGTTTTGTAGCAAAGAAAAGAGAGTTGAGATATTGTGATAGTTTCACATCTCTTTTCAAAGATTTCTATCACTTTTGCATTAACTTAACAATGTGGTAACTTAACATCTCTTCTTCAAGATTGCTACCATCTTATATGGTATACATTAATGGCTTACATATCTTATTAATTTTGGTTGTACATATCTCTCAAACCAATGAATCAATCATGCAATGATAATAAAACATCTAACTTCGAACGATTTAGTATGTTATCAATTGGATTGCTAATAAAATTTCTATCAATTTTTTTTTTTTTAAATTTTAGTGAGTGATCCCACAATACTGGTTTACAATTTTTGGCCAAACTGGACACTGAACTAATTTTTTTAAATAAATCTTCACTTTTGGACATCTATAGCGTTAAACCGTGAGGAATTTGAAGATGATGAAAACTAGTGATTTGTGACATTTTGTCTGTAGATTATAAATATATTTTTTTCAATTTTTTTGGAATCAGATTGCACTTCTTTTTTCATCTCCTTCGAAAACTATTTTTTTTCAATAAAGACCATTTTTGAGTGATGCTCACCGTATACAACATAACTTTTTTGCATGAAGGATAAAATTATAATTTTTTCGAATTTAGATTTGTAACTACGATATTTAGTGCTTTCATTTGGTTTCATAGTGTTTTATTGAATATTTTTTCCTTATTCAAGTTTTGAAGTCAAACCAATTACAATTTAGACATAGGCGGACCATATACAACATGACTTTTTTTGTACGTATCAAATTTTTTTATTTATTTTTAGATCAAGGACTTCAATATCTAGTGCACTTATATTTTTCATTTTTTTTTTATAATTTTCTATTTTTCCACATGTGTAGAACAAAGAGCTTGATTTTTGGTGAAAAACCTATGTTTAATCAAACTAAAAAAACAAATACATAATAAAACCAAAGCATATTAAAATTATATTCATTGGAAAACTCGTTTTGAGGACTACCATCTTCTAGTTGGGTTTGTGAAGTCTCCTCCATTTTCATCCTCAACTCGAGCTTTGAAGGGCAACATTCTAGAGAAATTTGGTGCTAGAGGGGGAGAAGGGGGGAAAAGGGGGTTCGAATAAACCTAGGTTCGAGCGAGCCCCACTTTTCACTAATTTTTCCTTTGTTTTTCATTATGGGAAATGTGGAATATGGTGGGACCAAACATTAAAAAGGTTCGATCGAAGGGGTTCACTTGAACCAAAAGTTTGTTTGAACCCCCAAAAACCAAAATTTTCTCCATGGGGGCATTTTTTGCAATCTTCCTTCCTCACTAGAATTGTAAGCCAATTTTGTGGGTTTACCCTAATAGCATCTCCTGACACATTTGTTTGAAGTTGTTTCATAGCCCCTTACCTAAAGTTGTTTTAATAGTCATGAGAAACATAAATTTATATACGAGAAGGCTTTCCATCAGCTTGTTTGGGGGAGTGATGTATGATCACACATATATTATGTTTCTAAGCTTAATGTATTTATTTCTTATGATTGAAATCACTCTTCCCCTTTATAATATTGATGATTTGGATTTACAAAATTAAAAGAAATAAATTCTCTAAAATCTAGTTCATTTTTATGTTATTTTAAATATAGATAAAATTTCTTTTAAAAGCTAGCTTTTCTTTAATTGGTAAAATCTCTTTTAGTGAGATTGTGTCTAGGAATATTTCTATGCAACTAATTTGGGTCCACATGTAGTATAAATGTTTTGAAACTAGCAATAAAAGTGAATTACTCAATGTTATAGTACATGTCCTAATCAACACTAAAAATAAGTACTATACTCTCACTAACTTCATCTTCTTAACCTACAATTTGAGGGGTTTTCAAAAAGATGAATTTATAACTTGAAAGTGTAAGTTATTAATTAGAACACACCAAGTTCTTGTCATAGTAGCTTAATGTAAATCAAAATAATTTATTTCTTGAAAAGGTGGGTTAAAAATCCTGCTTTCCTTATGGGTAGGTCCTTCAAGCATTTTCCAATAGTAGCATTGATCTCATTATTTTTTGGATAACTGATTCAACTTGATAGGTTTTTTACTTCTGTGACTATAGGAGTAAAGGTGTATGAGAGTGTCATTAATGTCTCTTACCTCATCCTAGCCATAGAAAATGTGTATACAACACTAATGAAAGCTAGATTTAATGCAAAAATTAAGTTATGTAACACTAATGCACTTAATTTATACTTTCAAGATCATTTCCACCCTAAAAAAGGGAATTGAATGATACACCTTCTTCTTGAAGCTTGTGTTGGAGTTTCTTGGTGAGACAAATTCCACCTTCACAGTAATTGTCTAAACCTATTTTACCTTCAAATATTCCTCTCACCAAGCATGTTTCAACTAGATAGCTTATTCAAACCTAGTGATGGTGTTATTGATCCCCAAATAGGCTCTATCTAGAGTAATTTTTTTGTGCATAAATAGACACCCTCTTCTTTCCCTAAAGCCCTTGATTTTAGGTCACTAGGAGTAATGATAATTCTTTTCTAGCAATGTTGTCAAAAGACCTTACAATTTTAAAATAATTCCAAATAAATGTTTGGTAGTGCCTAGTCAAGCCTAAGAAACCTCTTAGACTTTGAATGGATTTTGTTTGTGTAAAGACCCTTTACACCCAAGTAGGTCTTTATTAAAAAAATAATAATCTTCCTTTTAGGTTGGAATTATTTTAAAATTTAATATTAGTACTTTCATTTTTCATCTGTACTTCAAATTTTTTATTTTGAAACCAAGTTATTATCTTTAAGTCAATCTAAATACTCAGGAACTAGAATAGCCAATTCAGTCTAAAATGTCCAAATGGGACAATAAAATCCATAGCTAATACGTGCTCTTTTGTCCTTGGGCATATAAGTGGTCAAACAAACCATACCTCTATCTAAAATAGGATAGAAAACTATAAAGCCATAGGGGCTTATAAGGAAAGTTCTAATAAATTGCTCTGGCCAGAGACTTAGACTCATTGGGACCAACTAGGACCTGAGTCACCTATAGGATATATAACAATACACCCATATATATTGTACCAAGGATCTCCATAAGTTTAAATAAGTAAAAGTCTTGTACCCTCCTTCAGATTTCGGGCAATCGACCAAGTACAAGACTAATCCACCCTGAGGTTTCTTTTGAGTATCAAATACTTTTTTGATATCTAAATTTATCTTATCTTTTGTAAATAAAAGAGGGTAATTTTTTTTATTGTATTAGAGAAGTAGTGTAAAGCAAAGAAAGACAAAAAAGCCACATGTGGTCAAAGACTAAAAGTCGATCCATCAAGAAACCTTCAAGAAACATCTCATATCCTCCTTAATAGGCTCTTCTAATACCTGAGAAAGATCCTTTGGAAGACTACCCCAGTCATCCACACTCCAAGTCCCCATTCGCTTAGATGCCCATTTGGTCAACCCATCATCCACCTTATTCCATTCCTATGGGATATGGCAAAAGGTGACAGAATGCAAAGCTTCACCTAGAACAATGATTTGCTTGACCACCATAGCCAATTGCCAATGCATCCCTTCAAAATGCCTCCTATTCACCATGTCAACAACAATCTATGAATCAGACTCATAAATTATCTTTCTCCAACCAAGGGCACAAGCTCGTCTTAAAGCTGAAAGAATAGACAAAGGCTCCATGAAATTATTGGTTTGCACACCTCTATAAATAGAGAACACCACCACCCCTGAACTATCTCTGCCAACCCTACCAACCCCAACATGCCCAGGATTACCTCTAGAAGATCCATCTATGTTGATTTTTAAGACCCCACGAGGAGGGGGACACCGGAAGCCACTTCTTTGGATCTTCTCTCTGGCCATTTGTCTCAGCCTAGGCCAAGAACCACTCCAATCACCAACAAGAAGCCCCAAAAATTGAACCACTCTCATATCATCAGGATCAATAGGGACATATAATTCACATTTAGCCACAAGAGTTTCCTAAAGAACCCCTAATAATCTCATCCATAGCCATCACACCTGAAGCTTTAAATATAGAAAAATCCTACTATTTTGTTCCAACTAGATATTCCAAATAATCAAACCGGGACGAATTTTCCAAGCAATATGAAGAAAATAGGACTTAGCGAGAGGATTCCCCAACCCATTCCAGAATTCAACCAAAGAGGGAGTGTGTCTACATGCATGTTTCCAAACATCCCACTAGAAATGTCAAATCATCCTAGCAAAGGAACACTAAAAGAAGAGATGTAAAGCATTCTCTTCATGGCAAGTGTGCATGACACACATAGAGGCACCCTAAAATCCCCTCCTCCAAAGATTCTTCCATGTGAGACACGTACTTTGCACCACAAGCCAAGAGAAGAAGTTACACTTAGGCCAAGATAACTTATTTCAAACCTACTTCCACCAAGGGACATCAACACATCCGAACAACTGCTTGTCCAACACCTGGTACCTAGAAGCAACCGAGAAATTCCTTTTTAGGTCAGGTCCCCAAGCAAGGACATCCTTCCTCTAAAGATAATTACAAACTCTTCCAAACAGAATATTGGCTAGTTTTTTATGCTCCTCAAATGATCCCCTAGGAGGCCACTCCTGGGGATCCTTTTATTTGTACACACAAACCTGATTCAAAACTTGAGCAGACTTGTAGTCAACCACTTTACACCAACTAGCATCAAGGAACACCCTACATAAGGCCTACAAATGAGGATATGTTGACATGAGAGTAGGACGCTTGTCCCAAGAGTCAAACCAAAATAAAGATTCAGAGCCCCTATTGTAGATCCAAAACAAACCTTGCTTAACAAGCTTCGCTCCCATTTTAAGGGTAGCCAAAATCATAGAACCCTTCCCTAAGAGGTTGAATCTAAGAACTTCTTCACCCTCCACACCCCTTAAATACTTTGAAGTAAGAATTTTATCCCACTTTTGATGTTGTTGAGAACACATTGCTAATACAGTTTTTCCGCCAAAGCCTATCTATTTAGATAAGCTCAATGTAGCCCAATCCAACCTTCTTGCTTAGGCCTACAAATTTTGTCCCACTTAACCAAACTCCACTTCTGTGATAGGAGATTACCAGACCAAAGAAATTGTTAGGAAAGACTCAAAATATTTAATGAAACTGGTAGGGGCAGAGAGCACAAAATACCTATACAAAGGAAGAGCCTGCACCATTGACTTCAAAAGAGTCACCCTCCCCACTGTAGAGAGCCACCTGCATGTCCAATGACTAACCTTTTTCTAAAATTTATCAATAATGTCCTCACAAAAATTCCTAGAAATTGATCAGATATCAAGAGGGATACAAAGGTAAACAAAGGGGGGACAGCTCATATAAAACCTAAGAATGTGAGAAATTCTCCTTTGAATATGCTTCAGGGCATTAAAGAAATAGATAAAGGAATTTTCCTCATCAATTCTTTGTCTCAAGGCTACCAAATAAATATCTAGGGTCCTTCTCAAATTCACAACTTCTTCAACTCAAGTGCAATACCCATCACGGCAATGTCATCCACAAACTGAACTTGGATAGGAACTCCCATTTAAGACAATCATAAGCCTTGGCCATATCAAGCTTAATAAACATTGCCTTATCTTTGGAGGAGGCCATGAAATGGATAGCTTTCATCACAATAACAATCCCATCAAGAATTTGCTTGCCAACAACAAACCCACCCTTCTCTTTAGAGATTAACCTACCCAACCATGGCTTGAGACGCTCTGCAATAAGATTGGTAATAGTTTTATACACAACATTACATAAGGGAATGGGTCTAAAGAGATCCAAAGAATTGGCTCCTTCCCTTTTCAGAATAAGAGCCAGAAAAGTAGCATTCATGGCTCTTAGCATTTTCTTGTTCCTATGAGATTCCTGAACCACCTCGAGGAGATCCAACTTGATAACATCCTAAAACTCTTGAAAAAACTTAGTAGGGAATCCATCAAGCCCTAGAGCCTTCCCCTTCTTCAACAAAAACACTATATCCTCCAACTCACCCAAAGAGATAGGTTTAGTCAAAGAGTCATTCATTTCACTAGAAACCAAAGAAGGAATACAATTTAAAATTTGGGCTTCCTCCTTAGGGGCAAGAGGAGGGTCCTCAGTTAACAAAGAGGAAAATAACATAATAGTTTCTTCCAAGATTGCATCAAACGAAGAAAGAGATGAGGTTACCTTGAATTTTTTCCTTAATAGAGTTGTGAAAGAAAGAAGTATTTCTATCCCCTTCCCGAAGCCAATCAATACGAAACTTCTACTTCTAGAAAATTTCCTCCCACAACTCCCATTCCTCCACCCCTTTTATGACTGCAACCTCAAGCTTGTAGTTTTCCTTAGTAAGACCATGGTCTCAGATCTATCTAGTAATAGAATCCAAATGAGCTTGGGATGACTTCTTATCCTGAAAAAATTTACCAAAATGATACCTATTCCGCCTTTTTAGAATATATTTAACATATTGAGGCCTCTTAGTGAAGGTGTACATTATAGTGCCATCAGATGGCTTACTAGATTTCCACCAAATAGGAACAAGTTCATGAAAGGATGGATCCCGAAGCTACATTAGTTGGAATATGAAAGATTGTCTTTAGAGTTTCTATAAAGGTTAGCCAAGAATTTGATTGGCCAATGATCAGATCCTCTCCAATTTAAAATATTAGAGCTAGTCAACCATCTTTCACCCACCCAAAAACAAGAAACTAAGAGCTTGTCCAACCTTTTAGAGCTAACAACCTCCCCACTTCTCCTATTATTCCAAGTAAACCTACCATTATGAGGTTTGATATCAACAAGGCTAAAAAAAGCAACAACTGTCCCTCAGAAGCTCTGAAGAGGGTTCCAAGCGAGCTGAACCACCAACATTTTCCTCCAATAAAAGAATAGCATTGAAATCACTTGCTACAATCTAGGGAAGAAAAGGAGCAAGAGAGCAGACTAATCTAACATGGGACCAAAGTTGAGACTTACCAAGTAGATTAGTTGGAGCATAGACATTAGAGAGAAGGATAACCTCTCTAGACTCCAAGGAAGAAGCAACCAGAGAAATGGAGTGCCTACTAGACATCCGCCAAATAGGAACAATTCTACATGGATCCCACAGACAAGCAACCCCTCCAAAGCTACCTTGTGCTCCCACATAGTGACATTGGCCTCTACCCCAAATCGTAGAGGCCAAATTCATCATACTATCAATAGACAACTTAGTCTCCTGAAGAAAGATTGTCAGGAGAATAAGAATGAATCAGTTCATGAATATCCTTTTGTCTAGGGATGCTATTCATAACCCTTACATTCCAAGATAACACAATCATCTTTGAAGATGGGAGAAATGAGAATCAATGGTTCTCACCAATCTAGACTCAACCAAATTTTCACCAATCAACTTAACCTTCTTGTGATCCTTCTTCCGCCCAACCTTAGGGGGCCTCTCAGGAGCCCCCTTCTTCGGGGTTTTTGCTGCAAGCCCAAGGCAGGAGGAGGAAAAAACCCCTTACCACCAACAAAAACCTCCTACTCTACATTGAGACCAAAACCAAGTAGGTCCAATCCATCCTTAACCTCTAGTATCATAGACGTCTCCAACTACTTAGAAGCAGAGGTAGGAAGATCTGTGTCCATCTCTGCCTCGTGATCTCTCAACTAAGAGGGGTTAAGAAACATGTTTTCTTGATCCTCAAAGTGAACCTCATCTAGCCCACCATTTGGCACCTACTTACCCAAGGGAACACCCTCCTCCTGATCCAAATCATCAAGGATCTCAAATCTGTTGAAGGTCTCCTCTTCTTGCCTATCTCTGCTTGAGATCACTTTAGGCCCCTATTCTTGTGACGAGATTGAACAAGTACAAATCCATCGTAATTAGCCAACCCCCACTTCATAAGAGATTTCCATTTATTCCTTTTTAGAGTAGTAGAAGAGGGAGCATTACCCATACCAAGAGCATGAGTGACCCTAGGAAATTTCCTCTGTAAGTGACCATACTCACGACATATCCTGCAATAGAAACACAAAGTATCATAGTCTAACTATTGAGTCCAAGAGGAAGACCCAACATAAATTTCTATCAAATTTGGAAGTAAATTATTTAGGTCAATTTCAACACAAACTTGGGTGAAAGAAATTACCCTTTTATTCAACATTTGCTATGAAGCTCCAACAAGTTTCCCAAGAAAAAGGGTAATCGTTTGCAAAATGTCTCTTCTCCAATACTCTAAAGGAAAGTGCAGGAGGCACACCCAAACATGAACCCTGGAAGGAAGTCCCTCCATCGAGTTAAAGCCTCCATGCCATGGTTTAATGAAAAGACCCACTTGATTGTAAAAATATGGGCCACCCTCAAAAGCCCTATTTATATTAGATAAGCAGGAAAAATCAACCATGAAAAAATCATTTGCCACCAACATAATGTCAAAATCCCCTTCAGGATTCCACGTACTTCGAACCCACAATTCTAGAAATGGGAGCGACACTCGCATCTCCATGAACTTGCAAATTAAAACATGTTAATAACCAAAACTGGGTGATCCTGAGAATGCTCCAAACAACCATTCACTTTTTGCATTTTAAACACACCATTGTTTGATGTACCTTCATCCTGTTTAGCCATGCTCAAATGATCAAAAACTTCATCCAAAATGGGAGAGGACATATTCTACCTATTCAAGGCCCCATGGAGTGCCATGCAAGGAAGAAAACTGATCTGCTTGCATGCACCACAAAACCCACAATGAACAAAAGCATAAAAAACCCACCACAAATTTTACCAAGCAGCAAAAATAAGAAGAAAAAGGGAGAACCCAAGCCTCCACACACCCGAGACCCCTAACAACAAAAAGAGAAAATAAAATGGCTACCCTGTGCCACCAAGAACCTTGCAAATGGAGACACATGGCAATAGAAAAAATCTGCAAACATAGCTAGCAGGTAAAAAGAACCAAGACAAAGAAAAAAGAAGACGACAACCCCCCTAGTCGCTGCCCACTCCTACCTGTAGATCACCCTCCATGCATAGCAAAGAACAACCCCAAAACAGATTGGAGCACAACTAGGGAAATGAAACCCTGGTCCACTCCAATAGAGCTCTACAACATGCCATCCAAATTTATCTTATCTTTGTTTATAAATTCCCTCATATTTAATTGAAAAATATTATAATATCTGATTATATCCTTTGTACTTGAGTATTGGAGACATCCTTCATCTTCCAGATTTCCTACATACCTTGTATCCATAGGATCAAAATACTAAAGGATTCTTTATGTGTGATGAATATGGGTATGTGTAGGATCATGATGGGCCAAACAGGCCCTTAAGTGACAATGAAAATTCAAAAAAATCAGAGTTAGGCAACTTGATGTAAAAATTTGAATAAGTTATCTATATTATTTCAAAAACATGTAAGAATAGAATATGTGGGAAATTGAATGTAGTTTCTAAACTACTAGGTTTATTTTTTAAAAACAAATCCTTTGGTGAAAATTTGAAATTTCAATGTATTAGAATTTCAGGAAAAAGTAGGTGTTTGTCGACCACCCTAACCATAATAAGAATGATAATATTTTTTATGGAAGTTTTATACTATAAGTGGGGACTCATGTCACAGATGTGGCCATATATTTTTTTTTTTGTAATTTTTTTTCTAAGTAAATAATTAATTATGATTTTTAATACAAATTTTTAAAATATAAAACTTCTAAGTATGTCTGACCACCTTAATTAGGTCAAAAATTCATGAAATACAATTTTTTTTTTAAACCTATAGTACGCGAAGCATAGAATGTGACGCATGTTTCGGATTCAAAAAATATGATACTGTTTGAAAGTTATAGATGTTTTATAATCAACCTATCAATCAGGACTTTAGTCATAATTCTAATAGAAAATGAATAATAATAATCTATTAAATTCAAAATAAAGCATAATTTATATTGGCAAAAAGCTGAGAATCTCCTCTACAAACTGTTTTCATTTTATCAATTTTGCCTAAAAATAAAGTCGTCAGCCACATGGGCGAAATTTGGAAAGACAAGGTAAGCTGTTAAACACGCTTTTTGTGTTGACTTTTTAGGATTGTCATCTCCTAACCAAATACCAAATCAAACCTGAGCCTATTCCCTAGGTAATGAATTTTGTGTCAGACATATCGGATATCGGATTTAAATTGGATATCCGATTTGTTTACATAGCATTTTAAAAAATGTTAAGACTTTATAACATATGATTTAACATATGCAATATATATCGTTTGTAGTTTATAGTTTATTTTAATATATTTAGTTTAGAATATACGATTTGGTTTATATATGATTTTTAAATAGTTTATA
>VDFB02373365.1:285032621-285052496 GCA_007258455.2 Sequoia sempervirens | reverse complement strand
ATTCCGATAAAGTCCAAGCCCCATTGCGCAAATGGTTCATCCGCCACGATAGGTTTCAGGGGCATCACTGAATTCTTCCTTCTGTCGGAGAATAACTGACATTTTTTGCAAGTCTTTACCAGAGAGTAGGAATCATTGAAAAGTGTGGGCCAGTAATATCCAGCCCGTAGGACTTTGATGGCTGTAGTTTTAGCGGAGAAATGTCCACCTTCTTCGCTATTGTGAAGTGCGTCGAGGATCTTCTGTGCCTCCCCTGAAGTAACGCATCGTAGGAGCACACCATTAAAATTCCTTTTGAAGAGGACTCCTTCTATCAGCGTGTATCCACAATTCTGGAGCCGGTAATACCTTCTTTTCTGGGATGAGAGGCCTGGCGGGTACTTTCCGGTTCGCATGAAGTTCATTCTATCTTTCAGCCAATCGTCCTCCAATCCCGATCCGTTTATCAGGACAAGTTCTGACTGTTCCTCTTTAGCAGGTATCTCCACTTCCTGTGTCATATACTCACACAGACCTCTGCCTTTAATAGTCCTGGTGGGCCTGACCTCAATGTCATATTCCAGGATCTTGGTCATCCAATTAGCCCTTTTTCTGTGATTTCTCCCTCCATGATGTACTCCCGCACACTAGAATGTGCGACATATACCAGGACTTTGCTATAGGAAATTAGATGGCGGAACTTTTTAAGCCCCTTTACTATTGCGAAAGCCTGTCTTTCAATGAAGTTATAATTCACTTCATATTCCTTTAAGGTTCGGGAATAGAACGCAACTGGATGCTCTCCCTTTCCTTCTCTATCTTTTTGAGTCAGAACAGTAGCGATACTAGACTTGCTACTGAAAGCATACATTATAAAATCTTTATGTTGATCTGGATTGATCAACACTGGGGCTGATGAGATAGCTTCCTTGACCTTCTCAAATGCCTCCCTCGCCTCCGTTGTCCACTTGAAAATTTGATCCTTTTTCAGCATTAGGGTGATCGGCCTAATTATTCCCGCAAAATCGGAAATAAATTTACTGACGAAATTTACTTTGCCCAGAAAAGACTGGACACCTTTCTTATTCACCGGGAGAGGAAGCTCCTTTATAGCCTTTACTCGTTCAGGGTCAATTGAAATACCTTCCTTCGACACAACATGTCCTAACAGCTTACCCTGAGGTACTCCGAACACACATTTCCTCAGATTTAAGGAAATCCTGAACTCTTGGCACTTTTGAAACACCAACTCCAAATGATTGAAATGATCATCTTTAGATTTGGAGAACACAGTAAGATCATCCAAATAGATTAGGATAATCTTATTGATCAGCTCGCTAAATGCGACGTCCATAGCTCTCTGGAAGGTTTCCCCTACATTAGATAAACCAAAAGGCATTTTAGCATATGCAAACGTCCCCCACTTGGTGGTGAACGTAGTCTTGTGCTGATCTTCCTCTCTTACTTGAATCTGGTTATAGCCAGAGAAGCCATCCAGTAGAGAGAACATTTCCGATCCCGCGATAGTTTGGAGGATTGACTCCATAGAAGGCAAGGGATAGTGGTCCTTCAGAGATGCTTTATTTAGGTCTTGGAAATCTACGCATAAGCGGATATCACCATTCTTCTTCTGGACTAGTACCAGATTTGATACCCAAGTACTATGTTTAATTGGGAAGACAATACGCGACTCAATGAGCTTGGTTAGCTCTTGTGCCATCAAGGCTTCAACTTTAGGGTTGACCGGCCACTGTTTCTGTCGGATTGGCTTCGCACCTTCTGTTAGCTCAATAGTATGTTGAATGATACTAGGATCATAACCTTCCAGATCATCGTAGGACTAGGCTACTACTCCATATTTCTCACAGAAATTGATAAGCCTTTCTCTATCTTGCTGTGAGACATCTTTACCGACCCGAAGGTTCCTGTCATCGAAAACCTAAAGATTCTCATAATCACCTTTTTCCGCCACGAACTTCCGCTTATCATTTCGGGCGTCACTACAATCGAAAAAAATTTTGAGAGTAACCAATCCTTTTGGAAGCTTATTTGATTTCAGCTGCATAATTTGTCCCTCGTAGGCCTCAGCGATCTTTGGTTGGAGTTGATCGGAAAATTCCCCTGAGTGTTGAATAAACGAGGCGATGTGTTCATCGCTCTCAAAGACTTGCCAACTTTGGTCATTGTCGGGTATTGCTGGTCTAACAAGCACTCGTACTGAATATTTGTTCCGAAGCAAGTCGGAGACAGGATCAAACTGAGCTCCGATTACTGCCATGCGGTCTGCATCGCCATTCTGCACTCGGGGAATGGTCAGGATGTTGAAAGCTTCAAAACTTTCTACAAGGTCCCAAATTCGATGCCTATAGGATCTCATGCGGATGTTCTTTGCTGCTGAGACTCCTCGGACCTGATTAACTACCAGTTCTGAATCTCCGAATACAATCAATTGCTTGATACCCATTCATTCCGCTAGGCTTAGGCCTTGGACTAGACCCTCATATTCAGCCTCATTATTTGAACAAGCAAATTGGAATCGGAAGGCCCTCAGCAACTTTTCATTCTGTGGGGATATTAGACATATCCCTGCTCCAGCTCCAACTTTGCTCCTTGCTCCGTCAAAATACAATGTCCACAGCTCACTTACTTGGTCATCGTCGGGTTCTTTGACGACCTTCGGAAGAACTTGGTCTTCGTCATAGATCACATATGTGCCTAAACCGGTAGCATGATAATTTCCGAAGGGATCATTATTTATATGTTCACTCAACAGAGCATCTTCGCTATCACTTCGGTCTCCGTAGACCTTCTCCTCCTCTAACAGTTCGACATTGTACATGTCTTGCTTGGTGATGGAGGTATGTGTGGCTTCAAAGTTAATCAGGGCCTCGTTTGCCACATGTTCGGAATGCAGAGCCTCCGATTCTATCTTCATCTTTGTGCCATGTTTGGTCCTAAGTATTAGATGTGACCAATCTAAAGACAAATAGCCGCCCACTTTTGAAGTAAACTCTCGAGAAAGGCAAAGACCAAACATTGGCGGAACATCTATGATCACTATATCTTGCGGGACCGTGATACTCGGGCAGGCAAATAGAGTCACCGGAAGTGCTTTGATGACACCCACAGTATCAACCTTATTTCCATCTAGCTGCATCACCCCTTTCTTCATAGGTTTGTAGCTGAGTCCCAAGGCTTCGGCTATTAGTTTTGGCATAACCGTGGTACTAGCACCAGAGTCAATCATAGCGTTGTGTAATAGTTTCTCCCCTATGATGAGAGTCAAGAAGAAGGGTTGAGGTTTTGGCCTACCTCTGCCTTCCGCATGGGATTCCATCGCTTTGTTTGCGACAACCTTAGTTGGTGGCATTTGATAAACCGCCTCGGTACTGGCCAAAGGCTCGGTTAGTATTGGGTCCATCTGTTGCTGAAGCGCTTTTTGGAGTATGGTCTTCTGCTCTGGGATAGCTAGAATGTCCCATAAAGACATATTAGCAAGTGATTTCTTCAACTGCTCCACCACATTAAGAGGTGAGGAGCTCGGAGATTTCTGCTCCTTGGCTTTTGTTATAATAATTTCCTTCTGCCATTGAGGAGACAAGGATTCGGTCAGCCCACCAGGAATTTGATCTGAAACGTCTTTGCATTGCGGACTGTCCGAAAGTGAAACAACGGCCTCACCGGTGAATCTTCTCTTGGAGCGTGTATTATAGTCAGACTTTATCCGCGGCGTTTCGGTAATGGACGTGTCATTTGCAAACACCATTTCCTCATCTTCCATCCATGAGAAGAGCGCATGATCAGGAACAATGTCGGATTCTTGCTCTAGGGACATTCCTTGTATTTGCGCAGTAAGGACCGCATTCTCCATTGCCGGGGCATATCTGTATTCTTCGTTCTCAGTCGCAATACCTTGACTATGTTGCTCTGCTATCCTTTGTTGTAAGTTGCCACGCGGACAATTTCGGGGCATATGCGCATCGTTGCAAGGGAAGCACCATGGATTGATGTCATCAATAAGATTGTTTTGTCCCGCAGTTAATTCTCTGCTAGAGCTCGGCGACGCACCTGCCAACGGTGTAGGCACCGGAACTATTTGGTTCATAGCCGCCATTGGTGAGTTAGTGCGATGCGCATTCTGATATTGATTCTGCTGATAGGTAGGCCGCCCACCTTGATAGTTCTAATACGCAGGCCGCGGAGGCATTGCTTGATTCCGGCTGAAAGCATTGTTATATCATTCACCATAGTCCGTAACATCTCCTTAAGGTCGCCCATCTCATTCTTGGGAGAACTCAATGTAGAGGCCAAGTTTTCAGGAGCGGCTGTATATGAGTACGCTGACTGGGGAGTTGTTGGCGCACTGGTCGATGCCACCTCTTGTGCTACGTTCGATATCTCAGGAAATATCGGCATAACAGGTCGAGGAGGAAATTTCCCATAGTCTATCAAGTGATTTTCTGCTTTGATAGCGGTGGCATATGCATCGGGTAAAGTGGCTCCTCCCAGAGACTTGATCATCATAGAAATGTCAGGATTGATGGAATTTAGATAGAACATGAACGCCAACTCAAGGTCGAAGCGATGGTCAGAAATCACCAACCCTGATGTTCCATTGAAGAACCGGCTGAAATTCCGGGTGCTTGTTTGATGACGTATAACCGATAATATTACATAGCTAAGAAATCCATCTCCGCCACGAAACCTTCATGTAATCGGATCTCCCGTGTCATCCAAGTGCTGGTGCCGGTATTAGGAGTCAGTTCGTACCACTCCGCAGCTTTATCTTTGAAGGACGCAGCAAGGAGCCTCAGGGCTACATTCTGCGTCGTGATACCATGTACTAGGCATACATCCGCTACATCCTGCAAATGCTCTGCTGGCGTTTTTGTGTTATCTCCAGCAAATTTGGGAAGAGCTTTCAGGGCCGAGACCGGAATGGCACCCCAAACAGCAGGTGCTACCGGAGCTACCAGGGGGCTCCTAGCATCCCATCCTACATAATTTATGTTCGCGGCTGGCAACATGGTGAGAGGAAAGGGTGGTGGGAATGGAACAGTTACTAACTAATTTGCGGCCTGGACTGTCCCAGATGGAGGCACTAGTAAACCTGGGTTACTTGCAGTTTGGGATCTAGTTACAGGCCGATGGCTCATACACCCTTTTAGAAGACGATTTCATTAGTTTGGGTCCCACCGGGCGTGCAAAAAAAAAAGGACAAACTGTTGACGCCAAAAATTGACGGGATAACAGTGCCTTTATGGGAAACTCAGTTCAAGGGGGACCCCTTTGCACCAAACTGAGTGACCTCCGAATTTTAAAGAAGCCGGCTTCTTCTATATAATGGTTTTTGGAAAGGGAAAAGGAAGCAGATATAATGAAACAAATATTAATCTAAGGCGATGCGCAAAAGCTTTTTGATAGGCACGATAAATCATAGACTCAAGGGCCTGAATGTTATTGATATGTTCCAAAACACCGGAAGCTTAAAGCAATAGCATAAACAGTTCATTTAATTGACATAACACAGTATCGCATACATTCTTACTGCTAAGAAGAGTCATTAAGACATGATTTAGACTAGCAAGTTTGCGTTCAATATATAGAAGTCTTCTCAAATGAAATGCTTAAGACAATAAAAAGCACAGTTCACAGTTTAATCAAGACATAAAAAGCAGAAAGGCCGAACAAATAGGCACAGTCTGAAAGTATCTTGCAAATAAACATGCAAAAGAGGCCTGGCGTCTCTTGCTAAAACCAGTATTCTTCCTATAAATCTCGGACCATCTTCCCTCAACAGAGAGAGTATATATAGCCGGAGAGCAAAATCCCACCGCCTGGAGAGTTGTAACAGAAAGATTCCACAATCTCCCGTAATGATGCCCGGATAAGAATATTCCCAATGCCGTTATGAGAGCAGCCAATCAGAGTACAGCATCCAGTTGGTCAGTTACAGGCGTGCCCTTTGTAATGATGGCAGTGGTCCCAACCAGGCTTCGAAGCGACGAGTGTCGTCCACCGCCTTAGAGAACCATGGCGAGCAGCAGTCAATGACACCATCCCGCTCGGCCATCTCACAGCTTGCTTTGATAATCGATGTAAGGCACGTGGCAGCAAACCGCGGCCCGAATGAAAACTCCTTCTCCATTGACCGGGAGCTTGCGGAGAAGTGACACGTGTTCAGGGGACGGAGGCTACTTTGAAAACGGGGAAAGGCCGCATGAAAAGGGGGCGAAAGACGCGTGGCCGCGTTTCGCAACCCGTGGTGCTCTCGTCCCTGCTGTTGTTTTAAAAACAGCGAACCGCTGACACGTGAGCGAGGGTGGGCCCCGCCAGGAAATAAAGAAGGCCAATAGAAATCCTTCGCAGCCCGCCGCAGCATACTCTACTCTTGCTAGGGAAAGATTGTGATACACCGCCACGTACAAAGATGTGGGCCCCGTTTCGCAACCCGTAGGAAACATAAAGCAACAAAAAATGAAGAACCCCGCAGGCGAGACACGTGGGCGCCCAGCACAGCCTTTCAGGGGCCGAACGGGGAGCCGCTTGCCGAAGTTGCGAAGCAAGGAATGCACAACGGGGGAGATCAAAACCTGCCGAGAAGCCGAAAAAGACACGGAGACGCGCAGGCCAGCGCACGAATATATGCAAAAAAGGGAACCCGAAGGGAGCTGCTTGGAATATTATTTCAACAGGAACTATTCATTATTTTTTGTTTCGACTTCCAAGAGAAGACCCAGGCCCGGAGGGTGAGAACGCCCCTGGGCGATAAACAACCATGACGAGGTGAAGTTCTGGTTGTGAACTTGAGGGTAGTTTGGAGGTTTTTGAAGAATCAAAAACATGGGTTTTGTGCATTGCATTATGTTTTATCAATCACATGTCCTTTTAACCCGTGTTGTTCATTTTAAACTTTAAAATCATGAAAACTTGCTCGGGAGGGAAAACGGTAAACCTACCTCGGACACTCTATGCGACAAGGTGTGAAATCCACCCACGATCGCCAAGTGATGACAACGGGTGCGAGGGCGACGATTGACGAAGACAGGGATCCTCTCTGGCAATTTCTTTGACCTCTCTCTGCAACACTGACAAGTGAGAATGACAGGTTGCTCAAGATATTTATACTCACACCACCATTAATGGTCGTATTAAATGCAAGTATGACAAATAATTGGGTTGGTGGATTTTGAATTTGTGAACGATGGCGGGAGGTCTGGGGCTTGGAGGCCAAAAAGACATGAGGCAAAGGGGAGGTCGAGGCTCGGAGGGCAGAGTTCTACCAGAGGTCTGCTGTCAGGAATGGCAAAGCCCTCACGAAATTCTGAAAGCGGAAGTCCGGAGGTTCAGGCCCGACAGGTTCAAAGGCAGCCGAGAAACATTACAATTTTCATCGGATGGAGAACAGGGATCTGGGACCCGGGGCCTGAGAAGGTAGAATCCATTCGTCGTTTGGGACAGTGGACACAACGAGGAAACTTGGCCAAGGAGACCCGAAGGGGCAGGCCCGGCCAGGCCCAAGGCCGCTGACAAAGGCAAATTGCCAGAGAGACCCCGCAAGGCACCAGAACTTGACAAAATTAAAAGGGAGAAGTACGGTCAACTTAAGATGAGACTTTGGAGGTATGTTGACCACCTAGGACACCAAAATGAGGCACGCAAAATGAGGCAATGTCAAAAATGACCCGATAAGGCGAAAGAAAAAGAGGGTCCCCGTTCCGAACGGGGCGTGTGTGCTGAGGGCACAACAGGTACTATAGTTCAGTACTATTGCGCGACACTATTCTTGTGCACTGTAGCAGGTACTGTAGCAGCCAACAATAAATGTATTCTACATTGCATCTTCAATGTCTTTATAACTTGCAAGTAGATATTCATTAAACCCTTTTGTATTCTTTCCTTTTAGCATAGACTGGACCCCTGTATGAAGCCCATAGTCAAGCAATAATTCAACTGATATTTCACAGCCTCAAAATTGCAATCAATGGGAGTGATCGTTCCCAAAGATCTCAAGAATGGCAGAAACTCTAGCTGGCTCCTTCACCAAATAATCACATCAAGCAAATATCAATTCCTGGATGGCTAGAATGAGCTCTTAAGTCCCTTTTTATTCTTTTAGATTATGAGAGATCAAACACTTTCCTGGCCAATGTGGGATAAAAGATATATTCCCACTTTAAATTATTCACTTAAAGCACTTTATAATATTAAAGTGACTTTATTATTATAAAGTTACTTTATAACTTTATAATAACATCAAAACATTTAAATAAATCACTTAAGTCACTTAAATTTTAATATCTCTTGATTTACTTGTCTGATTGCTATGTTGTCTGAGCCAGGAGTCGACTCTCCATGTTCTCCTTATGATCAGATGCTCGTCTAAAAATAGAAACCTTGAACAGTGACCTACTATAAATAGTAAGTATGTGAAACCAAGTCAAACGAAGGCTGAGCTTTGACCCAACACTGAACTCTGAAGGAGAGAAACCACTGTTCACTAACAAAAAGGACCCTCTAACCAGACATATTAGCCTACAAGGGTCAGGAATAGGCTAAATCCACCAAACTCTGATGCTCACAAAATTGGGGACATTACAAATACATAATGAAACCGAAACATATTAAAATTATATTCGTTGGATAGCTCGTTTCGAGGACTACTTGATTCTAGTTGGGTTTGTGAATTCTTTTCCATTGCAGTCTTCAACTTGAGCTCTGAAGTGCAAAAATTTAGGTTCTTTTTATGTCCTAGGGGAAGAATAAGGGATAAGGGGAGTTCATACGAACCTCTAGGGGTTTGAGCGAACCACCCTTCCATAATGCATTTTGTTTGGTTTTTGGGCGGGAAAGAATTAAATGGGTTCATTCAAACCCTGTTTCAAGCAAACCCAAGTTATGGGTTCGCTCGAACCAATAGGTTTGTATGAACCCCTAAAATCATTTTTTGTCATGGAGTCATTTTTTGTGATTTTTCCTTCCTCACTTGAATTGTAAACCACTTTTGTGGGTTTACCCTTTTCAAATATTTTTTTTTTTATATAATTGGAGTGTTTTTTATATTTTAAAATTAATTTATGATGAAACTGCTCCATAAATTTGAAATGTCAGGTTTTCATATTTTTTTAATAACTTTTAATTTGTTAATTTTATTGTTAAGAAAATTATGTGGCATCAATCTATAAGAAATTATTTACACAATAAAAAAAATAAAAAAATAATAACTTTAGGTCAAGTTATTGTGTTCGTACACAAGGGTTTTAAAAACCAACAATTATGGCCAATAGAAAATTAATAAATGAAAAATATGGAGAAAAAAATTATAAAAAATATCCTCATCAATCTTCATTATAATACATATCTTTCCACAAAAGGAATTATAAAAATACTTTTATTTAAGTCAAATTATGGTGTATGTACACGAGCATGGTATGGTCCTAAAAAAGTGACTTTTAAAAAGTGGTTTTTATACATGAGTATTAAAAACTATTTTATATCATTTGGGTATTAGAATAAACTACATATTTGAAAACTAGACTCAAAATACTAAATTTCATATTACTAAACTTTTTTAAGATTCAATGTGTAAGTTCTTCAAATTTTAAGTTCAAATGTGACAAATTCTGAAAATCAAGAAAAACACTTCCACTTTTTGACCATTTTGTTGACCCAACTTATTGCACCTACCTTAGAGATACCCATTATCACTGCCACCGAAGTTTCCTTCTTTAGGGTTTTATTTCCTAGACACTTTCCTATCAAGTTTAAATAAGACCATGCAAACGAATAGTCTGCCTTACCCTGTAGAATCCCCTACTTGCTTGTTTTTAAGAAATTGGCTTTGTACGAAGTTATTTAGTTGGTTGCTAAAATTTATATCTACTTCTCTTATCTTCTATCTTTATCTTCAATTATCTCAGTCTTATTCTATTCATTTGATCTATCATCATATTAGTCCTATCATCATGCTATTGGTTTTATGAGCAACCACATTCCTCCATCAACGCATCAAAAGAGCGAATCAAGTGGAGCTAGGGTGCACTCTACTTCAACTCTATCTAAGGAGAAAGAAGGGTTTAAGGTGAAGGTATTTTGTATATTGCATTATATTCTATATTATTTACCTCTAATTCATTTTTTTCTCTTCAAAAATTATTCAAAAAAATTAAATCAAATTTGATAGAACCTATCTATAAGAAAAAAAATCAAATATGAAAAATATAATATAAGAAGGAAATTTCTTAAAGCCAAATTCTACACTGTGTAAGTTAATTTAAGTTCAACAATAAACTTTAAGAGGACATATCACACCTCCATTAATAAATGTAGGTTAATTAAATAAAAAATCAATTGAAAATAAAGTAACCTAGATAAATGGAGTAAAGATAGATTACTATAAAGATATTAAAAAATTAAAGTGTGAGGGATAGAAGTACTTAGCTCTAGGATGAATGATAGGGAAATATTATTGATGTCTTGTTGGATCCGCTTTTCACTAACTATCTAAACAAAAGTTCTTAATTTGATGAATATTTCAATATTTAAGTACTCTCATAAAAGTGTGACTCAATCTCAATCCCTTCAAGTTCAAACCCAAGCACTATGAACTTGATATATCATGTGGAATTGAATTGAGCCACATGAGAATGTTGTGACAAAATGTAAACCTAAAAAATATGATAAGATTTTCCTCCTTGGTACATCTAAATTTTTCAAGGAAATATTTACAAATACCTTTAAGGAGATGTTGAACGTAGTAAGTGATCATTTCCTCCTAGGTCAATCATGTTGCTCGACTAGAAAAATAATGATTCAATGGAGATAGAATATATTATTTTGTAAAATGCAAATGACTTAGAAGTAATTGTGATCCTTTTATCCTTTTAGAAATTGAAATGAACTCTAATGATTTCACATTGTAATTAACTTTTGCAATAAGTTTACAAATACTAGGAAAATTATCATGTCACACAACATATGTGCAATCAATTTATAATTGTTAATGGAAAGGAGTGAAAAAAATTGAATTTAAATTTGAATAGTTAAACTTTAGGTTTGATCCTTCATGCCTTGGGATTGAATCAGATTGATCTTGAGCCATTAAAAAATGAATAGGCTAAAATAATTA
This sequence comes from Sequoia sempervirens, assembly GCA_007258455.2. Taxonomy (NCBI): domain Eukaryota; kingdom Viridiplantae; phylum Streptophyta; class Pinopsida; order Cupressales; family Cupressaceae; genus Sequoia; species Sequoia sempervirens. The sequence continues at coordinate 285,041,389 of VDFB02373365.1, read as the reverse complement.
TTTTGAGCTAAGAAATAAATTTATGGAAGGAATTGCATAAATGAGGGTTGAATAATGTTAAGTGATGCAAATTCATAGAATATTGTGAAAATGAGAATAAATTAAGATGGATAATAATTGTCCTAGGACCCAAGCCTACAAAACATTATACCATTGTCAATATCATTACATTAAGAGATTTATGTCAAAATAGACCTGGAGCTAAATGGGAAATGGAATAGGTATGATAATATCACAATCACGTCTATAATTAAAAATAAAGAATGCCAATTAATATAAGCAAAAGGCTATAAAATTCTATGGAAAAACAACAATGTAGGGGAGAGGGGCCTATAATGGAGCAGGGTCCAATAGTGGGGATAGAAGTAGTCCTCAATGGGCCCCATAGTGGAGCACTTTAATATCCAATTGCAAAACACTTTTTATCCATAAAGTACGCAAATTGAGAAATCATGTGATGCCACATCAGCGCACCAATAAAACATGACTTACTGCACCACTATCGGTCTCACTTTTTTTTGGGCCTTTTTGGATGCCTCAACAAAAAGTATGTTGATATGGCATCATATTTGATGATGTGGTCCTAAAACGAAATATAGAAGCACATGAGTTGCCAAATAAATTGTTGTACAAAAGTGGGAGTGATTTGAAATTTCCACATAAGATTTTGAGAAACGCGAAGTTAGGGTGCTCCACTATAGGCCCCTCTCCCCTAGCTCTCTAAGTGTCATTTATTAATTTATAGATTTTCACATTTCTACTTTACATGATTTCTATATATAAATAAAGTTCAATGTTTTTTCTTATGATGAAAAAAATTAGATTTTGGTGTGGTCTACTTTGATTGTTTCTTTCCTAGAATTCTATTATGAGCAATTTTTCATTAGGAAAACACTTTAAAGGGTGATTATATATTACATTGATTTTAAAGAAATTTTTATTTAGTGGTGAAACTGAATAGTTCTAAATGAACTTGTTAGAGATCAAACCTTGTTCAAAGTAAGACTTTCAACATTATAAAGAATGAAATTAAGATCATGTTTACAAGAATTTCACAAAATAAATACATCTTAATGCTTAACTTTTAGTTGAAAAATAATTATTTAAACTCATCTTCTTAAATTGAATTAGAAAAATAATCTAATTTGATATTTATCTACAACTATCAAAAAAAAATTAAATTTAAAAAAAAAAAAAATTCTTAATATCTATAGATTACATATATACAAAATTGCATTATTTCACATGGTACTATATATATAATCCCTGGGCTGTCAATAGAACAACCTACCCTAATATTATGTCCTTGAATGTTTCCTTTCTCATAGCCCTAGATTTGAGTCATATTTTCTAATTTTTAATGTATCGCAGAAGCGTAGAAAAGGTTGGATAGCAGTACTATATTGAAAAGAGAACAACTTTTGCCCATATCTGCGTGGAAAAGTTTGATTATTTAAGTATTTTCTAACGCATATAGGAAAGTTCTGCTAGATTATTAATTAAAATTGTCGTTTGTGCTTAAATTTAGCAATATAAATTGTAGAAATTTGATATTATTAATTGCCCGTTTACCGACTTTGTAAGCCAAAAATTAAAATTAAAACACAGTTTTGACAAATACGAGGCATTTTTCTTAGCGTCTCGAATTAGAGTTTACATTAAAATAAAAATGTAGTGAATCTCAATTTAAGCTTTGGTGGGACATAGGCAATTGCCTAGAGATACCCGTTATCACCGCCACCGAAGTTTCCTTGTTTAGGGTTTTCTTTCCTGGGCACTTTCCTACCAAGCGTAGGCGGGACTATGCGGACGAATAGCCTGCCTTCCCCTTTTTCAGTGCAGAAATCCCTTTTTGTTCTGAAGAAGTAGGCTTTGCACGAAGTTATTTAAACTAAATCCTTGCTGTAACAGATACAAAAGTTAAGCACAACAGAAACAGAGACGTGTTTTTTTTAGGTTTTCTAGTGGAAATACATTAATTTATTATTGTATTGTATTATTTTATTTAGTTTTAAGATTATTTGAAATATATTTAGTTTTATTTATTTATATTGTTTGTTTTATTTTTAATTGAATTTTTTTAATACAATTTTAATTTTTAAATATATAGAGTTAAAATAATAAAATAATTTTTTTTATAATTTTTTTGAATAAAATAAAAAAAATATAAAAATAATTTTAAAACAAATAAAAATAGTTTTCCTAATAAGAATAAAAATAGTTTTTCTAATAAGAATAAAATAAAATATTAACATGTCTATACAATCATTTTATAAAAGTTCAATTAATACTTAATTAAAGCCTCATAAACATATGATTGATGTTTATTTTGTCTTCTCATAACTCTATATAATTAGAATTGTTGTCTAATTATTGGCTATTAAACATGTTTAGTTGTGTGTATGCCACTTATAAAGTTGTGAATGATGTGAGTTTGCAAAGTTTTGTATAAAATTTCGATTGGAACCACTTGTGAAAAAGTACATTTGTTAATGGAAACCAGAAGCATCCAATCATAGGCTAGTGCATTTCACATCTTACTAGCATGAAACAAGGTTTGCAATAATTGATTGTTGTGCTTAAATTAGTATTGTTTATTCACTATAACTCCAATTGTTGTCTTGTGATTAAACATTAGTGATGGAGAAATTATTAATAATTTGACTCATTGTCATAAAAGTCTATTGGAGTTTTGCCATAAATTGTAGGCCAAGTTTGATGTCCATATGAAAATTTATATATTATAATTTAGTGAATTTATTAGATTAGCGATGAAAACTATAACAAGAGGTAAAATTTTATAGTCAAGACAATAATTCATTTACATCAATTAGATAAAAAAATATTTAAAAATATATATTTTTAGTTCAAAAAGTTTACATCACAATTACAAAATATAGATATTTTCTTTGAACAAAAAAATACAAACATATAATTTGTTCATAAGTATAAACAATAATAGTTAAAAATTAATAATTGAGAATGAGACGTTACAAAAATTTAGTTTAGAATTATAATAAATTAAGAAATAAGGGATCATGGCTCTAGGAAAATTCACCGCAGTAATTCACCGATAAAAAATTCACCGCCAACAATTCATCGTGGGAAAATGCATGGCCATGGCAAATTCACTGCTAGCAATTCACCATGGCAGAAAATTAACCGCATTAATATTTTTAATAAATATTAAAGCGATTAATTTTCTACCTCAGTGAATTGTTGGCAGTGAATTTTACCTGGCGGTGAATTTTTCATGGTGATGAATTTTCCCATGGTGAATTACTGGCCCGATGAATTTTCCCTCAGTGAATTGTTGGTAGTGAATTTGTCATATGCCAAGGGATTATATAAGAAAATGTGGTTACTTTTGAGACTTGATATTTGAGTAGCAATATAATAATATTTTTAATGCGGGAATATTTAATTCATGGCTTGAAAATAGTTGTTATTTTCAAGATTCAAAGGTGTCTTATTTAAAGAGACTCTCATATCTTGGTTGAGATGATTGATGCCTCAAAAGTTGTTGACTAAGGCTCTTTATCTCAAACCTGAGCTCATAGATTTTGAGGTTCAACATATTATAACAAGTAAGAATAAGCTGATGGGATATGTGTATCCAATTTGTGGCTAGCATAAATCGTAAATAACTTGTGGGGATATGTGTATTTGATTTTTTATAGTTATGGTATATAAAAGGATATCTCTTGTGTTCAATTTGTTGAAATTAGTTGTCATAATCAAAGGATAACATGATTGATGAAGGGATATCCTCATCTACACTAGCATACACATATAATCTTGCATAGACCAATATTTTCCTAGACTTGTTGACATCATCAATCACCATAAGGCGTTTAAAAATTTTCAATGCCCATCACTACTTTATCTTCCTAATATTCAAAAGGTGGGCCAAGAAGCCTAGCCCAAATAGGGAACACATTAATATCACCCATCTCTTGCTTAAGAAATTGTTTTTATTTTCCTAGGAATAACTCTAATCTACCTAAAAACTAAGGATCATCAAGTATAGTTCTAGTAAACTTCTCATGATTCAAGAAAGAAATAAGGAAAAATTATTTACCCTTGGCTTAGATCTCAACCTAACATTTTATTTTCTATTTCCTTTAGGCCTAACTCCTAAAGACATCTATATTTGGCCTAAAACTTAGGAATTTCCCAATGAGCATGTTTTTCATTCTACTTGAAGACCTATCAACCACCATGTCAAGGATCCTAAGATAGATGCCACCATTATCTAGGAGCGATTCAAGAGGAAGGTGATTATCATCACAAATGGGATACAATCTTAAGAGAATATTTATCCATGAACTATGAATGTCCCTTCTCTCGTTACTTGGAGTAATGGGGTGCTTGAATTTGAATAGATTTGCTTGAGAGCTCAACATAACCCTACATTTAGGAGAAATATGCACCTTGTTCTATGTCCAATAGAAGAGGATAGATTATTTTATAGCTAGTACTACTACTTGGCCAGTTGGGGAGAGATTATTCTTGCAAGCCAAAACCACACCTTGCCTCATTCCTCCAAACCCCTCAATATCCCCTATTAGGGAAGTGTATACTTGCAATGTGACCCCTCCCTAGTTCATCAATCCTCTAATGGAGAATTTTAAAAATTAAAACATTCATGAAATAGGTCAAACCATTTTTACAATTAGTTACAAGAGGATGCCACTCCATATTTTTCATTGATTTCTACCATATTGAGCTAAGAAAAAAAACCCTAAAAATAGTTAATCATTCACTCCAATAAAAGCCTCTTCCTAATTTTCTTCATCATCCTCATCCTCTTATGCATCTTCCACCAACCAATCATAAAATCACAAACCCTTAATTCTAGACATCCGAGTGCCAGAACACTTGTTTGAAAAGCCTCCTCTAGTGTCCTTCCCCCTCTTTCCACTTCTCATTGCCCTCTCATTAGGCTCCAACTTTGTTACTTTATCATTTTCATCAAAATATTCTAGCAAATTATGGCATTATTTTATCTAAATGACTTTATCTTTGTTGATTTAATAATTATATTTGCAAAGAATAATTCAAGACTAGATATTTCTCTACTAATAATGTATAATCTCATTGAGGATTTAGGTCAAGTAATATCTCCATTCTTTGTGGTAAAATGAATCCTACATTCATAAAGTATAACATGTTCTAAGAGACTACCTATTATTCCTAAAGACAACATGTCATTATTCAACTTCAAAATTATTTGTGTAACATCTAATTCAAAACTTGGGATAGATGATTAACGTGGTTTTGATATGAAATTAAAATTTCCATTATAATCCCCTATCTCATTGAGTTGATGATTTTCATATTGTTCAACTCTAAGTTGGATACTATAGTCCCTTTTGTCCTCATTGGTGCCACTACTATATGTTAAAATTACATTTAAAGAATGTGTCATTCTCTCCTTTATTTGTGTTGTTATTTTTTGAAAATTGAAGAGAAGTTTCAATACCATTATGTGCATTAAGAATGGTTGCACAACTATTGATATTCTTGAGACTTTTAACAAAGTCAACCTCCTTTACATAGGTATTTTTGCAAGGTCATGCGCTGACATCATTTGACAATATGACACAGCTGTATTCATTTGTCAGGGATTTGTATCCATTTGGTCTATAGAATCAAACATGCTCATCTTCCCTTATTTTGGATTCACTCATAACTATTTGATTATTTTTTCTTGTAGCATTGAGTATTTTTCCATTGAAAACTCTTGAGTTAGAATCTTGGGAAAATATATTAAGAAAAAGAAAATCTTGTTTGATATTTCTTGTCCTAAAGAAGTGTGAGGAAATAATCATAGAAAATGCCCATTGACTACTCAAATAGATGAACTTGGAAAGAAAATACTTTTAACTAGATTTTGAGAGATCATGTGGGCCAAATATAACCAAATACATTAGCACTAAGCACATAAAGTGCAAGAGCTAAAGGAAATCCTTGTTGGATGGACTAAAATGCCAAAAGGCTTAGATTATTGGCCTTAATGGTGATACTAGTTAGGGCATTAGAAAAGAGAATTTGAAAAATTGAATAAAATGGGTCTCAAATCCAAGTGCCTAAAACATGAAAAGAATAAAAATTTATTCAATGTGGCCATATGCCTTAGTGAAATCAATTTTAATAAACATTTTAGGCCTTTGAGAACACTAGGCCCATTCTATCCCTTTCTAAACAATAGTTTTTCAAATATGTATTGTGACTTAATAAGACCAATTTTCTTAGGTAAGATAAGGTAGGGAAGGATCAATCGAATCTTGAGAGAAAGATATTTGGCAATAATATTGTAGGAGACATTTGATAAGGCTATGGGTTGTTGGTTATATATTTTCTCTAAGTCACTAGCTTTGGGTATGAATTTAATATTCCCTTTGTTAATTATGTTTCCTAATGAATTCCCATTAAAGGCTTCCAGATAGACCTGTCTTCTCCCACAATATCTCATATTTTTTATAGAATTCACATTAAAAGTCCATCCAAGCAAGGGCATTATCTTTGGACATAAATAATTTGACCTCACAAAAATCAACCTTTGTGGGAAATTGATCACAAAGAATATGCTAAGAAGTGGAAACTTGGCAAGACACCACCTTTAAGGATTTTTGTATAGCAATATCACAAGATGGAGTATAATTTTAATAGTAAATACTTGCTCATAATCTTGAAAAAAACTTGAAGAATGTGTGAAATATTAGTGAAGAGTTCTTAACCATCCTTAATTTTTGTAATGGCTTGAGATATATGATGAACTCGTAGAGAATGAGAAAATTATTTAGACCACAAGTCTCCAATTTTAATTCAATGAAATTGAGGTTTGATTTGGGTACCATGATTAGAGTGGAATCTACAACTTGCTTTTGATGCCAAAGCACAACCACTTGAATTTGAGCTTTCAAGTCAAAAACTTGAGCTTCCAATGTATTGATGGCTTGGTGGGGCTCTGAGGTTGTGACCTTATAGGAATAATGGTGGAAATGGACTAGTTGTCACCCATGAATGTGAAGGAAATAGGTAATACTATTGATGGCATCATTCGACTAGGCTATCCAACTTATCGCATTCATGAGACATGGTTTCAAATTTGAAACATGAATATGAACTAATGTGGCCTTGCAAGTGAGTAGTGATTTGTTTACAAAAATTTGAGTCTTCCTAGCCTTTGATTTGGTAGGTTTCCACCCAATATAAAGTTACATTGGAAAGTGGTTGGAAAGGACAATGTTTGACAAAGGATCCATAGACATAAAGTGATTGAGTAGACAACATTTCTTTATCAAGTTTCTTAAGGACCTTGTTAGATCCAAATCAAAGGTTACTCTATGTCTACCATATCATATGATTATGGCAACAACCAACATTAGAATCATAAGCCCTAGCTTATTGTGCATAAAATGCCATGCATTTTTTTCACCAAGTGTGTAGTGCATAGATAATGTCCCAAATTTATAATAGGATATTTCAATTATATTAAAATCATTGCATAAAATCCAAGTGACTAGACAAATATTAAATTTGTAATCCATCTCTAAAGAGTGCATCTCTAAATAACACCATTCAAGACATGAACATTAATAACTCCATATGTGATTATTGTTGTTGAAAAGAGCCCATGTAATGCTCAGTTGGTGGGGTCACATCCCTCGTCAACTAAGTGTGTATACCACCTAGGAGAGAGAGGTGGAAATGCAACCTTTATCCATTTCATGATGACTACAAGAGAAATTATTAAAAGGTTGGATAATATGATGTATGCTACAAAAAAGTAAAACTTTAGAAGCTTTAACCCCTTTGTAAACAAAGAATATCCAAATCTAGAAAGTTTTGTCGACTTTCATGAACATAATACTTCTATGGGAGTTTTATTATTTAACATGAACATTCTAGGAGAGACAATTCATGAGTAGGTGTTCAGAGTTAGCTTATTATCTAATTCATCTAGAGTTGACTAACTATTATGAAGAAACATTTCCTCTGAATTAAAGGTTCCTATCTAGATGGTAAGTTGGATAAGGTGTTATTTCTCTTGTTCGTATTCTCCTTTTTGCATTTACCCTAGTGGGTTGCAAGATCTACATTGCATTATTGGGGAGGGGAAGTACATCAAGCAATGGTATCTTTTTGAGAAACTAAAACTAAAGAAACTAATATAACTTGAGAGAATTTGGACTCGCTAATAGTCTTCCCATGAGGGGAGTCAACAAATTTCTTTATATCATGAAATTTTGAATTTTTATTTTAAGATTTTGAGGATAGACCCTTAGAGCTTGAGGGTGGTTTAATTGAGGGACCATTATTACTAAGATTATTGGCTTTGTTGTTGATGTGAATAATTAATCTATTCACTATACTTTAAAAGTGTACTTAGGTTGATGAGGTTAGACAACATCTTGTCTAATTGAATCTGCAACCTTTAAGTTTCTAGAGGTTATCAAGTTATTTGGTTAACCTCATGCACACACCTTTTGTGGTTGGAAGACTTTTCATCTCATCTCAAAGGTCACTCAACACTTGGGACATAAGGTTGATGAATTGGTCATAGAGGTTGTTGGTTTGCACACTCTAAGTGTTCCTAAGGTTGACACCTATAGGACATTTGTCTACTCATTTGTGCCACATTATGAGGCACTTGTCAAACATCATCCTTGCCTATATAAGCAAGGCTTTGTACTCAATGTAATTTGGGTCGAATAAATACAAAAGTTATGCATTGTTCATTTGTGCTTGTACTTCATCCC
>VDFB02373365.1:285002485-285032521 GCA_007258455.2 Sequoia sempervirens | reverse complement strand
CTCTCTTTTAAACTCACTTCCACCCCCTTTCCCCATCCCACCCTACCTAGACAACTCTCTCTCTCTCTCTCTCTTAAAATTCTCCCTCCCTCTAAAGATATACATAAATACATACAAGCATAATACATATGTACATAAAATCCTACATCCATACAATATGCATGCACTAATACATATAGGCATACATACATACAAGGATATATACATACATTAACATTAACAAAGACATAAAATTAATGAAGACATAACGCGAGCACGTTATGTCTTGCTTGGCATGTATCCCAGATAATCAAAATGTCAAAACTAGGAAATAACACGAGTGCGTTATATTTTGCTTTGGGAATCCCCGAGCCTTAGCATTGGTATTTTACTTGGAATACCAACCCAAAGGCTTGGAGGGCATTCCCAATGACCAAAGACGTGTTTTTGCAAATTCTACAATTTTTTCACATAATTGAGTTCGTGCTCACCATTAGGATTGCATCTGGTTCAATATCGACAAAATCAAACACATGGGTAATGTTAGGTTCTCTCTTAGCTATCCAACGATGTAAATCTTTTCACTTTTTAACAATGTTAAGCCTTTCATCCATAATTTCTTTTGTTTGTATGTCTCTTTTTTGCCAAAAAGCAGTGTTTGGTTTTTTTTTCGTTATAAATTAACAGTTCATCAAAATTTCAAATAAATTACATTTTTAGAAACTAGACTCTATTCTACAATTTAAAAAATTTAAAAAAAATCAATTACCTTCAAAAAATTTTAGGGGGAGCACGGCCAAAATATTGCTTTTCAGAAAGTGCCCACTTAGAAAATTAGTAAAAAATCAAATATTCATTAAAAAATTATCAAAAAAATTGTGCATCAACTAGATACTGTTAGCTAACTTTTGACCGTAGCGATTTTAAAAATACCACAAAAAAGTTCACCGTGCTCAGGTCGTACAAGAGTTGCTATGTTATGTTTTTCTGACAAAAATAGCACCAATTTGTGTATGTCCCTCTTTTGAACCCCTTAATATCAACCATTTTCAAAATAAATTAGTAGTTTAGAAAGTAGACTCGGAGCACTTCAATCCTTGTTTGTGTTCCATCTCAAAATTTTGAATGTAACTATCCTCAATTTCATGTCCAAGGTCAGTATTTCCTGATTTCAGAAAAAAAGTGGCCACTTAAGCCCCCTTTTTGGGAACCATCTTGGTGCACTTACCCATAAATAAAATTTCTTTTAAAAGCTAGCTTTTCTTTAATTGATAAAATCTCTTTTAGTGAGATTGTGTCTAGGAATATTTCTTTGCAACTAATTTGGGTCCACATGTAGTATAAATGTTTTAAAATTACCAATAAAGGTGAATTACTCAATGCTATAGTACATGTCCTAATCAACATTGAAAATAAGTACTATACTCTCACTAACTTCATCTTCTTAACCTACAATTTGAGGGGCTTTCAAAAAGATGAATTTATAACTTGAAAGTGTAAGTTATTAATTAGAACACACCAAGTTCTTGTCATAGTAGCTTAATGTAGATCAAAATAATTTGTTTCTTGAAAAGGTGGGTTAAGAATCCTGCTTTCCTTATGGGTAGGTCCTTCAAGCATTTTCCAATAGTAGCATTGATCTCATTATTTTTTGGATAACCGATTCAACTTGATAGTTTTTTTACTTCTGTGACTATAGGAGTAAAGGTGTATGAGAGTGTCATTAATGTCTCTTACCTCACCCTAGCCATAGAAAATGTGTATACAACACTAATGAAAGCTACATTTAATGCAAAAATTAAGTTATGTAACACTAATGCACTTAATTTATACTTTCAAGATCATTTCCACCCTGAAAAAGGGAATTGAATGATACACCTTCTTCTTGAAGCTTGTGTTGGAGTTTCTTGGTGAGACAAATTCCACCTTCATAGTAATTGTCTAAACCTATTTTACCTTCAAATATTCCTCTCACCAGGCATGCTTCAACTAGATAGCTTATTCAAACCTAGTGATGGTGTTATTGATCCCCAAATAGGCTTTATCTAGAGTAATATTTTTTGTGCATAAATAGACACCCTCTTCTTTCCCTAAAGCCCTTGATTTTAGGTCGCTAGGAGTAATGATAATTCTTTTCTAGCAATGTTGTCAAAAGACCTTACAATTTTAAAATAATTCCAAATAAATGTTTGGTAGTACCTAGTAAAGCCTAAGAAACCTCTTAGACTTTGAATGGATTTTGTTTGTGTAAAGACCCAAGTAGGTCTTTATTAAAAAAATAATAATATTCCTTTTAGCTTGGAATTATTTAAAATTTAATAAATTAGTACTTTCATTTTTCATCTTTACTTTAAAATTTTATTTTGAAACCAAATTATTATATTTAGGTCAATTTGAATACTCAGGAATTGAAATAGCCAATTTAGTCTAAAGTGTCCAAATGGGACAATAAAATCCATATCCAATATGGGCTAATTTGTCCTTGGGCATATAAGTGGTCAAACAAACCATACCTCTATGTAAAACGGGATAGAAAACTATATAGCCATACGAGCTTGTAAGGAAAGTTATAATAAATTGCTCTGGCCAGAGACTTAGACTCATTGGGACCAATCAGGACCTGAGTCACCTATAGGATATATAACAATACACCCATATATATTGTACCAAGGATCTCCATAAGTTGAAATAAGTAAAAGTCTTGTACTCTCCCTCAGATTTCGTGAAATTGGCCAAGTACAAGACTAATCCACCCTGAGGTTTCTTTTGAGTATCAGAGACTATTTGATATCTAAATTTACCTTATCTTTTTTAAATAAAAGAGGGTAAATTTTTTTATTGTATTAGAGAAGCAATGTAAAGCAAAGAAGGACAACAGAGCCACTAAAAGTCGAGCCATCAAGAAAATTTCAAGAAACATCTCATATCCTCCTTAACAAGCTCTTCTAATACCTGAGAAAGATCTTTGGAAGACTACCCCAGTCATCCATACTCCAAGTCCCCATTTGGTCAAATTCCCATTTAGTCAACCCATCAACCGCCTTATTCCATTCCCATGGGATATGGAAAAAGGTGACAGAATGCAAAGCTTCACCTAGAACAATGGTTTGCTTGACCACCATAACCAACTGGCAATGCATCCCTTCAAAATGCCTCCTATTCACCATGTCAACAACAATCTATGAATCAGACTCATAAATTATCCTTCTCCAACCAAGGGCACAAGCTCGTCTTAAAGCTGAAAGAATACACAAAGCATCCATGAAATTATTGGTTTGCACACCTCTATAAACAAAGAAGAAGAACACCACCACCCCTGAATTGTCTCTGCCAACCTCGCCAACCCCGACATGTCCATGATTACCTCTAGAAGAACCATCTATGTTTATTTTTAATACCTCAAGAGGAGGGGGGCACTGAAAGCCACTTCTTTGGATCTTCCCTCTAGCCATTTGTCTCAGCCTAGGCCAAGAACCAATCTTATCACCAACAGGAAGCCCCAAAAACTGAACCACTCTCATATCATCAGGATCAATAGGGACATATAATTCACATTTATCCACAAGAGTTTCCTAAAGAACCCTCGATAATCTCATCCATAGTTGTCGCACCTAAAGCTTTAAATCCGGAAAAATCCTACTATTTTGTTTCAACTAGATATTCCAAATAATCAAATTGGGACCAATTTTCCAAGCAATATGAAGAAAAGAGGACTTAGCAGGAGGATTCCCCAACCCATTCCAGAATTCAACCAAAGAGGGAGTGTGTCTACATGCCTATTTCTAAACATCCCACCAGAAATGTCAAATCATCCTAGCAAAGGAACACTAAAAGAAGAGATGTAAAGCATTCTCTTCATGGAAAGTGTGCATGACACACATAGAGGGACCCTAAAATCCCCTCCTCCAAATATTCTCCCATGTGAGACATTTATTCTGCACCATAAGCCAAGAGAAGTTACACTTAGGACAAGAGAACTTATTCCAAACCTGCTTCCACCAAGGGACATCAACACATTCGAACAACTGCTTGTCCAACACTTGGTACCTAGAAGCAACCAAGAAATTCCTTTTCAGGTTAGGTCCCCAAGCAAGGACATCCTTCCTCAAAAGATAATTACAAACTCTTCCAACTAGAATATTGGCTAGTTTCTGACGCTCCTCAAATGATCCCCTAGGAGGCCACTCCTAGGGATCCTTCCATTTGTACACATAAACCTGATTCAAAACTTGAGCAGACTTGTAGTCAACCACTTTACACCAACTAGCATCAAGGAACACCCTACATAAGGCCTGGAAATGAGGATATGTTGACATGAGAATAGGATGCTCGTCCCAAGAGTCAAACCAAAATGAAGATTTAGAGCCCCTATTATAGATCCAAAACAAACCTTGCTTAACAAGCTTCGCTCCCCTTTTAAGGGTAGCCCAAATCATAGAACCCTTCCCCAAGAGGTCGAATCTAGGAACTTCCTCACCTTCCACACCCCTTAAATACCTTGAAGTAAGAAATTTAGCCCACTTTTGATGTTGTTGAGAACACCACCTCTAATACAATTTTTCTGCCAAAGCATGTCCATTCAGATAAGCTCGATGTATCCCAAGCCCACCTTCCTACTTAGGTCTACAAATTTTGTCCCACTTGACCAAACTCCACTTCCGTGATAGGAGATTACCAGACCAAAGAAATTGTTAGGAAAGACTCAAAATATTTAATGAAATTGGTAGGGGCAGAGAGCACAAAATACCTATACAAAGGAAGAGCCTACACCATCGAATTCAAAGAGCCATCCTCCCCGTTGTAGAGAGCCACCTGCATGTCCAATGACTAACCTTTTTCTAAAATTTATCAATAATGTCCTGCGAAAACTTCCTAGAAATTGATTAGATAGCAAGAGGGATACCAAGATAAACAAAGGGGGGGAAGCTCATCTAAAACCTAAGAATATGAGAAATTCTCCTTTGAATAAGCTTTAGGGCATTAAAGAAATAGATAAAGGAATTTTCCTCATCAATTCTTTGTCTCGAGGCTACCAAATAAATATCTAGGGTCCTCAAATTCACAACTTCTTCAACTCAAGTGCATACCATAACGGTAGTGTCATCCACAAAATGAACTTGGATAGGAACTCCCATTTAAGGCAATCGTAAGCCTTGACCATATCAAGCTTAATAAACATTGCCTTATCTTTGGAGAAGGCGATGAAATGGATAGCTTTTGTCACAATAACAATCCCATCAAGAATCTGGTTGCCAACAACAAACCCACCCTTCTCTTTAGACATTAACTTGCCCAACCATAACTTGAGATGATCTACAATAAGATTGGTAAGAATTTTATACAAAACATTACATAAGGGAATGGTCTAAAGAGATCCAAAGAATTGGCTCCTTCCCTTTTTAGAATAAGAGCCAAAAAAGTAGCATTCACGACTCTTAGCATTTGCTTGTTCCTATGAAATTCCTGGACCACCTCGAGGAGATCCAACTTGATAACATCCCAAAACTATTGACAAAACTTAGTAGGGAATCCATCAGGCCCTAGAGCCTTCCCCTTCTTCAACAAGAACACTATATCCTCCAACTCAACCAAAGAGATAGGTTTGGTCAAAGAGTCATTCATTTCACTAGAAACCAAAAAAGGAATACAATTTAAAATTTTGGCTTCCCCCTCAAGGACAAGAGGAGGGTCCTCGGTGAACAAAGAGGAAAATAACATAATAGTTTATTCCAAGATTGCATCAAAGGAAGAAAGAGATGAGGTTACCTTGACTTTTTTCCTTAATAGAATTGTGAAAGAAAGAAGTATTTCTATCCCCTTCCTAAAGCCAATCAATACTAAACTTCTGCTTCTAGAAAATTTCCTCCCGCAAATCCCATTCCTCCACCCCTTTTACAACTACAACCTCAAGCTTGTAGTTTTCCTTAGTAAAACCATGGTCTCAGATCTATCTAGTAATAAAATCCGAATGAGCTTAGGTTGACTTCTTATCTTGAAAAAATTAACCAAAATGATACCTATTCCACCTTTTTAGAATATATTTAACATATTGAAGCCTCTTAGTGAAGGTGTACATTGCAGTGCCATGAGATGGCTTACCAGATTGCCACCAAACAGGAACAAGTTCATGAAAGGATGGATCCCGAAGCCACATTAGTTGGAATCTGAAGGATTTTCTTTAGAGTTTCTATAAAGGTTAGCCGAGAATTTGATTGGCCAATGATTAGATCCTCTCCAATTTAAAATATCAGAGCTAGTCAGCCATCTTTCACCCACCCAAAAACAAGAAACCAAGAACTTGTCCAACCTTTCAGAGATAACAACCTCCCCACTTCTCCTATTATTTGAAGTAAACCTCCCATTATGAGGTTTGATATCAACAAGGTTAAAAAAGCAATGTTGTCCCTCAAAAGCTATGAAGAGGGTTCTGAGCGAGCTGAACCACCAAAATTTTCCTCCAACAAAAGAATAGCATTGAAATCACTTGCTACAATCTAGGGAAGCAAAGGAGCAAGAGAGAAGACTAATCTAACATGGGACCAAAGCTGAGACTTACCAAATAGATCAGTTGGAGCATAGACATTAGAGAGAAGGATAACCTCTCTAGACTCCAAGGAAGAAGCAACCAGAGAAATGGGGTGCCTACTAGACATCCACCAAACAAGAACAATTCTACATGGATCCCACAAACAAGCAACCCCTCTAGAGCTAGCTTGTGCTCCCACATAGTGACATTGGCCTCTACCCCAAATCGTAGAGGCCAAATTCATCACATTGTCAATAGACAACTTAGTCTCCTGAAGAAAGATTGTTAGGAGAATAAGAATGAATCAGCTCATGAATAACCTTTTGTCTAGGGATGTTATTCATAACCCTTACATTCCAAGATAACACAATTTCATCTTTGATGATGGGAGAAATGAGAATCAATGGTTCTCACTGATCTAGACTCAACCAAATTTTCATCAATCAACTTAACCTTCTCTTGATCCTTCTTTTGCCCAACCTTAGGGGGGCTCTCAGGAGCCCCCTTCTTGGGGGTTTTTGTTGTAGGCCCAAGGAGGGAGGAGGGAAAAAACCCTTACCACCAACAAAAACCTCCTTCTTTGCATTGAGAATAGAACCAGGTAGGTCCAATCCATCCTTAACCTCTAGTATCATAGATGTCTCCAACTGCTTGGAAGCAGATGTAGGAAGATCTGTGTCCATCTCCGCCTCCTGATCTCTCAACTAAGAGGGGTTAAGAAACATGTTTCCTGATCCTCAAAGTGAACCTCATCTAGCCCACCATTTGGCACCTACATACCCAAGGGAACACCCTCCTCCTGAGCTAGATCATCAAGGATCTCAAATTTGTTGAAGGTCTCCTCTTCTTGCCTATCTCTGAGAGATCACTTTAGGCCCCTACTCTTTTTATGAGATTGAACAAGTACAAAGCCATACTTATTAGCCAACCCCTACTTCATTAGAGATTTCCCTTTATGCCTCTTTAGAGTAGTAGAAGAGGGAGCATTACCCATACCAAGAGCATGAGTGACCCTAGGACATTTCCTCTATAAGTGAACATATTCATGACATATCCTGCAATGGAAACACAAAGTTTCATAGTCTAACTATTGAGTCCAAGAGG
The DNA here is from genome assembly GCA_007258455.2 of Sequoia sempervirens. Classification (NCBI taxonomy): domain Eukaryota; kingdom Viridiplantae; phylum Streptophyta; class Pinopsida; order Cupressales; family Cupressaceae; genus Sequoia; species Sequoia sempervirens. The sequence continues at coordinate 285,024,912 of VDFB02373365.1, read as the reverse complement.
AAGACCCAACATAAATTTCTATCAATTCTGGAAGTAAATTATTTAGGTCGATTTCAACACAAACTTGGGTGAAAGAAATTACCCTTTTATTCAACGTTTGCTATGAAGGTCCAACAAGTTTCCCAAGCAAAAGGGTAATCATCTACAAAATTTAACTTCTCCAATACTCTAAAGGAAAGTGTAGGAGGCACACCCAAACAGGAACCCTGGAAGGAAGTTCCTCCATCGAGTTAAAGCCTGCATGCCATGGTTTAATGAAAAGACCCACTTGATTGTAAAAATATGGGCCACCCTCAAAATCCCTGTTTATCTTAGATAAGCAGGGGAAAATCAACCATGAAAAAATCATTTGCCACCAACATAATGTCAAAATACCCTTCAGGATTCCACATCCTTTGAACCCATGATTCTAGAAATGGGAGCAAGACTTGCATCCCCATGAACTTGCAAATTAAAACATGTTAATAACCAAAATTGGGTGATCCTGAGAATGCTCCAAACAACCATTCACTGTTTTCATTTTAAACACACCATTGTTTGACGTACCTTCATCCTATTTATCCATGCTCAGATGATCAAAACCTCCATCCAAAATGGGAGAGGACATATTCTACCTCTTCACGGCCCCATGGAGTGCCATGCAAGGAAGAAAACCAATTTGCTTGCATGCACCACAAAACCCACAACGAACAAAAGCACAAAAAACCCACCACATATTTTACCAAGCAACAAAAATAAAAAGAAAAAGGGAGAACCCAAGCCTCCACACACCTGAGACCCCTAACAACAAAAAGAGAAAATGAAATGGCTACCCTGCACCATCAAGAACCTTGCAAATGGAGACACATGGCACTAGAAAAAAACCACAAACACAGCTAGCAGGTAAAAAGAACCAAGACAAAGAAAAAAGAAGAAGACAATGACTCCCTAGTCACTTCCCACTCCCACCCGTAGATCACCCTCCATGCATAGCAAAGAACAACCCAAAAATAGATTAGAGCACAGCTAGGGAAATGAAACCCTAGTCCACTCCAGTAGAGCTCTACAACATGCCATCCAAATTTATCTTATCTTTGTTTATAAATTCCCTCATATTTAATTGAAAAAGATTATAATATCTTACTATATCCTTTGTACTTGAGTATTGGAGACATCCTTCATCTTCCATATTTCCTACGTACCTTGTATCCATAGGATCAAGATACTAAAGGATTCTTTATGTACGATGAATATTTAGTTATGGTTTCTAATCTATGTTTAATGTAGCTATGTGAGTGGGTATACAAACCTTTCTAGTTTCTGTATATAAGGAAAGATCTATACCTTTCATATCATGGTAGTCCAATGCATATACTATTGTGTGTGCTTGCAGCACTGCTTGTAGGGAATTTTGTTGTTCTTTAGTCAATGCATTGTTTATGTGTAGCATTTTTCCTGGCATGACTTCTAATGCTTTGGATGATTCTTACACAAATGAGAGTTCAATACTTGGAATGATTGGTACACACTGTTGTGGTAGTAAGGAATGAAAGAGATATGAGATATTTCTTCTGAGGAATTGATGGGTATAATACTTTGCAAGGGGTCTTCTAGGAATGTGAGAAAATCCTTCTATTGCGGGCTCCTACCACAATCATTCTGTATTATGTGAGCAATTAGCTCTTCATCCTGATCATCCAATAAAGGGTTACGTTCTATTGTCATCAAAATCTGTAGGGAATAGTTATCTTCGTCATCCAAATTTGGCCAAATGGTTTGCTCAAGATCAACATAAGGTTGGGCTAGAGGATAGAGGACCAATTTTTTGGTCATTTTCCCATTAGATATTATCATATTTCCAGACCTACAGCCTATGAATGCATTGGCTACAACTAACCATGGTCTGCCTAGGATGAGTGGATATCCTACAAGATTAACCATTGGCTATTAAACTATGAAATTAGCAAGGTATTCCCAAGAATCTAATGCAATAACTAAACCCTCAATGATTCCTTCAAGCTTGACTATTGACCTATTAGCCAGTTGTAAAATAATTGGTGTAGGTCTAAGGTTGGCTAACTGAAGTAATTGCATTGTTTCTTTAGTCATGACATTGATTGTTGCCCCTAAGTCTATCAGGGTGTTCTTGATAAGGGTCCCATTAATCTTAACGTCCACTGCTAGACTACCAGGGTCTGTGTATTAAGGGACTATTATGTTCCCTAACATGATATCTACAAGGTTCCCTAGGACACGAACTATCTAGGGATCCTTCCTTTTCCTCCTTATTTGATTAAGACATAGATCCCTCACAATTTTAGTATAAATTAGGATGTCTTTAATAACTTGGATGAGTAGAATCTTGATGCTCACATCCTTTAATTGACCTGGTATTTTTGTCTTAGCCTGGGTGTGATGTTTTTGAATGACTAAGTGTTTAGGGAAAGGAGGCTTTAGAATTGATGTAGGTTGGTGTACCTGATTTGAATCAAGTTCCAGAGGTGATTTTTCTGAAGCCTCAACTATAGGTTCCTCATCCTCCATCTTAGTGATTTGGGGAGATGAAGGCCTAGCTAGTTGTTTCCTTGATCTAAGGTGAACATCACTCACCTCTACCCCATAAGTGGGGTATTGCATATAACCTCATTAGTATAAGCATGTTGGACAGGCTTGTTGTTAGGACTAGGTGCAGGTTGGGTAGGTATTTTTGGTGGTTTGGGTAGCTGAGATGTAGATTTGATGGAGGCATAATGAATTTTTTTTGGGGTTGAGGAGGAAGCATAGGCTACTGATAATTCATGTTTTGTTGCTGACACTGTTGGCCTTTTTGCCACTGAGGCTACCACTAGTTTTGTTGTGTTGGCTATTGGGGATTGTAATTGGAACCCTGGAAATTTTGTTGTGACAAAGGGTTTGGTTGTTGCTGGTTCCAATTTTGCTGCTCGATTGTGGCCATTGTGGAGGGGTTTGCCATTGATTTTGATTAGTTGGCTAGGGTTGAGAATTCTAAGCAGAAAAAAAAATGATTTCCAATGGGAAAGGATGAATTGAAGTTCAGAGGTTCATGTGGCATACCTTTTTCCTTGTTGCCATAATTAGAGTTGTTTGAATAATGATCAAGGTCAATAAAGTTTATGTGTATGTGTTATAGATCTATCAATCGATCATCATAAAAATATGTTCATTGTGTTTTTCTTTCACATGCCATTTCATTATTTACACAAACAGTTATACATGTAGACTAGATGAGCCCCACACAGGCATAAACAAGGTGGGAAGAATAAAGAAGAAACAAGAGCTCACGTAGCATTGTTGCATATAAGTGACCTATAAAATTTTGATTGTTTTGATTTCTATTTCCTTTTACAAAGAAGTTCGAGGAAAGAGAAAAAATGAGAAAAAAAAATTCTACAAAATTGAGTCCTATATGAAGCCATCGAGTGTTGCAACACTAATGTGACATGGAGGTATGTGCAGGATCATGATGGGCCAAAAAGTGGCAATATGATGGGTATGTGGCTGACGCTTTTTTACCCAAAATTGTTGAAATGAAAATAATTTTTAAAGGAGATTCTCATCTTTCCACTGATATAAATTATGCTTTACTTTAAATTTAATAAGTAATTATTATTCATTTTCTATTCAAATTACAACTAAAGTCATGATTGATAGGGTGATTGAAAAAAATCTATAGATTTCAATTGTTATCAAATTTTTTGAATCCAAAACATGTGTCACATTCTATGCTTTGCATAATATAGGATTAAGAAAATAAAATTTGAATTTCATGAAGTTTTGACCAGGTTAAGGTGGTCAGACATACGATTTTTATATTTTTTTAAAAAGTTGTAATAAAAAAATCATAATTAATTATTTACTTAAAAAAATTACAAAAAAATATGCATCACATCGGGGCATGAGTCCTCTACTTATATATAAAATATTATAAAAATATTATCATTTTATTGTGGTTAGGGTGGTCAAACGACACCTATTTCTTATTTTTTCCCTGAATTTAAGTACCACTGCATTGAAATTTCAAATTTTCACCAAATAATTTTTTTTCTTTTTTGAAAAAACCTAGTAGTTTAGAAACTACATTAAATTTGCTACAAATTAATATAGATAACTTATTCAAATTTTTACGTCAATTTGCCTAACTCTATTTTTTTTTAATTTTTTGCCACTTAAGGGCCTGCTTTTTCCATGATGATCTTGCACATACCCATGGTCATTCAGTGACATCTATCTATAGTTCTACCTATAGTTGTTTTCATGGTGTGATGAGTTTTTCCTCTTTGTAATGCCAAACTTTCTAGATCAAAGGTGTTTCAGTAGTGGTTATGGACCTACAAGATGACCTTTAAATGCTAGTAAAAAAAGATCAAAAAAGAAACAAGATAAACAATGTTCACCTAGGAATATGAAAGTGACTAATGGTCATTTTTCTTGAAGGTAATGAAATTCAGAAGGACTTGAGTTTATTTAAGATATTTTTGATTCATAAGAAGATCTTTGTTTAGAGTGAGAAGGTTGGTATTCATTTGCATTTTGTGAAATGGAAATTCTATTAGACAAATATTCTAGTTTTAATTTTCATACGATGGAAAATGTATATTCAAATGCAAGAAAGAAGCAAAAGCAATTAATGCAAAAAATCCTAAAACTTCAACAATTCAGATTCAAAGTGGAAGGAAGAATCACTATGCCAAATCACATAAGTAATTTGAGATCTCTCCCTAGGTAGCTAGTAGAGTCAAGGCTCTAATAGATGATGACAACTAAAGCTATTTTATTAAAAACTTTTCCTTTAAAATATAATAATGTTGTTTTTACACTAATTCAAATAATCTCTTAATCTTTAGAGGATATGATTTTATTCCTTTTAGTAAAAGAAAAGAAAACAAATGCAAACGATATAGAAGTTGATTCTCAACAACATAATGCATTATCTTTATGAAGCAATAATAAAAGTTGAGATACAAACAAATGGGAAACTGAATGTTTCTACTATAACAAAAAGGGTCATCCGATTTGGTCTTGTAGAAATCGAGCTAGTGACATTCATAAAGGAAAACTCAAAGATAGATCACAAGGAATTAACTTATCCTATGTTGATGATGAGGATCTAGATGATTATTTTGTTGATGATTTTTATTTTTAAGGTATTAGGAATGTTTTAGTACTTTGAGCTTTACAATCAGAGGTAGGATTTCCATCATCCCAAGTCAACTTCTCACTTTGAATGGTGTTTTGCATGATAATCTTATGTTTTTATTTTTTCCTTTGTTTTCTTACTTTCATTTTTTTATGTTGACAGATTCATAGAATTCTTATATTGTGAAGTTCCTTTTTGAAGATAGATAAGGACTTGGTGAGCTCAATATGGACTATTGTCTAGATAGTTCATGAGCCAATGATGAGAATTATACCCTTATGAGAGTCATGAAACAACTTGATAGACCTCTATCAATGTAGATCAACATGGATTGTTATCCAATAATTTGAGGGATCTATGATTCAAGAGTTTGGGGAGGTGTTAATCCAAGAACTTAGGAATTCAACTCAAAGCTACATCATTCTAAAGGTTATGAGGCAACTTGAAAGAGTTCCACCTAATTCAAATTTTGTTTCTTCAAAGGAAAATCTTCTCAAGAATGCATATTTGTGTTGGTAATTAGCATTTTTTTTGTGTCAAATATTTTCCTTAAGGGGGATCCTCTTGAAAAAGTGAAATTTGAGATTTCAGGGGTACATTTGTAAGAATAATGTAATAAGAAGGGGAAATGATTGTAGTTAGCAAATATATTATATTGTTATATAAATAATTGTTTATTCTGCTATTTATGCAATTATAGAGAAATTTTTCACATGTGGGTGAACCCACAAAAGTGGTTTACAATTGGAGTGAGGAAGGAAAAGTTGAAAAAAAAGACCCCATGCCAAAACTTTTCATTTTTGGGATTTGAACGAACTAATATGTCCGAACGAACCAAAAGAGGGTTTGAATGAACCAGGGTACGAGTGAACATATTCAATGAACATCCCACCAATCCTGCCAAAAAAACCAAAAGAAACCCTTTTTGAAAGGGGGTTTGAATGAACCTTGGTTTGAGTGAACCCCCCTTTTCCCACCTTCCCACTCTTTGGCACATAAAAACATCAGAATTTTTCCCTTCGAAGCTCGGTTGAGGATGAAAATGAAGGAGACTTCACAACCCAACTGGATGATGGTAGTCCCGAACGCTATCCAATGAATATAATTTTAATATGTTTTGGTTTTATTATGTATATGTTTTTTAGTTTTATTAAACATAGGTTTTTCACCGAAAATCAAGCTCTCTATTCTACACATGTGGAAAAATAGTAGATTATCAATTTTTCTTTTGAAAAATATGAGTGCACTAGATATTGAAGTCCTTGATCCAACAAAAAAATGAATTTTGATACATAATTTTTTTTGCACGCTTATATAGTCCACCTATGTTTGAATTGTAATTGGTTTGATTTCAAAACTTAATTAAGGAAAAAAATCAATAGAACACCTGCCTAACCAATTGGAAGCACTAGATATCGAGTTACAAATCTAAATTGAAGAACTAGAATTTTATCCTTCATGGAAAAAGTTATGCATTATACGATGAGCGTCACTCCTTAAAAATGTTGTTTATTGAAAAAAACTAGTTTTCGAAAGAGATGGAAAAAGAAGTGCAATCTGATTCCAAATTTTTTGAAGAAAATATATTTAGAATCTATAGAGAAAATGTCACGAATCACTAGTTTGCATCATCTTCAAATTCCTCATGATTTAGCCGCTATAGGTGTCCGAAAGTGAAGATTTAGTTAGAAAAAAATATTTTAGTGTCCAATTTGGCCAAAAAATGTAAACTAGTATTGTGGGATCACCCATGTATAAGTGCATCTTTTGTCTATTGAATAATTAATGTATTTTTCACCTTTCTCCTCACTTTGAAGATAGACCCAAATTTAGTATTTTTTAATTCGTAATTCTCAGTCGGAGTTGAGCACTTTTGACTGGAGCTTTGAACTAGTGAGGCCACAAATGGGGACCTCATCCTGACATGGATGCATAACAACCACCACACCCATGAGCATAGTAGCCCAATAGGGTCACAAAGCCCATGAGCACATCAACCCAACAAGGGAGTGGGCCCCAAACACTAATGCTTGGTACAATGGCGAGCTCCTTCCTCTTCATCAAGGGTGTATTCAATGCTGGTCCTTTTTTACGAGCTTTCTTCCTCTTCATCTAGGGTGTATTCTCTTTGGTTCTTCTCCAACACCAACAATTGTAGCAACAACGCTACAGGTCAAGTCCGAAGACTTAAACCCTAGTGGAAAACAACAACACCACCACTCATCTAATAGACCATGGGCTCATGCTCCCCCCAATTTAGTAAATTAGACCAACATACTTTCCTTTATTTAGATTAAAATTTTAAAGTCAAGGATGATAATATTTTTTATTTACATTCTAATTTATATTTTAAATTTTTCACACTTCCCTTTTGAACTTTTCAAAGAAGAGCTACTATGTATCAAAATAGTGTTTCAAAATTGTTTTTACAACTAAAAAAGCTTAACATTTTTCCTTTCTTTTTTAATTGAAAAATTAAATTTTATTAATTAAATTACAATAGATTGATAAAATAATAGAAATCAATTATTTTGAAAAAAAATACTTAATTAATTTTTATCTACACAAACTTCAAAACAAATTATTGAAAAAATAAACCTTGAAACAAGAACTAAGCACTCAACTTGAATCCTTATAACATATCTAAATCCATTCCTCCTTACATGAATGATAACATGTTTTTTGTGTTAAGGGTAAGCACTTTGTATGAATATTTTGAAACCATCTATTCTCATATAAACACCACCATGATGTCAAGCTTGTGATATAGATTCCCTTCATCAATGGGGCAATATGGGGATAAAATAATTTCTAAAAGTATACATGTACAAATTAGAACATATAGGGGAGAAGAGTGAGTAATAGTGCAGATAAATTTATGACCAGTTATATCGAATTTCTTAGTCTTGACCTCCATTTTTTTTTAAATGTAAAACGAGATCTTATCTATCTACAACAAAGATTTGGAGGTATGATTCATCACATAACTTGCCATATCAGCATGTCTAGTGAGAAGTGTTCTTAATTTTTTTTTTAAAAGATTCAACAAAAACTTAATCATTGAATCCTTAGTAGTTGAACAAAAAAAAAATTAATCTTATTTAAAAAATAACTTATATGCAACCTAACTGATTTCCATTTCTTTTGGTAACCATAAATCTTGTTTTCTCTAACCTTTATATCCAACATAAATGACCAACAGTGAACACAAAATTATTATTTATCATTGTAAAAGCAATACATTATTATTTAAAATACAACTTATTTATTGTAAAACTATTTGAAAACTTTCCACATTTCATGATAAAATACAAGGTATTTATTGTTCTCACCTTTTATATTTGTGATAAGACCAACATATAATATGAAGTACTCTAATGCACATATATTACCACCCCAATAGTTGTACACATAAAAACATTATTTTTTACATAACAACAATACTTGTTTAGATGAACACCTTATTTCATAAATGATGCACTTCTATCAGATAGTTATGATGTTTTATATAAAGCAATTAAGCATTTATTTCACTGGTTAATGAATATATTTATAATTTACATCTATAGGTTCTTGTGAGTTCATCTAAGGGTCCATCTTGACAAACATTTGAACATTTGTTAATTTACATATGAACTTGCAAGAATAAATTTTATAATCACAAGTACTATTTCAACAATAAGATCCCGCCCTTGTACTATTCACTCCTCTCCCCCAATTCTTCACAACATATAGTATAAACATAATGGAATACTAAATACTAGAACCACAGATATGATTCTATCAAAACTATTGACCACTTCCCTAATTTTTAATAATATATCGTATAAAGATATAACAAGACTACATGCTATAGCCATGATTATTATACCAACCATAAAATCAGTTAAAATCTCTAGATGGCTGGAGATCAAACTTTGAATACCTGGACTTCCACAAAAACCCCTGCAATTTTGGATGCCTCGACTTCCACAAAACCCCTGCCCAGCTCAAGGGATGCCGAATATTTGATGTATTCGACCTCTACTTTAGCCCTTACTAGCTTCAGGTGGTTAGAATCCGAACTTCCTATGCCTTCCAACTCTTTATAATCCTTGCCCACCTTCACGCGATTGAAGAAAACCTTTCCGTTGCTTTTGACATCCACAAAATCCCTGTCCCGCTTCAAATAGTTGGAAAACAACATTTTCATGTGTTTGACCTTTGAATAAAGACTACCCAGATCCAAGCTGTTGGAGAGAAACATTTTAATGCGTTTGACCGCTGCAGAAATGCTCCTCAAGTCCCAGTCGTCGGAGATCAAATATTTGATGCCATAGATCCCTACATAAACACTACCCAGCTTGAAGTCGTTGGAGATCAAATTTTTCACGTTGACCTCTATATAAAAACTATCGAACATTAAGTTCTTGGAGATCAAAATTTTCATGCCTTCACTGCCCAAGTCAAAAACATTGGAGAGCAACTTTTCCATGATGCCTTCGATCTCCAGATAATCCCTGTCCAGGTCGTTGGAGAACGAGTCGTTGATGCCTTTGACCTCCGCAGAAACCTTGTCTAACTCCTTGGGGCTGGAGATCAACTTTTTGATGCCTTGACCTCCCTCTGAAACCTGCCCAGCTCCTGACACCAAATATATCAATACTGTTATTAAAAGTAGATATGAATATTTGAATGCAGCGTGTTCAAAAATTGCGCTTCTGTTCTCTTGCAGTTTTTTAACTGCTCTTTTATTTGTAATTGCATTCCCTCAATATAAAAAAAAAAAAAATTGCGCTTCCAATAGCTTCTCCCGTTCCTTTTCTCGAAAACTGGTCTCGCTTGTGAGATTCATACGGAGCTGTGATAGAATAATAGGTCTTCCCTCCACGGACATACCTTTTCCCCAATATATTCTTGCCCTTCAACCACTGCCACTCTTTCAATGCTTCCGGCACGCTTACGTCACTTAGGTTCAGGAAGCTTTCGTCTTTAAAGTGCTCCAGACAAGATTGAAGATCCTCATAAGGTTGAAGATCCGCATGAAATTCAGAACTATCGACATCAATTTCATTATAAGAAGGCCAACTCATTTTGATTTCCTCTAATTGTGGGGACTCTCCCATGCTTGGAAGTCCTTTCATATTGTCGTTATAGACTAGATGGAATAACTGAATGTGATGGCAGCCACTAATATCAGGAGGATCTTTAACCCCCCAGCAATTATATAAACTTAATTTCCTTAAATTCCTCAGTAGTGAGAAGTTGGGAAACCTTTGTAAATTTTCTAGTGTGGAAAAATAAACATCCTCCAGCAAGACACAACATGTAAGATCCGGTGGCTCCCTTATACCACACTTGTCAAGTTTGAGCACAATCAAATTTGATAAGTCTGAAACTGGGAAGCTCCTTTAGTTTCCTCATATTGCATAGTTGAAGATTTTCTAGTCCATAACAAAACTCTAAACTTTTGGGCGCTGAAGCAGCTTTTGATGAAATAAACAACTCTAGCGTCTTTAAAGCACTTGGCACATCTATATCTGGACATGCCTTCACTGCATCACATTCCCACAATACAATTTTGGATAGTTTCTTACATCCAACAAGGAGCGGTGAGGCAGCCATCTGGGAGCAACTGTCGATGACAATGCTTTGAAGCTCCACGCATTCTCTACAGTCGAGGGGCTCCTTCACTTTATCGCACACAATAAATTCCACTTTCTCCAAATACGGCAAACCATTCAACCTTGGGAACTGCAAGAGGGATGGACAACGAATAGTAATCTCTCTCAGGAAAACATAACCGCTAAGATATCCCAGCTGATTGAGCACCTGCCTGCCTGCAATATTGATCTCAAGATGTTGTAAACCTTGGAGGCGGCTTAGCTCGGGAAGTTTAAACATTGGATTTACTTCGCTTATCTGAAACCATGCCAGCTGTTGCAATTTTTCCATACCTTCAAGCGCTGCCAGGTCTTTGCAATTGTGTACTGTAATACTTCTGAGACGGCCCATCCCATCCAAGTGAAGTTTCCTCATATTCTGCACTCCTACAAGCTGAAGCACCAACAGATTTTGAAGGTCGTGGAGGTTGATTTGGGACGGCCTTCGATGCATGCACTGCTCCAACTTAGCCAATTCAAATCCTGCATTGTGTTGTGATATTAACCCACGTGGACTAGGCGGGTCGCCCTTCCACCACAGCCATCTCACCATTTCATTTGCTTTGGTTTGTGCGAATTCAATATATAGGTCGTGTATGTGAATTTTAGATCCAGATTCTTCAATGAGAGCCTTCTTGCATAGATCGTCAACCTGAAACCACATATAAATTAAGTGTTCAACGTTTTTTCAAGTAAAATTTCCAAATGACAAACGATAAAGGTTTAAAAGCAAATATTGGACTCACTGCTTTCTCAATAAACAAAATTTCCTTGTTGAGAATCATTGCCAGCCACTGGGTAACTTTGTGGGGAGACATATTAGGCGGCATATATAGGGTGAGAAGCATGAATATGGTGCGATATTCGGGACGCAGGTTGCCAAAAGCTTTGCCCAGCACAACCAACAAGTCATCCAAACCATAACCACATCGGTCTACCCAGCCTTCTATCTCAGAAACCCACTTTGACAAATGCGAGCCATATTTAGTGAAGAGGTGGTTGCCAAAAGCTTTTAAGGCTAACGGATGAAATGATCGACCTCTCCGACCAACCTCTTTGAACGAACATCTGGCTGCACACTCTACAGCAAAGGCTTTGTCCTCTGCCCCCAATGTTGACTCTTGTACAGATGTCCTTTCCAACAATATGCTTATGGCCTCGTTCCTTTAAGGCTCGGGACGCGCATGCATGACTGCTTATCTATCTTGAAATGCTTTTCTAGAAAATCTACACTCCGAGGGCGTGGCTTAACCAGGACACTCTAAGCGTTGACCCGCTTAGGTAGCTAGTGTGGGGCCATGTAATCTTTTGCTTCCACCAACTCCCGTTTCCGTTCCCTAAGCAGTCCCATAAACTGTAGCGGTCGGCAGTCAGCCATCCAACTCCCGCACATAAGCAAATTCAAATCACCGTTGTCGTGCTGCAGAAGTTTGAACTGATTAAAATAAAGAGAGCCTAGCATTCCATATGGTTATTGCAGTGAAACGGAAGGGAAATTCTCTGATAGGCATGTATGCAAAGAGTGGAAGCACAGACAAAGCACATGAACTCTTTGACGGAATGCCTCAAAGAAATGTGATCTCATGGAATGCGATGATTGCAGGATATACGCAAAATTAAATTTGTTGAAAAGGCTTCAGGAATTTTCAAGCAAATGCAATGGGCAGGTGTAAAGCCAGACTTTGCAACCTTTGCCTACACAGGCAGGGCCAGACTTTGCAACCTTTTCCTGCATAGTCAAGGCCAGACTTTGCAACCTTTTCCTGCAGCCACCCTGCCTGTGCCAAAATGCGGGTTTTGTAATAGGGTATGCGATCCGTCAAAGGATTAAGGATGTAAATTTGGTCAGATTTTGTAGTGGCAACTACCCTGGTAGACATATATGCAAAATGGGGAAGCATAGACAAGGGGCGTGAACTATTTGAGCTGACTGAAAAAGGCATGTTTTACCAATTCATATTTCAAATTACCCTCTCATGTGAATACCTTGTAGCCTCCACCTCCTATGCAAATCTTTCATCCTCAAAAAATTCATAATTCGACTCATCTTATTTTTTGGGATTTTAACCAAGTGATATTCACAAAGAATCATAGGCCACAAATCAAAAACAAATTTATTCCATCCCACAACAACATTGATGATCCCATGTTGTCCAAGTCTCTCATTGATTATGCAATGATTAATCCCAAATCCATCAAATCCATTAAGTTCACCATACAAACACATAAAATTTCCCTTCCCATCCATGTGCACAACTCAAAGAGTCCCTCCATGCACTAACTTCTAACAACATAAAACACCACTCCCCCATTATATCATCCAAACCAATCCATCTATGTCAAGAGCTTTCTCCAAAGAATGCCCACACACGTCCACACCCAATTCATAATTCGAGCATCCCAACTAATCCCTTCCATGGTTATTTACCTTCTCAAGATCAAATAATCCCTATTGAACCCATTCATGAATGGAAATCCTATCATCTTGGTTACTACATCTTTATTCAATCCAGATATCTTATTGTCAAGAAGACTATAACTACCATTATTCCTTACCCATCTAAAAATGGATTTTTTTCTTGTTTCCACAGTAGCAAGTATCCCATCAACAATTAAATTTTTCAAAACATGCATCATCAAGGAAAAGCAACAGGCCTTCATGAGCAAGGCATCTTAGAACCTATCCAAACAAAATAAAATCCAAGAGTTTAGGGCCTCAATTATATATCTCATGACAAGTACATTTCTCACTTGTCCAATAAGGCTAAGGAAACTTCTTCTAACATAAAAATAGGTACCTCTCATCACTCCTCTCACAATATTTCTTCCACCAATAATTTCATCAAACACATCACCCTTATCAATCCCATCATCCCCCACTAATTATTTCATCAACTACATTTGTAACCATCCATCCCTTGCAACCCTCAATCAAGTCCAACAAAAGCACACATCATTGTACATATTCCAACATGATGAATCCATCAAACACTTCATTGGATAACAAGATACTTTCTCCCCATGAGACTATACCATCACATTTGGAAGCACATATAAATCTAAAAGAATCCACAAAAATCTAAGGACAACCACATCATAACATGTCACCATGAAATATCAATGTAAGATTTGATCCAACATTAAAATTGATTGAAAAGGCCACCAAGGATGACCAATAAAAAACAATGTGAATCCTTAATATAAAAAGAAATACATTGAAAAGGAGCATCAAACTTTGCATGCCCATCCACTCCTCCAAAGGATCCTTCTTTCCTTGATTCCAAATATCCCTAGATCCTTCATCCTAATCCCACATTTCTCCATATAAATCCAAGCATCCTTGTCCTAAACATCCTACATCCATTTTGGGTCCCTATGTCCCAAAATAAGAAAATCTCAAATTCCCCTTGTATTTCCTAAATATCCTAAATCCATTTTGGGCCCTTACATCCCATAATCTACAATCCTAATTACCTCATCTAACTCCCAACATCCAAAATCCCATCCTAACTCAAAGATTTAGCCTCCAACATGGTGTATATGCAATTGTTAGTCCTAGTTCCCCTTGGTATCATGGAATTCCCTCATGTTACTACCATCCCATCATTTCATCCAATCATCTTTCAACCCCCTATATATCCACTATCCAACATGTACATCCACCATAACATCAAGTTGTAATTCAATATATTTTACATAACTCATTACCCATTGTTCATCTCCTCATCTATTCCATCTCCCTTGGTAGCATCTTTTCATATTAGAGCTATGTTAGTAGAATTTTTAAATTTTTAAGAAGCCCACTTAGCTCTATTTCTACAAACATCCATGCACACAATGTTTGTCAAAGTAATTATTTGGGAAGGAATACTATCATCATGGAAATAAATGTTTGGGCCCTCCATCCATATCCCTAACCCCCATCCACACTAATTTATCCAAATCATTCTCCTTCATCTAGAAACTAGAAATTAAAAAAAAAATCAAAATGAAAAAAGTAAAGAGAAATCATCATCCAATGGTGAAAACAATTTGTATGACACCTTTGATAAGTTCCATGATGAAAACATGGAAAAAAAGATGTAATATGTGAATCCTCCATCTATTCACATCCTATACATGGGGGAAAGTATTCTTCCTTCATATCATGCTCCATCTTATCTACTTCATCCTCTATATCCATCATCCCCATTCATACCTAGCTCATCATATCCAATCCATCCTTTCCTACTTGAATATTGATATGTAAAAGTGAATAATATCCAAACATATTTTAGACAATACAAACCTTACTCTATCTACTAACCCTCCCTCTTACAACCTTCTATATCCACTACACTACATCTAGTATGGCCCATGTTATTCCTATCCATCATGTAGTCCTTAGATATCACATCTGGACACTCCTTCCAATATCCTGAATACATCATCCCATAGTCCATCCCATCCCGTATCTAAACAATCCCTCTATCACTTCATCCTTTTCCATCAGCTTGGTTTTCCCTTGTCTTTAGTTCTAAGAATTGAGTACCCTCAACATAGTCCATATGCATGCAATCATAATCCATAAAATATTATTAACCAATCTAGTGCATCATCCAAATAATCCAACAATTTTGTTCCCAGCTTTATTACAAACCTTAACCTATTTTACTCAATTTATCATCATTAGGGATAATCATTCCCAATGTTTTTCTTGACTCATTTTCAACAATATTATTATTAGGATGTATTATTCATAATCCTCCATTATTCTTATTGTCAAAATGCTATCATTATCATCATCATCATCATCAATCAAATCAATAAATTTTAGCTTGCCTAGGGGAAACACTTTTTTTTTTTGCATTGTTTTTACATGTTTTCTTGCATGTATTATCATTTTTCTTTCATCTATTATAGTTCTTTCCTGGAACAATGACATCATGTTCTTCCATATCATGGTGTTCTCTAACATATGCTTATATACCACATTTCCTTTTGGGTTAGTCTATTATGCACTTGAGACATCATCACCTTGCTCCTTATACCTTGGTGCATAATTTTAAGTGCTATATCAAATAAAGGTTGTTAAAAATGCCTTATCATGACTAGATGACCTAACATATATCCCTATTTATCATCCATTTGTATATCACAACTAATATTTTATTCTAATCTTTTCATCCTTCCATATCCTTTTATATTTTATCTTCATCTGTCCATTTCAAGAGCACACCCATGTTCTTCGAACCCATCTATCCTCTCAAGGGAGCATGCTTACTTCTCTCCCCATCACTCCTCTCCTTCTAATGACTAAGGCATCCTACAACTAGTCCTATCTCTTATAAAAGCCACTATATTTTATTTTCTTTGAAATGACATTACTTCGTATAATCATGATGCCATCTCAAAGAGGGGAAATGTTGATACTTAAAAATCACCCACATCCTAGCATCACCTACCACATATTTATTTTTTAAGTGATTGTTTTCTAAGTAATTGAATTTAAAAAATATTTTATTTTATTATTTTGATTATTCTCATAAAGTCCTTAATAAATAAATATCGTATTTATTTACAATTTCCCCTCCCACCTCACATGATTTAAATAAAACTTATTATTTAAATCCCAAATTTACACCTAAAAATCATAAAATAAATATTAAAATTCCTTCTTTTTTTCCATCCTCCATCTCATCACCAAATAACCAACTTAATCCTACATGTCAATCCTCTTAAATAATATTGACCATCAATTCACTTAATTGAAAACCTATAAGTCTACCCTTCCATAAGCCATTTGGAGGGATCCTCAATCTAAAACATAATGACATGTTATCACTATGATAAACCACATTATATCCTTCATTAACAATAAATCCTTTGAGCATAACCACCATTGATGTATTAAGAATTGCATGTGGATGAGAATTTGATAGTTAATTTTATTCATAATGTATGGAATATTTACTTAAAGTAAGGTGTTGGTAGATGTGAAATAGGTTTTTAATCTTGGGGTTTTAATCCATTTCTTATTTTATATTTTTTTATAAATACACATAGCTTAAAAATTGTATGGGAAAAGATCCATATGTTTATTTCCATTTCCATGTTAGGTACTATTATCAAAGATAAAGTCATCCTAATAGTTTGATTATTGGATATTTGATGTTAATTCAAGTAAATGATAGTGTCAACAAATTGATCCTTCGCAAAATAGATTATGTTGTTATGGTTTAGTGTGTTGATGATTTCACTAAAAATGATGAACATTGTGATCACCACTCAAGATTATTCCTTATTGTTATTAATCTTTTTTTTTTTTTGTATTTTAGTATAGTTAACCTTAATTGAATTGAACTCATAAGGTAATTTTAAAAGTGGTCACTTGTGTTTAAACCTATTTATGAACAAATTTTGATTCAAAATTATTGGACCATGTGATTGGTGAAAACATGGTGAGATGAAGGAGAAAAAACTTGAAAAAATAAAGGAAATGAGGTTTAGACCCATGGGTAGACTATTTGAATTTTGTGATTCAATGACTAAATTGTTTGTTGTGAACATTTCATGATGGGACAAAAATATCTAATCTTCTCATGAATATGTGGTCGTTTAGGAGTTTCGGTAGCAAATGGTCACCTACAAATCTACTTAAATCTAGTTAACTCCACACTAAGCACTTGCATTGGCATGCAAAAAAGATATGAACTATGTTTGGGTGTGTTCATAATATGTAAGCAGTTGTATGGAGAGATCCTATTATATAAAAGAATGGGGAATCTTTCCATTCAAAGGCTTCTTGGAATATTGCTCATTTGGTATGATGTATTTTATATGTTGAACCTTAATTATTTATTACTATTTGTAACTAATGTAAGGAGAATGATTTAAGATGATTTTTTGGTTAATTTATATATTCATTTGATGCTTTGTATTGTTATTGTAGTTTACCTCAATAAATTATTACACCCTTTTAAATCTATACGCTAGTAGGGTTTGGTAGTATTAAGTGTCTATTTTAAAATATTTTGTTAGTAACAATGATATGAAGGGGTAGTTTTTCCTTGTGTTAATAAAACCATATTGTTAATATTTTATATTGATTATTATCTTAGTACTTTGTTGTCCTACAATTTTCAACTATAAAAGCATACTTTGAGCCAAGTGTATCAATGGGCTATGATTTTGTTATATTCTAGTATGAGATACTCTTTTTTAATGATAATTTTTTATCTCTTTAAAGACACTTGGAGCACCATGTTATCATAGTTAATGAGTCTAAATATGTCATAAAAGGGTTCACTGAGATGAATGAATGGTGAATGAGTATGTATCCTAGTGTTTAGACTCTTCTATGTTAATGATGGATCGTGACAATGACTAATTAGTAGTGAAACCCTATTATGGGAATGGGATAGAATGAGAGGGATAAAGCATATTATCTAATGTATTTAATGAATGACTGTGATGTTGAACCATAAATTGATGTGATTACATGAGAACATAGAATATTCCTATTCACATGTATAAGTGTCATGGTCACATTACTAAACTTGAAAATTGAGTTAGTTGTAAGTTGTCACTACTCTTTTGAAGAAAACATGCCATGAAAATATTTTTTTTGGAATTATTATTATTGCACTTGCTTTAGTCTTGAATATCTTTAAATTTTACCTTTTTATCATTGTTGCATTCAGATAATGATAGATAGTTAAACCCTATCATGTTTACTCATTGCTAATTGAATTATCATAAGGTCACAATTCTTGATAGATAATGTATCTATCATAAGATTAGTATTTTACTTTTATTTAGGCACTAATCTATCACTACACGGTAACTTATAAAAAATGTTTGATAATTAGGGATTATAGAATCCTTATAGTTCAATAAATTTTTAATTTATTTAATCATTGAGATAAATTTTATTAACTTTAGTGGTAAACAATGATGCCTTGTTTTCTAAGTGGTTATTTATAGGTTAGCTAGCCACCTATTCTCATATGTTCTTAATCACCCTATGCATAATTTGATAACCATATCTAGTTAAGTGCAAATCGCATGGAGAGTCTACTAGATCAAGGTTGAGGAGTTACCTACATAAATAACTCAAGGTAGGAGGTGAGGTAATGCCCCTATCCCTCTTTATACAATAGTATTATACTATTATGTTTTGGTTAGATGCCCCCACATGGTAGTTATATGTATATAGTTGTATTTTGTCATCTTAACTATTAAAATTGTAGAGGTAAAGCTATGATGTATCAAACACCAAAACCTTAGCCGAGGAAACATTACAAGTACATGTTCAATTTATTTCTGATTTTTGTTATGACATGTAGCTTCCCTATGTTATGTACTCAATATGATTCTCCCCTGGCATGTGCTATTTCCATGATATACTTCATCTCCTTTGACTTCAACAATCACTTGGTTGGTGTCATGTATTAGTATTATGTTACAATTCCTAGCACTCATGAGGTATGAATGTATAGTTATTTAATATTATTTTGTCTATTTTGAGAATAAGTAGTCAAGATTTCTGGATAAAACTGTGTGTTGTTTTTTTCATCAACGTTTCGGACTTCTCTCTATCTGCTAATCATCCTGATGATGGATCATGGAGTATGATCCGAAACGTTGATGAAAAAAACAACACACAGTTTTATCCAGAAATCTTGACTACTTATGATAATGGACTGTGGAAACATAATGTTATTTTGAGAATATCAACATGTTCTTATTTTTAAGTTTGATTAAATTTGAAGTGGATGTAGGTATTTATCATTTTTTGTGCTTGATTGGTTTCATAAAGAAGGATAATATGAAACCCATCTAAAATAATTTTTTAAATTTCATGGTACGCCTTAAATAGTTTTAATATTAAGATTCATTAATTAGAGGGTGGTAAATTTATGTTAATTTGTAAATTATTCTAATTGTGCTAAACATTTGCGTGTAATGAAAAATGAATTATGTAAGAATTATTGGTAAGTCATATTATTGATACCAAAGCATTCATCTTATTACCATAATACCCGCTTGGAACACAGTCGGACACCATACAAAAATCGTTGCAGTACTTAAACACCGTTTAAGCTAAGCTTTCTCACACCTCACCTCATATTTATCACGAAACAATGTTAACATCTTTCTGAAAATGTGTGAAATCTTCTTATCCGCCTTTGGGATCACAGTCTCTATTCCTATTCCATGATCAGGATGGGAAAAATTATCTTTCACATTTTGTAAGCAATACTACCTGCTGGCTGGTTTGAAAAAAAATAGAAAGGAAGGGGAAACTTACCTTTTTTATCAGGTCAAACAGTTCACGACCCTTGTCTATGCTTCCACATTTTCCATACATGTCTACCAGGGTAATTGCCACTACAAAATCTGACCAAATTTATGTCCTTAATCCTTTGACGGATTGCATACCTTATTACAAAACTCGCATTTTGGCACAGGCAGGGTGGCTGCAGGAAAAGGTTGCAAGGTCTGGCCCTGACTGTGCAGGCAAAGGTTGCGAAGTTTGGCCCTGCCTGTGTAAGTAAAGGTTGCAAAGTCTGGCTTTACGCCTGCCCATTGCATTTGCTTGAAAGTTCCTGAAGCCTTTTCAACAAATTCAATTCTGCGTATATCCTACAATCATGGCATTCCATGAGATCACATTTCTTTGAGGCATTCGGTCAAAGAGTTCACGGGCCTTGTCTATGCTTCCACACTTTGCATACATTCCTATCAGAGAATTTCCCTTCCGTTTCGCTGCAATAACCATATGGAATGCTAGGCTCTCTTTATTTTAATCAGTTCAAACTTCTGCAGCGCGGCAACGGTGATTTGAATTTGTTTATGTGCGGGAGTTGGATGGCTGACTGCTGACCGCTACAGTTTACGGGACTGCTTAGGGAACGGAAACTGAAGTTAGTGGAAGCAACAGATTACATGGCCCCACACCAGCCACCTAAGCGGGTCAACGCTTAGAGTGTGCTGGTTAAGCCAGCCCCACTCCGAGCGCTCAAAAGGATGCAGCTCTTTTCTCCCAAGTCTGCTTTAAGATAATACGTCACTTCATCTATACTTTCTTCTGTTATATTGTCGAGAGCCAACAATACTCTTTGGCCCTTTACTCTTCTATACAACTCAACTTGTGCCTGTCAGTTATATTACAAAATGCAGAATACTTACAGATCTTGTTCACGAGTCGATTTACGTAACACTGGAATTGTAAAAAGAATTCGATATGGAAAGGAAGAACTTCCTGTAAACAAAATTAGAATATGTGAAATTGCTCACCTGATCTTGGTCTGTCAGTGTCTGGAGAATTAACTGAGGGCAGCGACTGAGATAGTGCAGGGCAAGTTTTGTTCTTTCGAACGAATAGCCTCTAGAAAATTCCAGATGGCATACTTTACCTTCAAAATCCCCCAATTTGAAGTTGCAGAAGGCTTTGCCAAGTATAGTTTTCCCTTGGCCCGGTATTCCATATAATCCTGCAATTCTTGTGCCCTTTTTGTCGGAGTGAACAGATTTGAAGAAATCTGCAACCTCCTGCAGCCAATAAATATAATAAATACATGGACTTAATGCTTGATAAAAGCAAAGAAGTTAGTGAGGTGTTTTCACCTGACACATTCGTACTTGTCCTTGCATACAACGGACAGGATACCTTGGCGAGGGTGTTGCAGTATGTGCCAGATTTCTTTCACAATTTCATCTCTGAACTTCACTTCATCATCACCTTCCCTGAAACTTATCCCATTAATCCGCCGTATTGTTTCCAAATCTCGGAGCCATTCGGCTTGCTTTTCCCCGAATACATTCAACTGTTTCCACTTCTCGTTGTGTACCTTCATGTCTTTAAGAGTATCTGGTGAGATCAGGAAGAACAAGGGTAAAATTTTGAGATTGGAATTTGTACGCGTTCTGTCTCTCGCTTCCACAAAAGCAGAAAGTTCCTGCATTGGCCACTTTGATTCTAGGAAATCCTTAGAGAGAAGTAAAACTACTACTTTGCATGTCTTAGCGGCTTCAAATATACGAGAGGGAAAATCTTCCCCCACTGGCAAACTTTCACGATCTTGATCAAAAAAGCAGGACACGCCGTGGCTAGTGAGGTCTCTGTGTAGCTGCCTAATGAAATTTTTCTGCTTACCACTGTGACTGAGAAATACATCTTGAGCCAAAAAATTATGTCCGTGGTCACTGTTAATTAAAATAATGAGTGAGGTTTAAACTTGGATTCATATAGAGGAGAAAGACGGAAACATTCAAATAAAATGTATCTGACCTGCGAATCCGTTTGTTGGGCTGGGAGGACTCAAATGTGCTCGGTCGAGCTTGAGAACATTCTCCGACGTTTAATTTCTCGAATTGAGTGGTGTCGATCTGATCCATAGTGGGGTATTTTTCTAATATTTCTTCACAATAAATTGGAGGGGGATAATGAGCATGCATGGATAAAAGGGTAGTGAAGACAAGTAACCAAAGACTTTCCTATGCATATTTGTGCGCTGTGTAATTACAAGACATTCCGAGATCATACAATATTTACTCTGTTCTAATTTCTATATGAAATTTAAGAATAAAATTAAAAAAAAAAGCCTAAAAAAAATTCCACCATACAAAAGCTCATTTGTCTAACCATAATTACGCCTGGAGTA
>VDFB02373365.1:284926173-285002385 GCA_007258455.2 Sequoia sempervirens | reverse complement strand
GAGCATGTTACAAACCAAGGGATTGAGTAACTCTTATTGGGGAGATGTAGTTGCTATAGCAGTGTATATTCTCAATCAAAGTCCCACCAGTGCACTTGAGAAGATGACTCCTTATGAAGCATGGTATGAGAAAAGGCCTAATGTTAATCATTTCAGAGTTTTTGGTTGTTTAGCTTATGTTCATGTACCTGATCATAATAGACAAAAGTTAGATGCAAAAAGTGAGTCATGTATTTTTGTTGGGTATAGTAAGGAAAGCAAAGCTTACAGGTTATATAATCCTCTCACTAATAAGCTTATTGTTTCAAGAGATGTGATTTTTGATGGAGGGGGAGTTTATAGTCATCAAAAAGCCCAAATGGAGAAGTCAAAATATGTTTTGAATGATGATATTGATCATGAGTAGCCCACTAATTTTGTTGTTCCAATTGCTATAAATCCACCAAGCAGCCCCTCATCTAATTCTTCAAGTCCATCTTCAACTCCAAGTTCTAGAAGGAAAGTAAAAAGTTTGAGTGATATTTATCAAAGGAGTGCCAATCAAGCACATGAAGAAAATCCAATAGGTGAGACAATTAATTTTGCTTTATTTACCAAGGCTGATTTTGAACCATCATGTTTTGAAGAAGCATGTACTAATGAGGTTTGGATGCAAGCAATGAAAGAAGAAATGGATTCCATTCATAGGAATGATACTTGGGAGCTTACAGAGCTTCCACATGACAAGAAGAAGATTGGCACCAAATGGATCTACAAGACTAAGCATAACAGTGATGGAAGTGTTGAAAGGCATAAGGCAAGATTAGTTGCTAAAGGCTTCACACAGAAGTATGGGATTGACTATGAAGAGACGTTTGCATCAGTCGCAAGATAAGAGACCATTAGAATGTTGATTTCATTAGCAGCTCAAAAGAATTGGAGCATACAACATATGGATGTGAAAAGTGCCTTCTTGAATGGGTACTTAGAAGAGGAAGTATATGTGGAACAGCCACAAGGTTTTCAAGTGGAAGGAAAAGAGAATCATGTCTACAAATTGAAGAAGGCTTTGTATGGCCTCAAGCAAGCACCAAGGGCATGGTATGCAAGAATTGATGGATACTTTCAAGAGAATGGCTTCAAGAGAAGTAAGAGTGAACCTACCCTTTACTACAAACAAGAAGGTAATGATATTCTTATTATAAGTTTGTATGTTGATGATTTGTTGTATATGGGTAGCAGTTCTAAGATGAAAGATGAGTTCAAAATTGCTATGATGAAAGAATTTGAAATGAAAGATCTTGGTCTCATGAAATATTTTTTAGGAATGGAGGTTTATCAATGTAAAAATGAAATTTTCATTTGCCAAACCAAATATGCAAAAGATATGTTGAAGAAGTTTGACATGGTTGATTGTAAACCATACTCCACTCCAAGTGCTCATGGAGTTGTGTTGAGTAGGAATGATGGTGCTGAATTAGTTGATGAGACTGCTTACAAAAGTATTATTGGGAGTTTGATGTTTCTAACCCACATAAGGCTTGATATAGCATATTCAATTTCACTTGTTTCAAGGTATATGAAAAATCCATCAAAAATACACATGAAGGCAGCTAAGAGAATTTTGAGGTATGTGAAAGGTACTCTAAATTATGGTATTCATTACTACTCTTCTAAAAGATTCAATCTTGTTGGCTTTAGTGATTCAGATTGGGGAGGTAGTATGGATGATCGTAAGTCTACATCTCGAAATTGTTTCTCCTTTGGTACTGGTTTGATTACTTGGAGTTCCAAGAAGCAAAGCATGGTTGCTCTCTCATCCACAGAAGCAGAGTATGTTGTTGTTACTTTAGCAGGTACACAAGCTCTTTGGCTTAGAAAAGTTTTAGAAGAAATTGGAGAGAAGCAAATTCAGCCTACAGTAATTTATTGTGACAATGTAAGTGCCATCAAGTTAGCAAAGAATCCGGTTCATCACAGTAGAACAAAGCATTTTGATTTGAAGTATCACTTCATCCATGATTTACTACAGAAGAAGGAAGTTGAATTGAAACACATCAGCACTCATGATCAGTTAGTAGACATCTTCACCAAAGTAGTTGCAAGAGATCAGTTTATGTTACTTCGTGATCAGATCGTGAGCCCTCTTAGCATCAAGGGGGAGTATGAAGATAATTGATGCTGCACGTGATCTTCCAGCGGAGTTCTTTTTGTTTAAATTTTTTTTTGTTTTAGATTTAAATCTTCCTTCTATGAATAAAGCATGCTATGTAGCTTTTTTTGTTTTTAAATCTTCCTTTGTGTATTTAGTTTGGTCTTCTTTTTCCTTTGTGCTGCGAACTCTGTCTATTACTCTGTTTTTTGTATTCTTTTGGAACAGGCTGCAATAAACAAACAAACTCTGTGTTTTGAAACAGAGCAAGCTGCAATAAAAAACAGGGAATGCAATAATGAATACAGGAAATTATATTATTGTTTAGTATGTGTCAATTTTTTTTAACAGATCTGTAAGTGAATAGTTTGCTGTTATTTTTTCTTCTTCCTCTGCTGTTAATTTCACTCAATCAGCTGGTTTTGAAAAGAGGGTGTTTTCAGAATCTACACTTTAACTCTATCATGCGCGCTTAGGGCTTCATCTATGATTCTGCAGCCATAATCATACAGGTCTCCCATGCATGGCTTGGTTGATGTTGCAATGCGGTTTATTTTTTCCACTGTGAATGACTCTTGCTGGGAGATGAGCACTGAACCCAGAGGAAGTCCATCCGTGGATTTCAGGGGACTCACTAGTTGCTTGATGAGGAAAAGAGATGAGCGATCTATTCTTTCAATTCTTGTTGAGAGTTTTTGGTCCTTATCCACTTTAGGCATAATAGCTGACACATCTGTGTGCATTCCTTCGATATCATCTTCCCTCGTCTGCTTACCTAGATTGATCTTTGTGATTTGGTAATTTGTAGGCAAGAAATTCCTATAATATTTATCAGCTAGTGATGTTGCAATTTTAGCTATTCTTGATCTCGAAGCATCCACGGTGACAGTTGAGAAAGTCCTTGGCTTTTTCTTGGCATATGGGAATCTATCATGGGAGCGATGGCAGCGAAAAACTTAGAGACAAGTTTTAAAATGATAAAATTTTTGATTATCATCAACAACAGATAATTGGGCACCAAGTAAAATGGAGATTGTGAATTCTGACCTGATTGCTTCTTTACGATGGATTTGATTTTTATTTATTTTGCTATTATAGTTACCTAAGTTTGTGCAAATGTTGGTTACATGTGGCTGCTTAGATAATCTTTAGCCAAGTTGGTCTATTTAGAATGTGCTGGTTAAGCCAGCCCCAGTCTCATAGACTGTTTTATATGATGAAGGATATTGAAACCACTTTTACTCACGGTATATGAATGGCCCCAACTTTCTTTTAAGTGATGTACTAACTTTTCGATATATTTGTTGTGGCAACTTGTTTTCTTACATTGTGCAGGCTTTGCAACAATGGAAAGTGTTAGGGGTGAAAAAAGAATAAACCAGGAGGAGAATCCTTCTGAATTGAATGATATTGGACGTGCAGCAGGGATACTAATGGATCTCAGTAGAGCTAACCCAAACACATCTAACAATGATGGTAAGAGAGTTAGGGGTAGAAAAAGTGGCCTATTCATTGGAGTCACTTATACCCGTGGCCGTTGGCAAGCCAAAGCCAATATATGGTATTCTATTCGTTTTCTTTCTCTATTTTTCTTTTATATGTTAGTTTCTAATTAAAATATAATGTATTGAACAGTATATCACTATATCTTTCTTCAAGAAAAATGTCTGTCAAGATTTTTATGTCAATACTTTAGGTCATATTGTCTAGCTCATATTTAGGATGTTTTCATTTTTCTGTGGGTTAACATTTCAAGTCATATTGTCTAAGCTCATATTCAGGATGATTCCATTTTTCAGTTGATTAATTTTTTATGGCTCAAAGGTTAATTGGAAACTTTTTGGGTGATGCTTAGAGAGTTCAATAATAATGAATTCCTGAAATATCTAACAAACAATATATTTCACTAAAAAAAATGCTAATAATGTTTGAATGCCATTTGTCTGCAGGCTTAAGAATCATAAACATCGACTAGATCTTGGTGAGTTTACAATGTTAGTTTTTTTTTTAAAATTTTTTTGCATGTGTAGGATTTTTTAATAAAAAGGTTAATAATAGAAAGAGTTTCATTATTTTGAGTGTTATATATTATTAATTGTTAAGTCAAGATCAAATAATATGTTAATAAAACAGATTTTAAGAAAACTTTAATTATAAAACCTTTCAACAAATAAATTATAGAAATTTAAATTTTTAAATATTTTTTATATCTTATATTTTCAAATTTTCAAATGTATTAAAAATCATATTTTATTATATTAAAATATACTGTAAAAATAAATATACTATATTTTTAAAAAAATTAATATAAATATCCATTTCATAAAAAAGAAATTTGTTTAATTTTAATAAATTTCCTTTTATTTTAATGTTATGTTGACATTTTATTGCTGAGGCTGCAGTGAGGTCAGTGTTCTAAACTTTCAGCTTCATATTTTACGATTAATATTGGTTGCATGTAGTTTATTGTATATCTGTTATAAACAATTAGTATGCAGGTCCTCGGACAAATATGCAGGTCCTCGGACAAAGCTATGTTAGTCATACGTGACTGAGACGGGAGGTTAAATTATCCTGAAACAGATTATGACATGAATTTAATAAAAGAGGTTGGTTACAACAATTTTGAAACAATATGTTAAGTATGTCAGTTCTTTACATTCTTGAGCTTATTCATTTTCACTGGTTTTGTAGTGGAGAAAGGTTTTTAATGTTGATGTGAAAAAATTTGGAGGCGAGCTCATTGAACAATCAAGGGGATATTCAGAAGGTTGTACTAAAGGGTTAAATAATAAAGTTGGGCATGAACTTCTGGAATTGATAAATGAAAAGAAAATGTTGGAGATGAGGAGACATTGAAATTACAAGAATCGATCTCATTTTGTATGTAGGTGCTTGAATACATGAGTCTTACTTACATATGTGGGCTTGTAACTACCTGCTTAAAAAAAATATTTTCAATATACATACATTTTCTTAATAATTATATGAGCTTGTAACTGCTTGTCACTATACAGATATTCTTTTCGTGGTTGTTTCAAATGCACTTCTTCATCTAAAACCCTTCAAAAATATTGAATTGACATGCATCTAATAATTTTTTGAGTTATTTATGTTGCTAAGGGTAAGACCATTCTAACTATATCAAGCCTTTTAATCGGTGCAAATTGTTAGCAAATAATGTATAATGTACTACTTTGTAGTGTGTGGGGGTGTGTAATTGTTCAACCGCCCCTCTTCTATGCTCAGCCGCTTCCCTTCCTCTGCGATATATGCACCTGTTATTTCGAATAATAAGATATCCAGTTTTTATGCATTTTATATCCTATGGTATCAGAGCTGCGTTCTATGCTAGAAATATAATTTCAACTACTCCTATTTGCCCTGTATCAGCATTGTATCATAGTCAATCTCAGCATTAAAGACAAGTATTGAGAATAGATTTTGGCAAAGATTTGATTTGATTACTTATTTACTCATGCCAACTTTCACACATTTTCCGGGTGTTTCAAAATATATTATATTCAGTCCTTTCTCCTTCAGTCATGCTTAATTCTCTATATATTGTCTATATGTTGTATGAGTCTTATTTTGTTTGCACTCCGAAATGGTGTCCAGCTCGGCAGAGCTGTAAAGATAGAGAATGGTAGTTGCATGTTGATGTCTGAAAGAGCAGAAGCTCGAGTAATGTCAT
The DNA here is from genome assembly GCA_007258455.2 of Sequoia sempervirens. NCBI lineage: Eukaryota > Viridiplantae > Streptophyta > Pinopsida > Cupressales > Cupressaceae > Sequoia > Sequoia sempervirens. The sequence continues at coordinate 284,996,560 of VDFB02373365.1, read as the reverse complement.
CAGAATGTTTAATGAGCAGCAGCTCAGAAGATTTATAAAATCATCTATGTAACGTTTTTATTTAATCAATATATAGTTTTAGGTCTGCGTTTTCTATTTTTCTCCCACCATTGCATTCCTAAGCCTAGGTTAGAGATAGAATAAGAGATCCCTACCTGTTCAAATTGAAGTAGTCCGCCAAGCTGAAGAAAGTTAATTAATGCAAAGTACAGTAGTTTCTTGAATTGCTGCTGAAATAGTTGTTCAAAGCTATTTGAAGATTGCATCTCACCCAAAGGATCACAGGGAAATAAAGAGTGATCACTGCTGTTAAAGTGTGGTGTATATAGCTGCTCAGCAGTCAAATTTAGAGCATGGTATTAGTTGCCGCTATTCAACTTTGCTGTGCAGCCAAAGTAGCCGATGGAGAGTTTAAAAGAATTCACAGTTTTTAGGAGTCATTGCATGCATGGGGAGATGCCCAGAATTTAAGGATGTTGTTTGCAGTTTTAAAGCAAAATAAAAAGCAGTCAGAAGCTAGCTGCCAGTTAAGATCACTGTTTATAGAAACTGCTGGTCAGCCCTCTATCTCCTAATGGCAACCAAGTCTCTCTCAGTAGTGAGCCTATCCACCTCAGCTTGTAATACCTAGACCCGTGCATCCTTAGTCTAGAATTGTTCTTGAAAATCTATGATATGGTGATCCATTGACATGTCTCCCTCGGCGTGGCTTAACCAGCACACTCTAAGCGTTGACCCGCGTAGGTAGCTGGTGTGGGGCCATGTAATCTTTTGCTTCCACCAACTCCTGTTTCCGTTCCCTAAGCAGTCCCATAAACTGTAGCGGTCGGCAGTCAGCCATCCAACTCCCGCACATAAGCAAATTCAAATCACCGTTGTCGTGCTGCAGAAGTTTGAACTGATTAAAATAAAGAGAGCCTAGCATTCCATATGGTTATTGCAGCGAAACGGAAGGGAAATTCTCTGATAGGCATGTATGCAAAGAGTGGAAGCACAGACAAAGCACGTGAACTCTTTGACGGAATGCCTCAAAGAAATGCGATCTCATGGAATGCCATGATTGCAGGATATACGCAAAATTAAATTTGTTGAAAAGGCTTCAGGAATTTTCAAGCAAATGCAATGGGCAGGTGTAAAGCCAGACTTTGCAACCTTTTCCTGCAGCCACCCTGCCTGTGCCAAAATGCGGGTTTTGTAATAGGGTATGCGATCCGTCAAAGGATTAAGGATGTCAATTTGGTCAGATTTTGTAGTGGCAACTACCCTGGTAGACATATATGCAAAATGTGGAAGCATAGACAAGGGGCGTGAACTGTTTGAGCTGACTGAAAAAGGCATGTTTTACCAATTCATATTTCAAATTACCCTCTCATGTGAATGCCTTGTAGCCTCCACCTCCTATGCAAATCTTTCATCCTCAAAAAATTCATAATCCGACTCATCTTATTTTTTGGGATTTTAACCAAGTGATATTCACAAAGAATCATAGGCCACAAATCAAAAACAAATTTATTCCATCCCACAACAACATTGATGATCCCATGTTGTCCAAGTCTCTCATTGATTATGCAATGATTAATCCCAAATCCATCAAATCCATTAAGTTCACCATACAAACACATAAAATTTCCCTTCCCATCCATGTGCACAACTCAAAGAGTCCCTCCATGCACTAACTTCTAACAACATAAAACACCACTCCCCCATTATATCATCCAAACCAATCCATCTATGTCAAGAGCTTTCTCCAAAGAATGCCCACACACGTCCACACCCAATTCATAATCTAAGCATCCCAACTAATCCCTTCCATGATTATTTACCTTCTCAAGATCAAATAATCCCTATTGAACCCATTCATGAATGGAAATCCTATCATCTTGGTTCCTACATCTTTATTCAATCTAGTTATCTTATTGTCAAGAAGACTATAACTACCATTATTCCTTACCCATCTCAAAATGGATTTTTTTCTTGTTTCCAAAGTAACAAGTGTCCCATCAACAATTAAATTTTTCAAAACATGCATCATCAAGGAAAAGCAACAAGCCTTCATGAGCAAGGCATCTTAGAACCTGTCCAAACAAAATAAAATCCAAGATTTTAGGGCCTCAATTATATATCTCATGACAAGTACATTTCTCACTTGTCCAATAAGGCTAAGGAAACTTCTTCTAACATAAAAATAGGTACCTCTCATCACTCCTCTCACAATATTTCTTCTACCAATAATTTCATCAAACACATCACCCTTATCAATCCCATCATCCCCCACTAATTATTTCATCAACTACATTTGTAACCATCCATCCCTTGCAACCCTCAATCAAGACCAACAAAAGCACACATCATTGTACATATTCCAACATGATGAATCCATCAAACAATTCATTGGATAACAAGATACTTTCTCCCCATGAGACTATACCATCACATTTGGAAGCACATATAAATCTAAAATAATCCACAAAAATCTAAGGACAACCACATCATAACATGTCACCATGAAATATCAATGTAAGATTTGATCCAACATTAAAATTGATTGAAAAGGCCACCAAGGATGACCAATAAAAAACAATGTGAATCCTTAATATAAAAAGAAATACATTGAAAAGGAGCATCAAACTTTGCATGCCCATCCACTCCTCCAAAGGATCCTTCTTTCCTTGATTCCAAATATCCCTAGATCCTTCATCCTAATCCCACATTTCTCCATATAAATCCAAGCATCCTTGTCCTAAACATCCTACATCCATTTTGGGTCCCTATGTCCAAAAATAAGAAAATCTCAAATTCCCCTTGTATTTCCTAGATATCCTAAATCCATTTTGGGCCCTTACATCCCATAATCTACAATCCTAATTACCTCATCTAACTCCCAACATCCAAAATCCCATCCTAACTCAAAGATTTAGCCTCCAACATGGTGTATATGCAATTGTTAGTCCTAGTTCCCCTTGGTATCATGGAATTCCCTCATGTTACTACCATCCCATCATTTCATCCAATCATCTTTCAACCCCCTATATATCCACTATCCAACATGTACATCCACCATAACATCAAGTTGTAATTCAATATATTTTACATAACTCATTACCCATTGTTCATCTCCTCATCTATTCCATCTCCCTTGGTAGCATCTTTTCATATTATAGCTATGTTAGTAGAATTTTTAAATTTTTAAGAAAGCCACTTAGCTCTATTTCTACAAACATCCATGCACACAATGTTTGTCAAAGTAATTATTTGGGAAGGGATACTATCATCATGGAAATAAATGTTTGGGCGCTCCATCCATATCCCTAACCCCATCCACACTAATTTATCCAAATCATTCTCCTTCATCTAGAAACTAGAAATAAAAAAAAAATCAAAATGAAAAAAGTAAAGAGAAAACATCATCCAATGGTGAAAACAATTTGTATGACACCTTTGATAAGTTCCATGATGAAAACATGGAAAAAAAGATGTAATATGTGAATCCCCCATCTATTCACATCCTATACATGGGGGAAAGTATTCTTCCTTCATATCATGCTCCATCTTATCTACTTCATCCTCTATATCCATCATCCCCATTCATACCTAGCTCATCATATCCAATCCATCCTTTCCTACTTGAATATTGATATGTAAATGTGAATAATATCCAAACATATTTTAGACAATACAAACCTTACTTTATCTACTAACCCTCCCTCTTACAACCTTCTATATCAACTACACGACATCTAGTATGGCCCATGTTATTCCTATCCATCATGTAGTCCTTAGATATCACATCTAGACACTCCTTCCAATATCCTGAATACATCATCCCATAGTCCATCCCATCCTGTATCTAAACAATCCCTCTATCACTTCATCCTTTTCCATCAGCTTGGTTTTCCCTTGTCTTTAGTTCTAAGAATTGAGTATCCTCAGCATAGTCCATATGCATGCAATCATAATCCATAAAATATTATTAACCAATCTAGTGCATCATCCAAATAATCCAACAATTTTGTTCCCAGCTTTATTACAAACCTTAACCTATTTTACTCAAATTATCAGATCATTAGGGATAATCATTCCCAATGTTTTTCTTGACTCATTTTCAACAATATTATTATTAGGATGTATTATTCATAATCCTCCATTATTCTTATTGTCAAAATGCTATCATCATCGTCATCATCATCATCATCATCAATCAAATCAATAAATTTTAGGTTGTCTAGGGGAAACACTTGTTTTTTTGCATTATTTTTACATGTTTTCTTGCATGTATTATCATTTTTCTTGCATCTATCATATAGTTCTTTCCAACAATGACATCATGTTCTTCCATATCATGGTGTTCTCTAACATATGCTTATATACAACATTTCCTTTTGGGTTAGTCTATTATGCACTTGAGACATCATCACCTTGCTCCTTATACCTTGGTGCATAATTTTAAGTGCTATATCAAATAAAGGTTGTTAAAAATGCCTTATCATGACTAGATGACCTAACATATATCCCTATTTATCATCCATTTGTATATCACAACTAATATTTTATTCTAATCTTTTCATCCTTCCATATCCTTTTATATTTTATCTTCATCTGTCCATTTCAAGAGCACACCCATGTTCTTCGAACCCATCTATCCTCTCAAGGGAGCATGGTTACTTCTCTCCCCATCACTCCTCTCCTTCTAATGACTAAGGCATCCTACAACTAGTCTATCTCTTATAAAAGCCACTATATTTTATTTTCCTTAAAATGACATTACTTCGTATAATCATGATGCCATCTCAAAGAGGGGAAATGTAGATACTTAAAAATCACCCACATCCTAGCATCACCTACCACATATTTATTTTTTAAGTGATTGTTTTTTAAGTAATTGAATTTAAAAAATAATTTATTTTATTATTTTGATTATTCTCATAAAGTCCTTAATAAATAAATATTGTATTTATTTTTAATTTCCCCTCCCACCTCACATGATTTAAATAAAACTTATTATTTAAATCCCAAATTTACACCTAAAAATCATAAAAGAAATATTAAAATTCCTTCTTTTTTTCCATCCTCCATCTCATCACCAAATAACCAACTTAATCCTACATGTCAATCCTCTTAAATAATATTGACCATCAATTCACTTAATTGAAAACCTATAAGTCTACCCTTCCATAAGCCATTTGGAGGGATCCTCAATCTAAAACATAATGACATGTTATCACTATGATAAACCACATTATATCCTTCATTAACAATAAATCCTTTGAGCATAACCACCATTGATGTATTAAGAATTGCATGTGGATGAGAATTTGATAGTTAATTTTATTCATAATGTATGGAATATTTACTTAAAGTAAGGTGTTGGTAGATGTGAAATAGGTTTTTAATCTTGGGGTTTTAATCCATTTCTTATTTTATATTTTTTTATAAATACACATAGCTTAAAAATTGTATGGGAAAAGATCCATATGTTTATTTCCATTTCCATGTTAGGTACTATTATCAAAGATAAAGTCATCCTAATAGTTTGATTATTGGATATTTGATGTTAATTCAAGTAAATGATAGTGTCAACAAATTGATCCTTCGCAAAATAGATTATGTTGTTATGGTTTAGTGTGTTGATGATTTCACTAAAAATGATGAACATTGTGATCACCACTCAAGATTATTCCTTATTGTTATTAATCTTTTTTTTTTTTTGTATTTTAGTATAGTTAACCTTAATTGAATTGAACTCATAAGGTAATTTTAAAAGTGGTCACTTGTGTTTAAACCTATTTATGAACAAATTTTGATTCAAAATTATTGGACCATGTGATTGGTGAAAACATGGTGAGATGAAGGAGAAAAAACTTGAAAAAATAAAGGAAATGAGGTTTAGACCCATGGGTAGACTATTTGAATTTTGTGATTCAATGACTAAATTGTTTGTTGTGAACATTTCATGATGGGACAAAAATATCTAATCTTCTCATGAATATGTGGTCGTTTAGGAGTTTCGGTAGCAAATGGTCACCTACAAATCTACTTAAATCTAGTTAACTCCACACTAAGCACTTGCATTGGCATGCAAAAAAGATATGAACTATGTTTGGGTGTGTTCATAATATGTAAGCAGTTGTATGGAGAGATCCTATTATATAAAAGAATGGGGAATCTTTCCATTCAAAGGCTTCTTGGAATATTGCTCATTTGGTATGATGTATTTTATATGTTGAACCTTAATTATTTATTACTATTTGTAACTAATGTAAGGAGAATGATTTAAGATGATTTTTTGGTTAATTTATATATTCATTTGATGCTTTGTATTGTTATTGTAGTTTACCTCAATAAATTATTACACCCTTTTAAATCTATACGCTAGTAGGGTTTGGTAGTATTAAGTGTCTATTTTAAAATATTTTGTTAGTAACAATGATATGAAGGGGTAGTTTTTCCTTGTGTTAATAAAACCATATTGTTAATATTTTATATTGATTATTATCTTAGTACTTTGTTGTCCTACAATTTTCAACTATAAAAGCATACTTTGAGCCAAGTGTATCAATGGGCTATGATTTTGTTATATTCTAGTATGAGATACTCTTTTTTAATGATAATTTTTTATCTCTTTAAAGACACTTGGAGCACCATGTTATCATAGTTAATGAGTCTAAATATGTCATAAAAGGGTTCACTGAGATGAATGAATGGTGAATGAGTATGTATCCTAGTGTTTAGACTCTTCTATGTTAATGATGGATCGTGACAATGACTAATTAGTAGTGAAACCCTATTATGGGAATGGGATAGAATGAGAGGGATAAAGCATATTATCTAATGTATTTAATGAATGACTGTGATGTTGAACCATAAATTGATGTGATTACATGAGAACATAGAATATTCCTATTCACATGTATAAGTGTCATGGTCACATTACTAAACTTGAAAATTGAGTTAGTTGTAAGTTGTCACTACTCTTTTGAAGAAAACATGCCATGAAAATATTTTTTTTGGAATTATTATTATTGCACTTGCTTTAGTCTTGAATATCTTTAAATTTTACCTTTTTATCATTGTTGCATTCAGATAATGATAGATAGTTAAACCCTATCATGTTTACTCATTGCTAATTGAATTATCATAAGGTCACAATTCTTGATAGATAATGTATCTATCATAAGATTAGTATTTTACTTTTATTTAGGCACTAATCTATCACTACACGGTAACTTATAAAAAATGTTTGATAATTAGGGATTATAGAATCCTTATAGTTCAATAAATTTTTAATTTATTTAATCATTGAGATAAATTTTATTAACTTTAGTGGTAAACAATGATGCCTTGTTTTCTAAGTGGTTATTTATAGGTTAGCTAGCCACCTATTCTCATATGTTCTTAATCACCCTATGCATAATTTGATAACCATATCTAGTTAAGTGCAAATCGCATGGAGAGTCTACTAGATCAAGGTTGAGGAGTTACCTACATAAATAACTCAAGGTAGGAGGTGAGGTAATGCCCCTATCCCTCTTTATACAATAGTATTATACTATTATGTTTTGGTTAGATGCCCCCACATGGTAGTTATATGTATATAGTTGTATTTTGTCATCTTAACTATTAAAATTGTAGAGGTAAAGCTATGATGTATCAAACACCAAAACCTTAGCCGAGGAAACATTACAAGTACATGTTCAATTTATTTCTGATTTTTGTTATGACATGTAGCTTCCCTATGTTATGTACTCAATATGATTCTCCCCTGGCATGTGCTATTTCCATGATATACTTCATCTCCTTTGACTTCAACAATCACTTGGTTGGTGTCATGTATTAGTATTATGTTACAATTCCTAGCACTCATGAGGTATGAATGTATAGTTATTTAATATTATTTTGTCTATTTTGAGAATAAGTAGTCAAGATTTCTGGATAAAACTGTGTGTTGTTTTTTTCATCAACGTTTCGGACTTCTCTCTATCTGCTAATCATCCTGATGATGGATCATGGAGTATGATCCGAAACGTTGATGAAAAAAACAACACACAGTTTTATCCAGAAATCTTGACTACTTATGATAATGGACTGTGGAAACATAATGTTATTTTGAGAATATCAACATGTTCTTATTTTTAAGTTTGATTAAATTTGAAGTGGATGTAGGTATTTATCATTTTTTGTGCTTGATTGGTTTCATAAAGAAGGATAATATGAAACCCATCTAAAATAATTTTTTAAATTTCATGGTACGCCTTAAATAGTTTTAATATTAAGATTCATTAATTAGAGGGTGGTAAATTTATGTTAATTTGTAAATTATTCTAATTGTGCTAAACATTTGCGTGTAATGAAAAATGAATTATGTAAGAATTATTGGTAAGTCATATTATTGATACCAAAGCATTCATCTTATTACCATAATACCCGCTTGGAACACAGTCGGACACCATACAAAAATCGTTGCAGTACTTAAACACCGTTTAAGCTAAGCTTTCTCACACCTCACCTCATATTTATCACGAAACAATGTTAACATCTTTCTGAAAATGTGTGAAATCTTCTTATCCGCCTTTGGGATCACAGTCTCTATTCCTATTCCATGATCAGGATGGGAAAAATTATCTTTCACATTTTGTAAGCAATACTACCTGCTGGCTGGTTTGAAAAAAAATAGAAAGGAAGGGGAAACTTACCTTTTTTATCAGGTCAAACAGTTCACGACCCTTGTCTATGCTTCCACATTTTCCATACATGTCTACCAGGGTAATTGCCACTACAAAATCTGACCAAATTTATGTCCTTAATCCTTTGACGGATTGCATACCTTATTACAAAACTCGCATTTTGGCACAGGCAGGGTGGCTGCAGGAAAAGGTTGCAAGGTCTGGCCCTGACTGTGCAGGCAAAGGTTGCGAAGTTTGGCCCTGCCTGTGTAAGTAAAGGTTGCAAAGTCTGGCTTTACGCCTGCCCATTGCATTTGCTTGAAAGTTCCTGAAGCCTTTTCAACAAATTCAATTCTGCGTATATCCTACAATCATGGCATTCCATGAGATCACATTTCTTTGAGGCATTCGGTCAAAGAGTTCACGGGCCTTGTCTATGCTTCCACACTTTGCATACATTCCTATCAGAGAATTTCCCTTCCGTTTCGCTGCAATAACCATATGGAATGCTAGGCTCTCTTTATTTTAATCAGTTCAAACTTCTGCAGCGCGGCAACGGTGATTTGAATTTGTTTATGTGCGGGAGTTGGATGGCTGACTGCTGACCGCTACAGTTTACGGGACTGCTTAGGGAACGGAAACTGAAGTTAGTGGAAGCAACAGATTACATGGCCCCACACCAGCCACCTAAGCGGGTCAACGCTTAGAGTGTGCTGGTTAAGCCAGCCCCACTCCGAGCGCTCAAAAGGATGCAGCTCTTTTCTCCCAAGTCTGCTTTAAGATAATACGTCACTTCATCTATACTTTCTTCTGTTATATTGTCGAGAGCCAACAATACTCTTTGGCCCTTTACTCTTCTATACAACTCAACTTGTGCCTGTCAGTTATATTACAAAATGCAGAATACTTACAGATCTTGTTCACGAGTCGATTTACGTAACACTGGAATTGTAAAAAGAATTCGATATGGAAAGGAAGAACTTCCTGTAAACAAAATTAGAATATGTGAAATTGCTCACCTGATCTTGGTCTGTCAGTGTCTGGAGAATTAACTGAGGGCAGCGACTGAGATAGTGCAGGGCAAGTTTTGTTCTTTCGAACGAATAGCCTCTAGAAAATTCCAGATGGCATACTTTACCTTCAAAATCCCCCAATTTGAAGTTGCAGAAGGCTTTGCCAAGTATAGTTTTCCCTTGGCCCGGTATTCCATATAATCCTGCAATTCTTGTGCCCTTTTTGTCGGAGTGAACAGATTTGAAGAAATCTGCAACCTCCTGCAGCCAATAAATATAATAAATACATGGACTTAATGCTTGATAAAAGCAAAGAAGTTAGTGAGGTGTTTTCACCTGACACATTCGTACTTGTCCTTGCATACAACGGACAGGATACCTTGGCGAGGGTGTTGCAGTATGTGCCAGATTTCTTTCACAATTTCATCTCTGAACTTCACTTCATCATCACCTTCCCTGAAACTTATCCCATTAATCCGCCGTATTGTTTCCAAATCTCGGAGCCATTCGGCTTGCTTTTCCCCGAATACATTCAACTGTTTCCACTTCTCGTTGTGTACCTTCATGTCTTTAAGAGTATCTGGTGAGATCAGGAAGAACAAGGGTAAAATTTTGAGATTGGAATTTGTACGCGTTCTGTCTCTCGCTTCCACAAAAGCAGAAAGTTCCTGCATTGGCCACTTTGATTCTAGGAAATCCTTAGAGAGAAGTAAAACTACTACTTTGCATGTCTTAGCGGCTTCAAATATACGAGAGGGAAAATCTTCCCCCACTGGCAAACTTTCACGATCTTGATCAAAAAAGCAGGACACGCCGTGGCTAGTGAGGTCTCTGTGTAGCTGCCTAATGAAATTTTTCTGCTTACCACTGTGACTGAGAAATACATCTTGAGCCAAAAAATTATGTCCGTGGTCACTGTTAATTAAAATAATGAGTGAGGTTTAAACTTGGATTCATATAGAGGAGAAAGACGGAAACATTCAAATAAAATGTATCTGACCTGCGAATCCGTTTGTTGGGCTGGGAGGACTCAAATGTGCTCGGTCGAGCTTGAGAACATTCTCCGACGTTTAATTTCTCGAATTGAGTGGTGTCGATCTGATCCATAGTGGGGTATTTTTCTAATATTTCTTCACAATAAATTGGAGGGGGATAATGAGCATGCATGGATAAAAGGGTAGTGAAGACAAGTAACCAAAGACTTTCCTATGCATATTTGTGCGCTGTGTAATTACAAGACATTCCGAGATCATACAATATTTACTCTGTTCTAATTTCTATATGAAATTTAAGAATAAAATTAAAAAAAAAAGCCTAAAAAAAATTCCACCATACAAAAGCTCATTTGTCTAACCATAATTACGCCTGGAGTAGCCTTTGTCTAACTAAGAGAAACAATTATGTTGTGATTGTGAAAAAAAGACAATTTTCTTTTTGGATAACAATAGGGGTATCTCGCGACCTAGCCCAATAGCCCAACAATCCGTATTTTGGGTATCTGGGGTGAGGAAAGGCGAGACTACTTCCCAGCATTGGGACCCAACAGCTAGCAAGCCAGCCCCAACCAGGTAAACCCTGGAGCAGACTCAAATCCAAAACCAATGGGGAGCAAACCCACGACCGAAGTTTTATTAAAAGTTTAAAATTATACTAATATTTAAAAATTAAGTTATCAAAAAATTATATATATTAAAAACAAAATAAAATATTAGGAAAATAATAAATAGTAGATTCTTGAAAATCAAAATTTATATAAATATAAGATATATATTGGTTTTTGCAAAATAAAAGTAGATGAGGAGTGAAATAATTTTGGTTTTGTTAGAATCTTGGACAAATTAAATTGATGCCATCTTGCTTCTTTTAAAAAGAAGTTGATTTTGTTGGTTTGTATTTATTGCAATGTCTTTTAGGCTATCACACCTACAGACATTTCCTAACCCTTTAAATGATAGGTAACATTTTTGTCACTCTACAATTGTTATTGGAGCTAAAGGTTCAATTGTGCTTAACATTGGCACCCCCATGCAAGAGGCCCAAGAAGTTTGTTCCCAAGGTGTTCCACAGGGTATGTCTATTAATACACCACCTATTGTGGTTCTTTTCATTCCTAAATTTAACAATGCAAGTCATTGGTTAGAAAACTTTACTTTAATAAGATGTTTTGAGGGAAGAATCCCCTTTGAAAGCACCAATCCCTAGGTCCCCCATAAGAGATTCATTGTAATGCTATGCAAAATCTTATTAAAAAAATATTTTTCATTTTGGTAAATCCAACCATGTTGAAGTCATCCTTAAACATGCCCCCTAGTTTTTCCATTATTCTTTTCTTTTCTTCTCAACGTAGACTAGAGATTACATCGTCTCTAATGAGAAAAAATTACATTTACCTATCTAGGTGGAGTTTCCTTGTTTACCTTGTTGTGTAGGATCTTTTTGACACAAATAACAACCTCTCTAGGATCTATTGTGTGTGTGTTGAACTAGGCACATTTTTCTCATCTAGACCCTAGAAGAGGGCCTATTTTGAAGTGGATCTCTCCAAGGATTTAAAAAAGATAATTGATATCCAAATTGGTTAGATGAGATACACACATGTTCTCCAGTTGAATTTTCCCAACATTTGTTTTAGATTTCAACCTTTTGAGCATGAGATCCAAGACCACCATTTGGATTCTCCCATTCTAAGTCCAACATTCAAACTACTTTTGAGTCTGCACCTCCTACCAAAAAAGAGAGTTGATCTATAATGGTGAGTCACATATATTAATAATTAGGAAGATCTAGGAGATGAAGAACAAGCACAAATAAAAAATGCACAACTATTGTATTTAATTAGTCGACCCAAATTACATTGAGTACAAAGTCTTTCTTATATAGGCAAGGATGACATAATCAAATGCCCATAATGTGGCACAAATGAGTAGACAAGTGTCCTATAGGTCTCAACCTTAGGAACACTTAGAGTGTGCAAACCAACAACCTTTATGACCAAGTTATCAACCTTGTGTGCCAAATGTTGAGTGATATTTGAGGTGAGATGAAAATTCTTCCAACCTCAAAAGGTGTGTGCATGAGCTTAACCAAATAATTTGGTAACCTCTAGAGGCTTAAAGGTTGCACATTCAGTTAGACAAGATGTTGTCTAACCTCATCAACCTAAGTACAGTTAAGTATAGTGAATATATTAATTATTCACACTAACACCCCCTTAAGTGATACTTGGGGAGATCACAAAAGTGCAAATAGATAGAAATGGTTCTCTACTAGAGGCCATGTTATATACCCATGTACAATGCATTCTCATAAAGTGAAGTAAAGGAGACAACCTAGTGGGAATAAAACTCGTCTCCAAAAAGAGAATTAGAAGGATTTAAAACCTTTTGAAAATGTGTCCCTTGATTATAGGAACATGACGATGAAGAACTCCTAAAGCATATCAAAGTTGTAAACTCTATCGATGATCAATTGGTGTTTGCTAGAATCAATGAATCTTCAAGTAATGTAGATGAAGATGTGAGATACAAAACACTACATGAGTGAACTAGTGAACACTACTCAACCAATGTAGACAAAGTTTATCAAACTTTGTGAAGCCAACAATACATATGGTACTATGATAAGGAGTACTAGAATATCAAAATGTGATCCACTGAAATAATCCCCCATTCGAGAGATCAAGACAAAATGTTCATGAGGCTTTCCAAAAAGAAGATTCTTTCACTGGTTCATTGAAATAAGCATAACACATTATAGTCCCCCCTTAATGCTTAGAGAAATAAGCAAAAAAACTAAAATCGATAGTGTGCAAGGAATGTAGAGATGTATAAGAAACTGAGAAAGGGTATAATCCAAGGCACACTCACATGAGGTGAGAATCTCATGGATCCATTGTTGTGATAGTACAACCCCCCATTACACTTTATAATTCAGTGTAAGTATAATTTAATTTTCTAAATTCCCTTCGCACATTCAGTTTGTGGAACTTTATATAAGTACATTTACAAGCATTTTTGCTATTGAGATCTTACAAGTTTATTGTCATTAGGTGAACATAGATTAGTTTATGTATTGCAAACCTCAATAAAAGACAAAAAGTTAAAATCCCATTATGATGACCCCTATTTTTCCAAATTCATTGCAAAAGAAAAAATTAGCTCCTCTTTACAAATTTTTAATAAAGGAAAAAAATTGCACCTTCCCCTTTAAAGCTCTACCCTTTTGCCAAATTCAATGCAAAAGAGAAAAAAATGACTCCTCTTTTACAAATTTTTAACTATAGCCAAAAAAAAAAAAACCCGTGTGCATGACCTCTCCTTCGACTCAATATTTACCTCATAGTTTAACTCTATCCACTCGTAGTTGAATAAATTTGTTGGATTACAATAAATGTTAATTAGCATAAAAAACTAATTATACAATATTAACACATCTTTAACAAGACCACCTATAATGTGGGAGTTGACTAGGTCTTCCAAGCCGTTGAGGAGTGGAGAGAGCACCTAGGAGTACTTGGAGGGCATGGAGAAAATTGAGGGTGCACTGGAATTCTCTTGCCCAAGGATTGTTGCGCCAACGTTGACTGATTCCTATGCAGGTTGAAGCCGTGAGAAACTCTTCTATGCTGGCAAATACTGCCTCCAAATGGTGAACCGCACGCTGAATCAGATGGGCGCTAGTTTAGGCGTGGGTTTTTGCAAAATGTGGGGGCAGAGAGTTGAATGCCACGACAATAACAAAACACCAAGGCCATGGCAGAGAGAAAGACTGAGTGTAGCCTCCAAACCAGCGTTCAAGCCAAGTGATGCGTCCAAACCAAATAGGATATCGACCTGCAAAAACAAGGAATATCGGCCTGCAAAACAAATGCCACAGTCATAGGGCGTGACCTGTGCTTGATCATACCCCAATCGTGGGCTATGAATAGTCACGCCCACGACCTGCAAATCTTCACGCCTGAAAATATTCACGCTTGCCTCAGAGACGCGGCCTCCAGCTACGGGTACAGAAACTCCGACCCCATGCACGAACAGAGGAAAACTCCAACGCAGGAAAATTTGCATGCCACATTCAAACTCTGCAGATGTGTTTGCCACTGGATCTTCAATTGAAAGGGGGCACTCACCAATCTCAAATGAAAGGTGAGCGGTCTGCGAATTCCAGCGCGCAGCCTATGAATTCCAACGTTGACTGCAATTTGAAGGTCGTGCCTTCAAATAGTCGCAACCTTTTGTGCATAGCGCCCAAAGACTTATGCAAAAATTCAAACCCTGACCTCTACTGGAATAAAACTGCGGCTGTTGACCAGATATGCGTTGGCAAAAGACTGGCGTGAGAATTGCGAGCAATCAGATCTACCATGACTTACAGACAGGGATCTAAATCTGCAAATGAAATATCAACAGACCCGTGTTAAGCTAGCTCACCCGGCTTCCCAATCAAATCCGATCTCTGCAAAAATAAAATACCCCCAAACGTGTGCACAACGGCGATGGAAGACCCGTGGTTGCAATTTTTTTTTAGCAAATCTTGTTGGTTTTAAAAGAAACACAGAACAAAAAGAAGAACTAAATTTCAGAAATAAAAAACAATGAAATCAGAACAATACACACAGAAAGAAGACACCGAATTTATAGTGGTTCACCATAAAATGGCTACATCCACTTTCAGGGGATTCTCAATATATTTCACATCATTTTCTTGTACATTTACATACAACACTCTTCACCAGTATATATCCTCATACAGCATAATGCCTAATAACATCTTCTTCTAGAAGATTCCCAAATGCAAAACATGCACAGGAGGAGACTGCTGGTGGCAGAAAGAATACTGCAGCTTACTAAACATAGTGAGTCGGTTAGACTTGGCTTCACACGTATCACACTTAGCCAACAAATCTGGCCTTTCAACAAGCCGACCTTGACATAGGTCGACTTGAATTTTGCCTCAAATTCATCAATTAAAAGGCGTCAAAGGCTGTGTGAGGCCATTTCTCCTCCAAATTGTTAGCACACAATAATGGAATCAAACCAAATACAACAAATTCGTTCAACTTTTGGCTTGCAAATACCTCTAATCCAAGCTCTAATACCATATTAAGAATTAGGAAGATCTAGGGGATGAAGTACAAGCACAAATGAACAATGCATAACTTTTGTATTTATTCGACCCAAATTACATTGAGTACAAAGCCTTGCTTATATAGGCAAGGATGATGTTTGACAAGTGCCTCATAATGTGGCACAAATGAGTAGACAAATGTCCTATAGGTGTCAACCTTAGGAACACTTAGAGTGTGCAAACCAACAACCTCTATGACCAATTCATCAACCTTATGTCCCAAGTGTTGAGTGACCTTTGAGATGAGATGAAAAGTCTTCCAACCACAAAAGGTGTGTGCATGAGGTTAACCAAATAACTTGGTAACCTCTAGAAACTTAAAGGTTGCATATTCAATTAGACAAGATGTTGTCTAACCTCATCAACCTAAGTACACTTTTAAAGTATAGTGAATAGATTAATTATTCACGTCAACAACAAAGCCAATAATCTTAGTAATAATGGTCCCTCAATTAAACCACCCTCAAGCTCTAAGGGTCTATCCTCAAAATCTTAAAATAAAAATTCAAAATTTCATGATATCAAGAAATTTGTTGACTCCCCTCATGGGAAGACATTTAGCGAGTCCAAATTCTCTCAAGTTATATTAGTTTCTTTAGTTTTAGTTTCTCGAAAAGATACCATTGCTTGATGTACTTCCCCTCCCAAATAATGCAATGTAGATCTTGCAACCCACTAGGGTAAATGCAAAAAGGAGAATACGAACAAGAGAAATAACACCTTATCCAACTTACCATCTAGATAGGAACCTTTAATTCAGAGGAAATGTTTCTTCATAATAGTTAGTCAACTCTAGATGAATTAGATAATAAGCTAACTCTGAACACCTACTCATGAATTGTCTCTCCTAGAATGTTCATGTTAAATAATAAAACTCCCATAGAAGTATTATGTTCATGAAAGTCGACAAAACTTACTAGATTTGGATATTCTTTGTTTACAAAGGGGTTAAAGCTTCTAAAGTTTTACTTTTTTGTAGCATACATCATATTATCCAACCTTTTAATAATTTCTTGTGTAGTCGTCATGAAATGGATAAAGGTTGCATTTCCACCTCTCTCTCCTAGGTGGTATACACACTTAGTTGACGAGGGATGTGACCCCACCAGCTGAGCATTACATGGGCTCTTTTCAACAACAATAATCACATATGGAGTTATTAATGTTCATGTCTTGAATGGTGTTATTTAGAGATGCACTCTTTAGAGATGGATTACAAATTTAATATTTGTCTGTAAACTTGAATTTTATGTAATGATTTTAATATAATTGAAATATCCTATTATAAATTTGGGACATTATCTATGCACTACACACTTGGTGAAAAAAATGCATGGCATTTTATGCACAATAAGCTAGGACTTATGATTCTAATGTTGGTTGTTGCCATAATCATATGATATGGTAGACATAGAGTAACCTTTGATTTGGATCTAACAAGGTCCTTAAGAAACTTGATAAAGAAATGTTGTCTACTCAATCACTTTATGTCTATGGATCCTTTGTCAAACATTGTCCTTTCCAACCACTTTCCAATGTAGCTTTATATTGGGTGGAAACCTACCAAATCAAAGGCCAGGAAGACTCAAATTTTTGTAAACAAATCACTACTCACTTGCAAGGCCACATTAGTTCATATTCATGTTTCAAATTTGAAACCATGTCTCATGAATGCGATAAGTTGGATAGCCTAGTCGAATGATGCCATCAATAGTATTACCTATTTCCTTCACATTCATGGGTGACAACTAGTCCATTGCCACCATTATTCCTATAATGTCACAACCTCAAAGCCCCACCAAGCCATCAATATATTGGAAGCTCAAGTTTTTGACTTGAAAGCTCAAATTCAAGTGGTTGTGCTTTGGCATCAAAAGCAAGTTGTAGATTCCACTCTAATCATGGTACCCAAATCAAACCTCAATTTCATTGAATTAAAATTGGAGACTTGTGGTCTAAATAATTTTCTCATTCTCTACGAGTTCATCATATATCTCAAGCCATTACAAAAATTAAGGATGGTTAAGAACTCTTCACTAATATTTCACACATTCTTCAAGTTTTTTTCAAGATTATGAGCAAGTATTTACTATTAAAAATTATACTCCATCTTGTGATATTGCTATACAAAAATCCTTAAAGGTGGTGTCTTGCCAAGTTTCCACTTCTTAGCATATTCTTTGTGATCAATTTCTCACAAAGGTTGATTTTTGTGAGGTCAAATTATTTATGTCCAAAGATAATGCCCTTGCTTGGATGGACTTTCAATGTGAATTCTATAAAAAATATGAGATATTGTGGGAGAAGACAGGTCTATCTAGAAGCCTTTAATGGGAATTCATTAGGAAACATAATTAACAAAGGGAATATTAAATTCATACCCAAAGCTAGTGACTTAGAGAAAATATATAACCAACAACCCATAGCCTTATCGAATGTCTCCTACAATATTATTGCCAAATCTCTTTCTCTCAAGATTCGATTGATTCTTCCCTACCTTATCTTACCTAAGAAAATTGGTCTTATTAAGTCACAATACATATTTGAAAAACTATTGTTTAGAAAGGGATAGAATGGGCCTAATGTTCTCAAAGGCCTAAAATGTTTATTAAAATTGATTTCACTAAGGCATATGGCCACATTGAATAAATTTTTATTCTTTTCATGTTTTAGGCACTTGGATTTGGGACCCATTTTATTCAATTTTTTCAAATTCTCTTTTCTAATGCCCTAACTAGTATCACCATTAAGGCCAATAATCTAAGCCTTTTGGCATTTTAGTCCATCCAACAAGGATTTCCTTTAGCTCTTGCACTTTATGTGCTTAGTGCTAATGTATTTGGTTATATTTGGCCCACATGATCTCTCAAAATCTAGTTAAAAGTATTTTCTTTCCAAGTTCATCTATTTGAGTAGTCAATGGGCATTTTCTATGATTATTTCCTCACACTTCTGTAGGACAAGAAATATCAAACAAGATTTTCTTTTCCTTAATATATTTTCCCAAGATTCTAACTCAAGAGTTTTCAATGGAAAAATACTAAATGCTACAAGAAAAAATAATCAAATAGTTATGAGTGAATCCAAAATAAGGGAAGATGAGCATGTTTGATTCTATAGACCAAATGGATACAAATCTCTGACAAATGAATACAGCAGTGTCATATTGTCAAATGATGTCAGCTCGTGACCTTGCAAAAATACCTATCTAAAGGAGGTTGACCTTGTTAAAAGTCCCAAGAATATCAATAGTTGTGCAACCATTCTTAATGCACATAATGGTATTGAAACTTCTCTTCAATTTTCAAAAAATAACAACACAAATAAAGGAGAGAATGACACATTCTTTAAATGTAATTTTAACATATAGTAGTGGCACCAATGAGGACAAAAGGGACTATAGTATCCAACTTAGAGTTGAACAATATGAAAATCATCAACTCAATGAGATAGGGGATTATAATGGAAATTTTAATTTCATATCAAAACCACGTTAATCATCTATCCCAAGTTTTGAATTAGATGTTACACAAATAATTTTGAAGTTGAATAATGACATGTTGTCTTTAGGAATAATAGGTAGTCTCTTAGAACATGTTATACTTTATGAATGTAGGATTCATTTTACCACAAAGAATGGAGATATTACTTGACCTAAATCCTCAATGAGATTATACATTATTAGTAGAGAAATATCTAGTCTTGAATTATTCTTTGCAAATATAATTATTAAATCAACAAAAGATAAAGTCATTTAGATAAAATAATGCCATAATTTGCTAGAATATTTTGATGAAAATGATAAAGTAACAAAGTTGAAGCCTAATGAGAGGGCAATGAGAAGTGGAAAGAGGGGGAAGGACACTAGAGGAGGCTTTTCAAACAAGTGTCCTGGCACTCGGATGTCTAGAATTAAGGGTTTGTGATTTTATGATTGGTTGGTGGAAGATGCATAAGAGGATGAGGATGATGAAGAAAATTAGGAAGAGGCTTTTATTGGAGTGAATGATTAACTATTTTTAGGGTTTTTTTTCTTAGCTCAATATGGTAGAAATCAATGAAAAATATGGAGTGGCATCCTCTTGTAACTAATTGTAAAAATGGTTTGACCTATTTCATGAATGTTTTAATTTTTAAAATTCTCCATTAGAGGATTGATGAACTAGGGAGGGGTCACATTGCAAGTATACACTTCCCTAATAGGGGATATTGAGGGGTTTGGAGGAATGAGGCAAGGTGTGGTTTTGGCTTGCAAGAATAATCTCTCCCCAACTGGCCAAGTAGTAGTACTAGCTATAAAATAATCTATCCTCTTCTATTGGACATAGGACAAGGTGCATGTTTCTCCTAAATGTAGGGTTATGTTGAGCTCTCAAGCAAATCTATTCAAATTCAAGCACCCCATTACTCCAAGTAATGAGAGAAGGGACATTCATAGATCATGGATAAATATTCTCTTAAGATTGTATCCCATTTGTGATGATAATCACCTTCCTCTTGAATCGCTCCTAGATAATGGTGGCATCTATCTTAGGATCCTTGACATGGTGGTTGATAGGTCTTCAAGTAGAATGAAAAACATGCTCATTGGGAAATTCCTAAGTTTTAGGCCAAATATAGATGTCTTTAGGAGCTAGGCCTAAAGGAAATAGAAAACAAAATGTTAGGTTGAGATCTAAGCCAAGGGTAAATAGTTTTTCCTTATTTCTTTCTTGAATCATGAGAAATTTACTAGAACTGTACTTGATGATCCTTAGTTTTTAGGTAGATTAGAGTTATTCCTAGGAAAATAAAAACAATTTCTTAAGCAAGAGATGGGTGATATTAATGTGGTCCCTATTTGGGCTAGGCTTCTTGGCCCACCTTTTGAATATTAGGAAGATAAAGTAGTGATGGGCATTGAAAAATTTTATACGCCTTATGGTGATTGATGATGTCAACAAGTCTAGGAAAATATTGGTCTATGCAAGATTATATGTGTATGCTAGTGTAGATGAGGATATCCCTTCATCAATCATGTTATCCTTTGATTATGACAACTAATTTCAACAGATTGAACACAAGAGATATCCTTTTATATACCATAACTATAAAAAATCAAATACACATATCCCCACAAGTTATTTACGATTTATGCTAGCCACAAATTGGACACACATATCCCATCAGCTTATTCTTACTTGTTATAATATGTTGAACCTCAAAATCTATGAGCTCAGGTTTGAGATAAAGAGCCTTAGTCAACAACTTTTGAGGCATCAATCATCTCAACCAAGATATGAGAGTCTCTTTTAATAAGACACCTTTGACTCTTGAAAATAACAACTATTTTCAAGCCATGAATTAAATATTCCCGCATTAAAAATATTATTAATATTGCTACTCAAATATGATCAAGTCTCAAAAGTAACCACATTTTCTTATATAATCCCTTGGCATATGACAAATTCACTACCAACAATTCACTGAGGGAAAATTCATCGGCCCAGTAATTCACTATGGGAAAATTCATCACCATGAAAAATTCACCGCCAGGTAAAATTCACCGCCAACAATTCACTGATGTAGAAAATTAATCGCTTTAATATTTATTAAAAATATTAATGCGGTTAATTTTCTGCCATGGTGAATTGCTAGCGGTGAATTTGTCATGGCCATGCATTTTCCCACGGTGAATTACTGGCGGTGAATTTTCCTAGAGCCATGATCCCTTATTTCTTAATTTATTATAATTCTAAACTAAATTTTTGTAACGTCTCATTCTCAATTATTAATTTTTAACTATTATTGTTTATACTTATGAACAAATTATATGTTTGTATTTTTTTGTTCAAGGAAAATATCTATATTTTGTAATTGTGATGTAAATTTTTGAACTAAAAATATATATTTTTAAATATTTTTTATCTAATTGATGTAAATGAATTATTGCCTTGACTATAAAATTTTATCTCTTGTTATAGTTTTCATCGCTAATCTAATAAATTCACTAAATTATAATATATAAATTTTCATATGGACATCAAACTTGGCCTACAATTTATGGCAAAACTCCAATAGACTTTTATGACAATGAGTCAAATTATTAATAATTTCTCCATCACTAATGTTTAATCACAAGACAACAATTGGAGTTATAGTGAATAAACAATACTAATTTAAGCACAACAATCAATTATTGCAAACCTTGTTTCATGCTAGTAAGATGTGAAATGCACTAGCCTATGATTGGACGCTTCTGGTTTCCATTAACAAATGTACTTTTTCACAAGTGGTTCCAATCGAAATTTTATACAAAACTTTGCAAACTCACATCATTCACAACTTTATAAGTGGCATACACACAACTAAACATGTTTAATAGTCAATAATTAGACAACAATTATAATTCTATAGAGTTATAAGAAGACAAAATAAACATCAATCATATGTTTATGAGGCTTTAATTAAGTATTAATTGAACTTTTATAAAATGATTGTATAGACATGTTAATATTTTATTTTATTCTTATTAGAAAAACTATTTTTATTCTTATTAGGAAAACTATTTTTATTTTTTTAAAAATTATTTTTATAATTTTTTTATTTTATTAAAAAATTATAAAAAAATTTATTTTATTATTTTAACTCTATATATTTAAAAATTAAAATTGTATTAAAAAAATTCAATTAAAAATAAAACAAACAATATAAATAAATAAAACTAAATATATTTCAAATAATCTTAAAACTAAATAAAATAATACAATACAATAATAAATTAATGTATTTCCACTAGAAAACCCAAAAAAAACACGTCTCTGTTTCTGTTGTGCTTAACTTTTGTATCTGTTACAGCCAGTTACTATTTGTTTCCTTGCCGCAAGGATTTGACATACGGGCTTGGACCTTTTTTCTTTTGATAGTTTATTTTTGAACTTTTAAAAACTTGATATATTATAAAAACAAAATAAGTAAAAATTCATTTCTTCCATTACAATTGTAAAAATATAAAATTGTGTTGTAAAGGGATTCACATTATATTCTTTGAAGATCAAAGATTATGATTGTTCAGATGAGAACTAATTCACATCAATTTCAGTGTGAAACTGGAAAGTGAAAAAGATCAAAACAGAAATAAGAATAAGAAAAACAGTGAAATTATAAAAATACTTTATTTTTTTATTGTGATGCTACATCAGGACCAAATATGCTAATATTTTATCTGATGTTGTTCTACCCAATTTATTTTGACATAGATACAGTTGAAAAATTTGAAAAACTCATTATCACTATGAACAGAAAACTTAATTGAAATTATCAAAATTATTTTTTAACCCCATAAACAATAAAAATCATTCAATTCTATTATATTAGATATATAAAGAGAATGATTAGGAATTCAAACTCTGGATCTGGAGTTTGACAACCTCCCTTTTCTTCAGTATAAAATTAATCCTAACTAATAACCAAACCAATTACCCGCTACTGGACCGTTGACCATTTTATAACCAGATAAATCTTTAATCGGAACCCAGAAAATTTTAATCTACTTTCCTCCACCACAGTTGTAAAGGGTGCTGAAAAGGGCATATAGAAAAGAACACAGATTTTGCATAGAAGCTCTTTCTTACGTACCTCTGGTAACGTCGTTACCGTCTTCCTTTCCCCTTTTATTTCTGGCGGTGTTGGGGAGTCTCCTCGATGCCATCTTATCACTAAACCAACCAAATAACTTCGTGCAAAGCCAACTTCTTCAGAACAAAAAGGGATTTCTGCACTGAAAAAGGGGAAGGCAGGCTATTCGTCCACATAGTCCCACCTAAGGGTGGGGTCCCATGGAGGGGGGTTTCCTGAAAACTTTCAATGGATGCTGCTGAGAAATTTTAGGAAATTTTTAAAGGTGGTGACCCCATGAACTTAGTAGAGCAATTCAGCTTAAAATATTAAGTTCCATATTTTAAGGAAGCTGGTGGTCTCATCAAGTTATTTACTGTGGAGTTCAGCGTAAAATTTAAGTTTCGAAATTTAAGGAATCTTAAAGGTTGAAATGATTTACAAATGGCAAATAAAATTGCAAAACTGTAGGAGCAATCTCCAGCCCCACCCCATTTTCACCCCCTCAAATCTGCAGTCCTAAAAGGTAGGAGCTGCTCTTCTTCAAGAAAAGATTCCAAATAATCCTGTAGCAATTTTTTTATCAATCCATGAGACCTCCTGTTCCTTAAAAATAGACCCTGCAGCCCTCCGATGGGACCCCACCCTAAGCTTGGTAGGAAAGTGCCCAGGAAAGAAAACCCTAAACAAGGAAACTTCGGTGGCGGTGATAACGGGTATCTCTAGGCAATTGCCTATGTCCCACCAAAGCTTAAATTGAGATTCACTACATTTTTATTTTAATGTAAACTCTAATTCGAGACGCTAAGAAAAATGCCTCGTATTTGTCAAAACTGTGTTTTAATTTTAATTTTTGGCTTACAAAGTCGGTAAACGGGCAATTAATAATATCAAATTTCTACAATTTATATTGCTAAATTTAAACACAAATGACAATTTTAATTAATAATCTAGCAAAACTTTCATATATGCGTTAGAAAATACTTAAATAATCAAACTTTTCCACGCGGATATGGGCAAAAGTTGTTCTCTTTTCAATATAGTACTGCTATCCAACCTTTTCTACGCTTTTGCGATACATTAACAAGAGACACAGTTGCGTCACGTTCCTGCCGATTGGTAATTTGGGTTGAAAATTTGATGAGAATAAAATCCAAAACTTTGTCTTAAAATTTGTTGAAAAGGGCTTGATTTATTGTCATATGGATATTAAAAGGGCTTGATTTATTGTCATGTAATTAATAATAAGCTTTAAATTTTTTGTAATTTGTAAAATTAAAACTCTATTTTTATCACTGACTATTCACAGCACCAACCATTAGGAAAAAAGATAAAAGCATATTGTATTTATTGAAAACCTAACAATTTAATATAGACTATATAGATTCAGTGGTCAACATTTAAATTCTAGTTTTTCATTGGTGAGGTTGTCACTGTCAAGACAAAAAAATTGAATTGAATGAATGCATAAGTTATCCTACCTGTCGGCAGGAACTAAAAATTAGAAAATATGACTCAAATCTAGGGCTATGAGAAAGGAAACATTCAAGGACATAATATTAGGGTAGGTTGTTCTATTGACAGCCCCGGGATTATATATATAGTACCATGTGAAATAATGCAATTTTGTATATATGTAATCTATAGATATTAAGAATTTTTTAAAAAAAAAAAATTAATTTTTTTTTTTTTTTGATAGTTGTAGATAAATATCAAATTAGATTATTTTTCTAATTCAATTTAAGAAGATGAGTTTAAATAATTATTTTTCAACTAAAAGTTAAGCATTAAGATGTATTTATTTTGTGAAATTCTTGTAAACATGATCTTAATTTCATTCTTTATAATGTTGAAAGTCTTACTTTGAACAAGATTTGATCTCTAACAAGCTCATTTAGAACTATTCAGTTTCACCACTAAATAAAAATTTCTTTAAAATCAATGTAATATATAATCACCCTTTAAAGTGTTTTCCTAATGAAAAATTGCTCATAATAGAATTCTAGGAAAGAAACAATCAAAGTAGACCACACCAAAATCTAATTTTTTTCATCATAAGAAAAAACATTGAACTTTATTTATATATAGAAATCATGTAAAATAGAAATGTGAAAATCTATAAATTAATAAATGACACTTAGAGAGCTAGGGGAGAGGGGCCTATAGTGGAGCACCCTAACTTCGCATTTCTCAAAATCTTATGTGGAAATTTCAAATCACTCCCAATTTTGTACAACAATTTATTTGGCAACTCATGTGCTTCTATATTTCGTTTTAGGACCACATCATCAAATATGATGCCATATCAACATACTTTTTGTTGAGGTATCCAAAAAGGCCCAAAAAAAAGTGAGACCGATAGTGGTGCAGTAAGTCATGTTTTATTGGTGCGCTGATGTGGCATCACATGATTTCTCACTTTGCGTACTTTATGGATAAAAAGTGTTTTGCAATTGGATATTAAAGTGCTCCACTATGGGGCCCATTGAGGACTACTTCTATCCCCACTATTGGACCCTGTTCCATTATAGGCCCCTCTCCCCTACATTGTTGTTTTTCCATAGACTTTTATAGCCTTTTGCTTATATTAATTGGCATTCTTTATTTTTAATTATAGATGTGATTGTGATATTATCATACCTATTCCATTTCCCATTTAGCTCCAGGTCTATTTTGACATAAATCTCTTAATGTAATGATATTGACAATGGTATAATGTTTTGTAGGTTTGGGTCCTAGGACAATTATTATCCATCTTAATTTATTCTCATTTTCACAATATTCTATGAATTTGCATCACTTAACATTATTCAACCCTCATTTATGCAATTGCTTCCATAAATTTATTTCTTAGCTCAAAATAATTATTTTAGCCTATTCATTTTTTAATGGCTCAAGATCAATCTGATTCAATCCCAAGGCATGAAGGATCAAACCTAAAGTTTAACTATTCAAATTTAAATTCAAAATTTTTCACTCCTTTCCATTAACAATTATAAATTGATTGCACATATGTTGTGTGACATGATAATTTTCCTAGTATTTGTAAACTTATTGCAAAAGTTAATTACAATGTGAAATCATTAGAGTTCATTTCAATTTCTAAAAGGATAAAAGGATCACAATTACTTCTAAGTCATTTGCATATTACAAAATAATATATTCTATCTCCATTGAATCATTATTTTTCTAGTCGAGCAACATGATTGACCTAGGAGGAAATGATCACTTACTACGTTCAACATCTCCTTAAAGGTATTTGTAAATATTGCCTTGAAAAATTTAGATGTACCAAGGAGGAAAATCTTATCATATTTTTTAGGTTTACATTTTGTCACAACATTCTCATGTGGCTCAATTCAATTCCACATGATATATCAAGTTCATAGTGCTTGGGTTTGAACTTGAAGGGATTGAGATTGAGTCACACTTTTATGAGAGTACCTAAATATTGAAATATTCATCAAATTAAGAACTTTTGTTTAGATAGTTAGTGAAAAGCGGATCCAAGAAGACATCAATAATATTTCCCTATCATTCATCCTAGAGCTAAGTACTTCTATCCCTCACACTTTAATTTTTTAATATCTTTATAGTAATCTATCTTTACTCCATTTATCTAGGTTACTTTATTTTCAATTGATTTTTTATTTAATTAACCTACATTTATTAATGGAGGTGTGATATGTCCTCTTAAAGTTTATTGTTGAACCTAAATTAACTTACACCGTGTAGAATTTGGCTTTAAGAAATTTCCTTCTTATATTAGATTTTTCATATTTGATTTTTTTTCTTATAGATAGGTTCTATCAAATTTGATTTAATTTTTTTGAGTAATTTTTGAAGAGAACAAAATGAATTAGAGGTAAATAATATAGAATATAATGCAATATACAAAATACCTTCACCTTAAACCCTTCTTTCTCCTTAGATAGAGTTGAAGTAGAGTGCACCCTAGCTCCACTTGATTCGCTCTTTTGATGTGTTGATGGAGGAATGTGGTTGCTCATAAAACCAATAGCATGATGATAGGACTAATATGATGATAGATCAAATGAATAGAATAAGACTGAGATAATTGAAGATAAAGATAGAAGATAAGAGAAGTAGATATAAATTTTAGCAACCAACTAAATAACTTCGTACAAAGCCAATTTCTTCAAAACAAGCAAGTAGGGGATTCTACAGGGTAAGGCAGACTATTCGTCTGCATGGTCGTATTTAAACTTGATAGGAAAGTGTCTAGGAAATAAAACCCTAAAGAAGGAAACTTCGGTGGCAGTGATAATGGGTATCTCTAAGGTAGGTGCAATAAGTTGGGTCAACAAAATGGTCAAAAAGTGGAAGTGTTTTTCTTGATTTTCAAAATTTGTCACATTTGAACTTAAAATTTGAAGAACTTACACATTGAATCTTAAAAAAGTTTAGTAATATGAAATTTAGTATTTTGAGTCTAGTTTTCAAATATGTAGTTTATTCTAATACCCAAATGATATAAAATAGTTTTTAATACTCATGTATAAAAACCACTTTTTAAAAGTCACTTTTTTAGGACCATACCATGCTCGTGTACAGACACCATAATTTGACTTAAATAAAAGTATTTTTATAATTCCTTTTGTGGAAAGATATGTATTATAATGAAGATTGATGAGGATATTTTTTATAATTTTTTTCTCCATATTTTTCATTTATTAATTTTCTATTGGCCCTAATTGTTGGTTTTTAAAACCCTTGTGTACGAACACAATAACTTGACCTAAAGTTATTATTTTTTTATATTTTTTATTGTGTAAATAATTTCTTATAGATTGATGCCACATAATTTTCTTAACAATAAAATTAACAAATTAAAAGTTATTAAAAAAATATGAAAACCTGACATTTCAAATTTATGGAGCAGTTTCATCATAAATTAATTTTAAAATATAAAAAACACTCCAATTATAAAAAATATATATATATTTGAAAAGGGTAAACCCACAAAAGTGGTTTACAATTCAAGTGAGGAAGGAAAAATCACAAAAAATGACTCCATGACAAAAAATGATTTTAGGGGTTCATACAAACCTATTGGTTCGAGCGAACCCATAACTTGGGTTTGCTTGAAACAGGGTTTGAATGAACCCATTTAATTCTTTCCCGCCCAAAAACCAAAAAAAATGCATTATGGAAGGGTGGTTCGCTCAAACCCCTAGAGGTTCGTATGAACCCCCCTTATCCCTTATTCTTCCCCTGGGACATAAAAAAAACCTAAATTTTTGCACTTCAGAGCTCAAGTTGAAGACTGCAATGGAAAATAATTCACAAACCCAACTAGAATCAAGTAGTCCTCGAAACGAGCTACCCAACGAATATAATTTTAATATGTTTCGGTTTCATTATGTATTTGTAATGTCCCCAATTTTGTGAGCATCAAAGTTTGGTGGATTTAGCCTATTCCTGACCCTTGTAGGCTAATATGTCTGGTTAGAGGGTCCTTTTTGGTAGTGAACAGTGGTTTCTCTCCTTCAGAGTTCAGTGTTGGGTCAAAGCTCAGCCTTCATTTGACTTGGTTTCACATACTTACTATTTATAGTAGGTCACAGTTCAGGGTTTCTATTTTTAGACGAGCATCTAATCATAGGGAGAACATGGAGAGTCGACTCCCAGCTCAGACAACATAGCAATCAGACAAGTAAATCAAGAGATATTAAAATTTAAGTGACTTAAGTGATTTATTTAAATGTTTTGATGTTATTATAAAGTTATAAAGTAACTTTATAATAATAAAGTCACTTTAATATTTGTTGTGCAGTTTTTGCACACACGCCCCACTTGGAGTAGGGACCCTCTTTTCGGATGTCTTTCGACCTTTGGTTTTATTGGGTTTATCATTTTAGGGTCTTAGCATGTTGGTCTTGCTGGCTTTGACCTTTCCTTGAGGTTGGAATGAATTGAAATTAAGTTTTAAGCCAAATCCGGGTTTTCACCTGGATCCGGGATTTTCCAGCTCTGGCGGATTTTCCCGGGCTTGGCCCTTTGTCTGTATCTGGCCAGATTCTCCGAATCCGGGTTTCTGCTTGATCCCGGGATTTTCCGTTCTGGGTGAATTTTCCCGGACTTGGCCAAAATACCGATCTTCGTTATTTTACCGGTTTCTGCATTTCCACGAAATTCCTGTCCATTCAGATTTCCGCGTATTACCAGATTTTTCAAAATTCCGTTTTGGGCTGGGGTTTCCGGATTTGTCAGAAATGTCTTGTCGCACATTAATGACTAAGGTACCTTCACTCAGATGGGTATATGGGCGGATTTAGGGAACTTTGAACATCATTCTAACTTTGTTCACTCATCTGCTTTTGCTCTGGCGATTAGAAATTCTCATTTGTGCCCTGAAGATTAACTTGAGTCGTTTGAGTGTGGATTGTTTGGAGTGCTGCTGGCTAAAGTTCTCATTGCTTGGACGCGCTTGCTTCTTGGTTTCCTCCTCGCGCCTGAATTCTGTCCACTTTGATCCATGGTAGGTGGTCGATGACTCCTCTTGTTTGTTTACGCCACGATTGGGTTCTTCTGTTTTTAATGTTGATCATTTGGGTCGGCCTTTGCTGGGTTTTGATTCCGCGTTTATTGAGTCCGGGCTTGACCCATTTTTGTTGTAGAACCCTATTTCCCGTGCCCTATGAGCTCTATTTATCCATTGGATGGCGTATGTATCCTTTAGACGGGGTTCTGGGTTAGATTGCTTGCCCTTTTTAGTGCGAAATTTGCTATTGGCGAAGCTAGGGTTTTCTTGGTGCTCGGCCCAGAATGGCAGATTTGGGATGATTTTTTCGTCTTGTCCTTGTATCACGCTGGCCTCATCCTGTGAAGATTCGGATGCCTTAGGTAAATCCTTGACTGATATTTTGAACCTTAAGGTTTCCCCTGGTTTTAATGGCGGGTGGGTTATTCGTCCAGACTAAGGCATCATCATTTTAATATAGGGATTCATCCTTTGAGAGCTGTTGAGAAGTTGAGACCCTTTGCATCCTGAGTTTTGTTGATTATTGTCAGTTTCGAGACCATTAGAGCTCAGGTAGAGAAGATCCCGTAATAATTTGGCTTTTGGTTCGCGTTTCATCATTTTTCGGGTTTCTGAGGTTCTCGCGGAATTCTGCTGCTTTCGGATTTTCCCGGTTTGGGCCTATTCCGCGGGCTGGGGTTATTACCGGAACTTTTTAAGTTGTTCGCGAGAATCCGTCCCATCTGGATTTCTCCGGTTTTCCTGTCTGGCTTCGTCCCGATTGATGTTTTGATGATAGGATTAATGGAATGATTGTTAAATGCTTATTTCTTGTTGCCAATGAGTGAATTCCATGATTATCTTTTGATCTTTCATCCGTACTAACGATCCATTTGACTAATGATGCTTTGGCGACATAAATCCGTCTAGGTCAGATTTCTCCGAAAGTCCGCCCCGACTGGATTTTTCCGGATTGCTGTATTTTCCCTGACCGCTTTGTTTTTCCAGATCTTCAAAGGATTAGCAGTAGTGATGGATTTTAGTTGATTTATATGATTTACGCTAACCTTTTGGATTGAAATATGAACAACTATTGAATACTAATGATGATTTTTGGATGTGCAGGCCGAATCAAGTAAAGCTGCTGCTGGGAAGTCTAAGGGTGGCACAGGAGGGTCATCCATCTCTGAGGCAGAACGGTTACGACTAGATATGAAGGGTCAGCTTCCCGAGAGCAAAGTGTCTTCTGTGTGGGCCGAAGTATCTGATACCAATGTTGGGGCCTGGAGATATGAGGAATTCAAGCAGCAGACGGCTAAGAAGGATCTGTCAGCCTTGAGGCAGGGAATGATGAACTCCGGACTGGTGCATGTGGTAGGTTTCCCCCCGGCAGTCCAGTGCTATGAGCTAATTCTCGAGTGCGCCAGACAGTATGACTTCGATACACAAAGGGTGGTTAGCACCGAGGGAAGGGTCTTGGCCAACTTCAGTCCAGCCTCTATTACACAAGCCTTCAGCATGCCTGATCAACCTTCTGTGTGTGCTCTGAACATAGACACTGCCAAAACGTATTATGAGAATGAGCCCATCAAGGCTCAGGAGATAGTCAACTCCTGGTTAGAGAAGCCAAAATCCCATCATTCCAAGTTGCCCAAACAGTTGCACAGGGTTAAGTTCAGATCAGATGTATATGATGCCATCACATTTCTAAGCAGGGTAGCAGGATTAAAAAGTGCAGGGGTGTTGGAAAGCTGGATGGTCCATGTAATCACCAAGATAGGACAAGGGACCAATTATCACTGGGCAGGGCTCATCAGTGCAGAAATTGATAGACAGTTAAGGAATGTCCTGGAAACAAAGTTCACCATGTCCTCATATGTGGTGTATATACTAGCCATATCTTACCCATACAAGGGTCTGAATCCGAAGGGGACGCTTGGACAGGATATAATCTACGAGGTCTATCCAGAATTGCATCTCGGGCATAAGGATTACAAAAGGGCTAATGATGCGTTCACAATGCATATCACCCGGATGCTACAGAATGCTGAGCACATGAGATTGTCTGACGGAGCCAAGGGGCTAGTAAAGAACTACGGAGCTTGGTTCATCCAGTTCCCCACCTTCACCTACCTCAGAATTGATGGATGCCCGATTGCCCCTTACAGGTTGCCTCGGTACCCTACTGATCGCCTTGTTTTGTTGGAGGTTGTGAGGCAGATCTGCGAATTTGATGCCGTTGTGAAAAGGGAAAAGCACAAGAAAGACTTTGGTGGAGACTTCCCTCTCGGGATTGGTGTGGTAGAAATGTTCCCTATTCAATCAGCCCATACTGCAGGGGAAGAACTGGCAGCGTATGGTTTCTCCTTCCACTCCAAAAGGATGAACTTTGACATAACTGGAGAAGCATAGAAGAGGGCTACCAGGGAGTACAGGAATAAGGAGGACCTAGAAGATTATTGGGTCAATATCAAAGATGACCTTGAGGCCAGAAAAAAGAGATACTCTAGGCTTCCTGTGGAGGCAATTAGGCAGTATAATGTTAAGTTGATTCCGGATCAACTGGATGATGATGGAAACCTGGTTCAGGACCATGCCTACGAAGCTATAAAGGATAGGTCAGTCGGGGATATAGACTAGAATGAGAATGAAGTTACAGAGCTGGAAGACTTGATGGCTCCTGTCATGAAGTTCACCTCATCTTCGATAAAACATAAAATTTGGGAATTGGAAAGTGCAAAGGTAACTTGTACTTTTGAATTGATGGGGAATCTCAATCCCATGTCGACTTCTGAGGAATCTGGAGAAGATGACCCCAAAGGGAAGGCTGTAAAAACCTCACCGTTTAAGATAAAGGTCAGAGGTCCTAAGGGAGGTGAGCCTGAAGCGAAAAGGAAACCAAAAGGAAAAAGGAGGTGGAAGAATTTGATGATTAGCAAGTCCTCTGATGAGGAGGAAATGGAAAAGGCAGAAGAGGAAGATGCTCCTCCACCACTGAAGAAGGTGAGAACAACTCGAACTGCAAAGAAGAAAGGTCAGGGTACTTCAGGTGATGAGCCTCCAATTGTTGATGTGGAGAGTTCAGGAGGGGAGAAAGCCAAGGTTTATACTAGGAGATCCAGAACTCCCTCCCCGAAGGATACTGTGCAGAAGAAGGAATCTCCTTCGAGGCCACCAGTTGTGGAGCCACCCAAGCCAGAAATTCCGGGGGAACAGGAAACTAGCGGAGAAGCAGAGCCCTTCAAGGAGGGGACTCTATTTAGTGAAGCAACGGAGTTGGAGGTGGAAGAGGAGGAACGCCATACTTCTCCTTTGGTACAATATGAAGACTCCCTAGAAAGTAGCAAAGGCCGCGGGTCACCTGAGCCGGAGGAAAATATCCCTGCTAAGACCCCATCACCAGTGCATCCAGAGTTAGAACTCGAGGAAATTGATCAAGGGGAGCAGCTTCCGGAGAAGGAAGATGATAAGGCAACTACAGAGGAAGAAGAAAAGGTGACAGAGCAGCCGGAGGATGTTAGAACAGAGGAAATCTGGGTGGACCCTATAGCTCCGGACTGGCTAGAGAGAGAGCTTGCAAGAAAGAAGCAGGTGGTTGTTGAGGATACCCCCTTGGACTGGGATGAAATGCTGTCAAAGATCGGTAAAGGAAAGAAGAAGAAGACAGCTAGGGTAGTCTCGAAGGTGGAAAGGGATGAAACCCATAACAGGGTTATCCACATTGCTACTCCTGCCATGGACAAAATGAGAGAAGATGTTACAAGTCAGGATTATAATGTTCAGACTATCAACCTCGGGCCAACCTCTATGGAGCTGGATATTGAGCAGTTTGAGGGGTCCAGTGCGGTGATTGTTGACAGATTGAAGAGGGAAACTCAGACCAAATGTGAACTAAAGAAAGAAAATGAAAGGTTAAGGAAATGTTTGGAAGAGGTAATGAAGCCTTTGCAGTCCCTCAATCCTTCTTCTTCTGCCACTCATGGCTTTCTACCTAAGGAGACCATCTCCAGAATTGAGAAGTTAAAAGTCTCAGCTCAAGCCACCATAGATTGGTTAATGAGTGTGCAAACTAAAGGAGATGATACCATCAAGGATATTCTATCGGTAGGAAAGGATGCGGTCCAGGCTAAAGAGTTGTTAGAGTATGTACTGTCCCAGGACAAGGATGACATGGACATCTTGTTGCAGAAATCAAGGGTTATCATGGGACATGGAAGAGAACAATTGCTGGCAGATGGGATCCTTCCTTCCTCCAGATTGGATGAACCTTGGGAATGGTTCGAGGCTCTGCAGATTAGGCAGAAGGCCATGAAGAAGATTTTGAAAAGAAAGAAGCAGATTGATGGGGATCTCACTGCAGTATACGATGGATGCATTGTATTCTTTGAGGTGATGACCGGCAGGAGGAAGATAGCCCCGAAGTACCTGAGTCTTGAGCAGCTAAAAGAATGGTGGCATGAAGTTTATGCCCCAAATGCAGAAGGAGTTGTAACTGCTCACCAGCTTGATGATGCAGCTACCTATTTGGCTATAATGGATAAGTATATGGCCAGCAGGGAAGATTGGGATAAAATTGTTGAACGGTCCAAGGAAGAGATTGATGCTATTAAATGCCGGCTTAGGGTATTACCTTTGCCACCTATCACCGAGCTGGATGGAACGTTCTTGAGGGTGCAGGGTTCGTCTAGAAAGGGAGGATAAGGGAAGAAGCGGTTAATGCTTATTTTGAGATTTGTGCTTCCCTATTATCACGGGGCATGCATTGGACGGGACTGCATTGAAGATTGTGTCGAGGCTGACCTGGATGATGGCATTTAATGTGTGCCTTAGTTTGTTTTTCCTTGGCCGACCTGTTTTGGCAGTTTTTATTATTTTGTAAAAATGTTTGGCTGGGCCGACATATCTTGGGGGTTACTATAAGTGGGCATTCTTTCCTCATTGTAAGAGTTAGACATTAGCTAGACAGTAATAGAGAAGTGAGAGCAATAGTTAGAGCATTTTCCTTAGAAGTAATATTTAGTTTCTTGAAGCAAATTCTGTATCAGAACAGTTGAATTGTTACAGTATTTTGGTGATTAATACAATTGAAGACATTATGGTTTTCTTGGTGAAATCTCTTGTGTTATTTCATCTTGCGTGGTTCTTTTGTTCTATCTTTCAAATTGCTCAGAAATCTAGGGTTTAGTATTCAGAAATAAATCAGTTTCAGTTGGATGCATGATGTTTATGATTTCATATTTGGAATGTTTGTAGCTATCTCTGGTCTATACTCCCAGTAACTATCTGATTGTAGTAGGCTGGTGAAGTCAACCTGGACCATATATTCAATGTGCTTAAGTTCGATTGTAGATGCAAGTCTATGATTTGAAAATTTAAATACCTTAGAAGATTGCACCGTTCTTGGAAGATTGCATTGTGGGTTGAATAAGAACTGGTTATTTGAGATAGGTCCATTCCAAACATCTTTTGTTTACATTGTTCATCCTAGGAGTAGTTTAGATTCTATTATATCCTCGCACCCTTATCTTTGGCTATTTCTTTATCATTTGGTTAGATTTAAGATTATAGATCATTATATTGCAAGATCTGATAAGTAGAAAGATACGGTTTGCTTGTAGTAAGGTCTGATTGTGATTACTAACATTTCACATTTTATCTGAGTTGTTTATGCATTGTTATGACCTAACACCCGAGAGACCTTGGGGTGATTTTCAGTGATTTATTATTGAAGATTACCTTTCAAGAGAGATAAGATATTGTATTCTGTCTGAGTTGTTACTGTGCAGAAAACACCATCAATAGATTGGCGCTAGAAGGAGGGCTTGAATGAGCACACTGGATCATTTCTTGAATGCCATATCTCCAGAGAGATATAGGAGAAATACCAGATCTACCACAGGAGAGGAAGATTTACAAGAGTTACAGTTCCACGCTAGGTCAAGAAGGACTCAAGAAAGGGGAGAATCATCATCACCCATCCCTTCACCAGCTTCATCCATATCTTCACATCCAGAGGTTGAAGCCATACCCATCCCTGAAGTAGTTCCCATTCAGCAACCTCAGCCCATCATTAACCAACCACAACCGCCACCCCCACTTTTACCAATGGCTTTCCTTGCCAATAACCTGTCGCCCCTATTCTTCCAAGCCTACAATGTTATGCCCAAAAACCCTGAGCACTTCTATTCAAAATTTCATGCTAATGACCCAAACAGGACTGCTGAAGAACACCTAAGGATTTTCCAAACTTGTCTCAAAGACAGGGGGATAGTTCATGAGGATGTTGCCTGTAGGTTGTTCCCTTATTCACTAGGAGAAGAAGCCTTTTACTGGTACAACCATCTCCCTGCCGGTTCAATTCTTAATTGGAATGATCTTGAAAAGGCCTTTTTACAGAAATTTAGAATTCCCATCAGTGCCAATGAGTTATACCTGCAGTTCATCAAGGTTAAGAGAGAGGTTAATGAACCAATAGCCAGTTTCAATAATAGGTTCCATCGTGCATTCACCAGATTACAAGACCCATATGTTTTGGACAATGATACTGCCCTGAGAGTCTATTATGAAGCTCTAGATAGCCTAACAGCAACCTTTTTGAAATGGAGACCCAACCCTCCAGGTACCCTGACTGATGCTTATACGGAAGCTGTCAAGCTTAGTATGGATCTGAGACAACACCTGACTGGGCCATTACCTTCTCTGGGACCAGTTGTACATCCCAACCAGATTCAGGTAGTAAATCAGACACTTACCAATCATACTCCAATCATGAACCCAGTCCCTCAATTACCTATGGTACCACACCCTGGTCACCCCATGAGCCAAGTCTCCCCTATGACGAACTTCCCACAACAACAGGTTAATCAACCCATGTATTAGCCATAGCCAAATAGTTTCCCTGCTTATCTACAAAATTCTGATGTATTACATCAGTCTATGAGATTTGCTACAATGTCTGCCCCTTCTCAGAGTAACCCAAACCGGCCCCCTTTTGTAGACTCGAATAAAGAAAGGATTGATGAAATGGCTGAGCAGATAAAGAAGCTAAACCTAGAGGTGACTTACCTCAGGAATCAAAATAGTCAGTTACAAGCTGCTCAGAAAGGCATGCAGTCCAATCAGAACAAAGAGTTTTCACAAGGTCAGAACTTTGATAGGGGACGGCATAATGACAGAGGATTCTATAATGACAGGGAATATAACCAGGATAGGGGTTACAACAATGATAGAGGGTTCAATAATGAAAGGAGGCAGAATTTTGATAGAAGTCAAGGTAGTGGATCTAGATTTGATAAGAGGCAATCGCAAGGGCAAAATAGAACCTGGAATACAGGACCTAACAATGAAGGAGTCCCTACCCCATTAGATTAGCCAGCTAATCAAGTTGTTAATCAATCTGCAAACCAGCTGGTCAGTCCAGACAAACCTCCTAACAGTGTATATCTGGCTAAAGCAGCCCTATCAGGATGGTGCAGGCTTCATAAGACAAGTCAGCATTCAGAATTGGAATGTCCAGAGTTCCAAACTGCTGCCTCTATTTTTCAGTATGAGGTAGAGAACAATGTGAATGGACAGGAGATTATTCCTTCCAACTCCTATGATTCTCCTGTGCTGGTGTTAAATCATGCTCCTTTCCCAGCCAGCAAGGAAAATGTACCAGAAGAACCTGATTCCCTGGAAGTCGAAACAGATTAGATTTGCAATGGAGATGAAGTAGCTCAGTTGTTTAATGAAGATACAATGAATGACAATGGTCCCTTCGATCAGAAGGAAGCTTATGTTGAAGAAGTGCAAATGTTTCAGAGGCAAGGCTTGAGAGATATGCCTCATAGACATCCACAGCCTGGAGGACCTTTCACCACTTCCATTCCTCCCAACAACTTTAGTACTCCTCCAGATCCTAATGCTAGTAACAACCCGTCTTATCCACACGTCTCCAAGCAATATCTTTCAAAAGAGAGACAGGCTCAAACTGAACCACAGAAAGACAAGACTGTTCAAGCTGGCAAGGATAAGGTGGAGGAACCATCTAAGGAAGTCTCTACTGATATGAGTGAGGAGCAGATGGCTTCATATGTTGCAGACAAGTTTAAGAAACTAAAGGTAAATCTTTCTGCATTTGAGTTGTTAAGGTTCCCTGCAATTAGGAAGGCTGTCTTAGGTACCTATGATGCAAATTCAAAGTTATTGGATAAGTCTTCTGGTGGGCATGTCGGCCAGACTTCCAGTTCCCAGCCCGTGAGGACACAGAATCAAGCTCACAATCAGACTGACTTGCCTCCTAGAGATAAGGGGAAAGATAAGACTCAAGTGGCCCAGGTGGATACTCAGCCCACTTTGTTTCAAGGAAAGACAGAAACCCCACCATTTCTGATCTCTGTCTGTATATTCAGGAAGAATTTGCATAACTGCTTGTTGGATTCGGGTGCTTCCACCAACGTGATGCCATTCGTAGTTTGTAGGGCCCTAGGAATTACACCTGCTGACTCCCAGAAGAAGGTGACTCAATTGGACAGAACTAAAGTGAGTGTGGTAGGAGAACTTAACATGATCAAGATGTAGATAGCCTATGATCCAAGGATTCAACAGGTTATCAATATCCAAGTAGCCGATATTCCTGATGCATATGGTTTGATTCTAGGAAGAGATTTTACTAAGGATTTGAATGGTTATGTGTCTACTGATCATTCTCATATGTGGCTTCCCTGGAAGGGAGTGCCCAATCAAATCATAATTGAGAGAGAACCAAGAATGAAGTACATGATTACAGAATACCAAAAGACTTCAACATAAGTTCTGATATCAGAAGTAGGAATGGGAAATTACATGCTATCAACTCAATATGAGGAGTCAGACTCAGAGGAGATATTGATGCTGCACACGATGCCTATTGATGCAAAAACAGGATCCAGTCCTGTTATTGTTTTGACAGAATCAGTTCAAGAAGAAAGGGAACCTGAAGATAGTCAGATCAGCCTATTAGACAGTTTCCAGGAATTCATTAAGCAGTGTATGGAGAACCAAATTCACCTAGGAAGAAGGACAAGCTTTGAGGAATTACTCTTACCTAATTGGTGTAGAGTTCATAATGCCTCCCATTCAGAGTTGGAATGCTGTTTATGCCAAATAGCAGTGGAACAAGTACAAAAATGCATGAGCCCAACTCGGGCAGTTAAGACAAATGAACAGAATCCTCAGGAAGAGTGCGAAAGCAAGAGACTTGTGTTGTCTAAAGAATCACGCAGTAGTATTAAGCCAAAGGATGTAATAAAGAGGACCACCGCTGCTGAATGCTGGACTCTCAGATTTGATGGATCCAAATCCAAGCATGGGGCTGGAGCAGGGTTTGAACTAATTAGTCCAAAAGGTAAGAACTTCTTTGCTGCCCATAGGCTCCAATTTCATTGTACAAATAATGTAGCAGAGTACGAAACATTAATTCATGGACTTCTCATGGCACTTAAGAAAAAGGTTAAGATTCTGCAAGTTTTTGGAGATTCAGAATTAGTAGTCAAACAAGTGAGAAAGCAGTATTCATGCCATGATAGGAGAATGACTAACTACAGACATAGAGTGTGGGACCTCATTGAAATGTTTGATGCCTTCAACATTCAATTGATACCACGGAAGAGGAATCAAACTGCTGATTCTTTGGCTCAAGCAGCAAGCACTCTGCAGCCTCTATCTCTGTCAGGATTGAAGAAGTTTACTGTTGAATTGACTCCTGTACCATCAGTCCCAGACAATGTGACTAACTTTCAGGTGTTTGAGGATGATAAACATATTCTTGACTTCATCACAAATACAGATGTTTTTGCTTCACAGATCATTGATGAAACAAAACCTCAGGAAGCAGAATTGGATCTAGAGGGTGTGTTGAATCTGAAGTCTAATACTATTCCCAGGGGAATGGTACAATTGGAGAAGATCTTTGATATGGACAAGATCAGAGATCATGAACAAGAGGTAAAGAAAGAATCAATCAGTGGACAGTGCGACACTCACAATGTGGGAACTGAGGATAATGTTAAGAATATTTTCATTGGCAAAGTATGCACTCCAGAAGAAAGACATGGTATAATCAGAGCCCTACATAACTTTCCGGATATAGTAGCCTGGAGTTATGAAGACTTGAAGACTTATGATACATCATAACTCATACTATACCCCTGAAGCCCGATGCCAAGCCTTTTAGACAGAGACAGAGACCTATCAACGCATTGTTGGAACCAGTCATACAGAAAGAAGTTCAGAAGTTGCTATCTGCCAGGATTATATTTCCTGTTAGGCATTCAACATGGGTGGCGAACCTGGTTCCAGTAAGAAAAAAGAATGGAGAAATTAGGCTCTGCGTTGATTTTAGAAATTTGAACAGATCATCAGAAAATGACAACTATCCAGTCCCTTCATTGGATGAAGTACTTCAAGTGGTTAATGGTTCTCAGATGATGTCCTTCCTAGATGGATATTCAGGATACAATCAAGTGATGGTCCAGTATGAGGACAGACATAAGACTGCCTTCACAACTAAGTGGGGTACCTTTGCCTAC
The DNA here is from genome assembly GCA_007258455.2 of Sequoia sempervirens. NCBI lineage: Eukaryota > Viridiplantae > Streptophyta > Pinopsida > Cupressales > Cupressaceae > Sequoia > Sequoia sempervirens. Next base: position 284,956,134 of record VDFB02373365.1, on the reverse strand, counting down.
AGGAGGATGCCATTCGGTCTCATTAATGCAGGGGCCACATTTCAGAGAGCCATGGATATTGCCTTTAAGGATATTATAGGCAAATTCATCATCATTTATATGGATGACCTGACTGTTTTCTCAAAGAACAGAGGGGATCACATCTCTGATTTACGCAAAGTGTTTCAGAAGTGCAGAGAATTTGGCATATCCTTGAATCCCAAGAAGTGTATCTTCAGAGTAACAGAAGGAAAGCTATTAGGACATGTGATATCTGAGAAATGAATTGCTATAGATCCGGAGAGAGTGGAGGCCATCCTGAAAATTCAGCTGCCTGCCAACAAAAAGGAGATGAAGTCCTTCTTTGGAAAGATTAATTTTGTTAGAAAATTCATCACTAGATTTGCTGAAATTATGAAGCCATTGAATACAATGTTGAAACAAGATGCTAAAATCGAATGGACTACAGAAGCAAAGGAGGCCTTTGTAGAGATCAAAAGAGCCATTGCTGATACTCCAGTATTAGTAAGTCTTAACTATAGCAAGCCCTTTTATATCTATTCATTTGCTTCAGACCACTCATGTGCTGGAATGCTCACTCAAAAGTATGATGAGGGAAATGAGAATCCCATTGCTTTTATGAGTACACCGTTGAAAGATGCTGAACTGGAATATCCAAGTGTGGAGAAGCAAGCCTATGCCTTGGTCAGAGCAGTAAAGAAATTCAGACATTATATCCTCAGAAATAAGGTGTATGCAATTGTTCCTGATTCTACAGTTAAGTTGCTTCTGATGCAAAATGAATTAGGTGAGCGCAGAGCTAAATGGGTGACCATGCTTCAAGAGTATGACATTAAGATCCAGCCTATGAAGCTTGTAAGAGGACAAGGACTCACCCAAACTATGGCAGAAATAGGCCCTGAATTGTCTGTTCAGAACTATAATGTTGAAGAGGTTTCCCTAGATGGCTGGTATGATGATATAGTGTATTATCTGCTGAATCAATGAGCTCCAGGCCATCTTAATGCAGTTCAGAGGTGAGATTTGCGGTTGAAAAGTGATGGTTTCATGTTAAAAGGAGCTGTTTTGTATAAGAAGAATCATGAAGGTATTTATTTAAGGTGTCTTGGGAAACAGGAGGCTGAGAGAGTGATGAACGAGTTCCATGAGAAGTACGATACTGGTCATGGTTCAACTATTGCTACTACAAATCAGATTTTGAGGGCAGGGTATTACTGGCCTACATTGTTCAAGGATGTTCATCAACATGTACGGACTTGTCACACTTGCCAGACTGCAGCTATAAAACAAAGGTGTGCAGCACTCCTGCTCCAACCGGTCACCGAGGTAAGACCTTTTGCTCAATGGGGTATGGATTTCGTAGGCTCCATCAACCCACCATCTTCTGCAGGACATAGGTACATTCTTACTATCACTGATTACTTTACAAGGTGGACTAAAACTTTTGCTTGTAGACAATGCACATCAGATGTAGTGATTGATTTTTTAGAGTCAGCTATTCTTAATCGGTTTGGATGTCCTATTGCTGTTGTTTGTGATAATGGTCCTGCCTTTGCATCTTTGAAATTCTCAAACTGGGCTTTTGATCATGGCATTATTGTGAAGTTTGCTTCTAATTATTACCCCCAGGGAAATGGCTTAGCAGAGTCCTCTAATAAGAACCTATTGACTGTCATCCGTAAGCTGTTAGAAAGGAACCCAAAAGACTGGCATACCCAACTTCAGTTTTCCCTTTGGGCAGATCGTACCAGACTTAAGTCCTCCATTGGAACATCTCCTTATCACTTAGTGTATGGTCTGGAACCAGTTTTCCCTATCCAACTTAAGATCCCAACCCTACAGTTTATAAATCAATTTTATGATGAAGGGGACAGACGGGAGGATAGGTTAATAGACTTACTGCACCTTGAGGAGAAACGAGACAATGCCCTGGAGAATTTTGCCAAACATCAGGGGGTAGTTAAGATATGGTTTGATAGGAGGGCTAAGGTCAAAGCCTTCAGGATTTCTGACCTAGTCCTGTATTGGGATAAGCCTCATGACCAGAAAGGGAATCATGGAAAGTTCGATAAACTGTGGCTTGGCCCATATCAGATTGCTGAAATACTGGGAGATAATGCCTTCCGTCTGAAGACTCTCACGGGAGAGGATATCTCACTACCTATCAATGGGCAGTACCTGAAACATTATTTCCAGTCCTGAGCTGTTTGCAGCTCCCTGCTCTGTACATAGTTAGTTTAGGTTGCTTTGTTTGTTGTTTGGTTAGAGTAGGTTTCCCTTTCGGTTTGCTTGTTTTGCTTTAGTTAGGGTAGGTTTGCTTTGGTTTGTTTTGGGTTTGCGTTGCTCTTGCTCTTGGTTCCTTTCCTTTTGGGGATCTTTGGGTGCATCTGTATGGCAATGATGATAAAGCAGGTATGATGTTCTTGGTATTTCCCTTACAAATTTTAATCACCCTTCCAGGACAACATGGTACGAACTCCTTACCCTATGTCATTTATCCTTATGCTAAGGCATAGATTCTCTAGTCTGTTTTAACAGGAATATATGGGGGTCTTATACTTTTAATCCTTAATATACCTGAAGTTGTAAAAGATCCTTATAAGGTCTGAACAGGTGAAAAATCCTTTTCTGCTCTAGTGCCACTGTGGTTCTCAGCCCTGAGTGTGGACTTCACTGTTCACAGGTTGAATGAAGTGAGTGAAAAGAAAAGAAATATCAGCAAAATAAAAAGAAAGAATATATTGAAAATCATGAGGTTTGACTTCAACTTATCAGGGGGATCTAAATATCTCTACCGGGGCTATAGACGCCTGGTTGGCAGTAGAGCTATGTTCAGGAGGATCACAGCGGTAACCTCGTCGGGGCTGTGGACGCCTGACTGGCAGTGAGGCTCTATCCAGGTTATTTTTAGAGTAAGAATTTTTACGTAGTTTGTTCATACCAAGTCTGGTTCTTCTTGCAACTAAGGGTAGGTAATGAATGCATGTGCACACACTTTGACCCTGGTATAGGAATGTTTGAATGGCTGGGAGTTTCTTTGTTTTAACTTAGGATGGTGGCTAGGTATCTGAGTTGAAACCATGAGTTCTGGGTTCTTGATTCCAGTTTGTCATTGAAATGTTCAGGAGTATTTCCCTAGCAGAGTCGCCATTTGTTGTGCAGTTTTTGCACACACGCCCCACTTGGAGTAGGGACCCTCTTTTCGGATGTCTTTCGACCTTTGGTTTTATTGGGTTTATCATTTTAGGGTCTTAGCATGTTGGTCTTGCTGGCTTTGACCTTGCCTTGAAGTTGGAATGAATTGAAATTAAGTTTTAAGCCAAATCCATGTTTTCACTTGGATCCGGGAATTTCCAGTTCTGGCGGATTTTCCCGGGTTTGGCCCTTTGTCTGTATCTGGCCGGATTCTCCGAATCCGGGTTTCTGCTTGATCCCGGGATTTTCCGTTCCGGGTGAATTTTTCCGGACTTGGCCAAAATCCCGATCTTCGTTATTTTACCGGTTTCTGCATTTCTGCGAAATTCCTGTCCATTCGGATTTCTGCGTATTACCAGATTTTCTGAAATTCTGTTTTGCGCTCGGGTTTCCGGATTTGTCAGAAATGTCTTGTCACGCATTAATGACTAAAGTACCTTCGCTCAGATGGGTATATGGGTGGATTTAGGTCACTTTGAACATCATTCTAACTTTGTTCACTCATCTGCTTTTGCTCTAGCGATTATAAATTCTTATTTGCGCCCTGAAGATTAACTTGAGTCGTTTGAGTGTGGATTGTTTGGAGTGCTGCTGGCTAAAGTTCTCATTGCTTGGACGCGCTTGCTTCTTGGTTTCCTCCTCGCGCCTGAATTCTGTCCACTTTGATCCATGGTAGGTGGTCGATGACTCCTCTTGTTTGTTTACGCCACGATTGGGTTCTTCTGTTTTTAATGTTGATCATTTGGGTCGGCCTTTGCCGGGTTTTGATTCCGCGTTTATTGAGTCTGGGCTTGACCCATTTTTGTTGTAGAACCCTATTTCCCGTGCCCTATGAGCTCTATTTATCCATTGGATGGCGTGTGTATCCTTTAGACAGGGTTCTGGGTTAGATTGCTTTCCCTTTTTAGTGCGAAATTTGCTATTGGCGAAGTTAGGGTTTTCTTGGTGCTCGGCCCAGAATGGCGGATTTGGGATGATTTGTCCGTCTTGTCCTTGTATCACGCTGGCCTCATCCTATGAAGATTCAGATGCCTTAGGTAAATCCTTGACTGATATTTTGAAACTTAAGGTTTCCCCTAGTTTTAATGGCGGGTGGGTTATTCGTCCAGACTAGGGCATAATCATTTTAATATAGGGATTCGTCCTTTGAGAGCTGTTGAGAAGTTGAGACCCTTTGCATCCTGAGTTTTGTTGATTATTGTTAGTTTCGAGACCATTAGAGCTCAGGTAGAGAAGATCCCGTGATAATTTGGCTTTTGGTTCATGTTTCGTCGTTTTTCGGGTTTTCGAGGTTCTCGCAGAATTCTGCTGCTTTCGGATTTTCCTGATTTGGGCCTATTCTGCGGGCTGGGGTTATTACCGGAACTTTTTAAGTTGTCCGCAAGAATCCGTCCCATCCGGATTTCTCCGGTTTTCTTGTCTGGCTTCGTCCCGATTGATGTTTTGATGATAGGATTAATGGAATGATTGTTAAATGCTTATTTCTTGTTGCCAATGAGTGAATTCCATGATTATCTTTTGATCTTTCATCAGTACTAATGATCCATTTGACTAATGATGCTTTGGTGATAGGAATCCGTCTGGGTCGGATTTCTCCGAAAGTCCGCCCCGACTAGATTTTCCCGGATTGCTGTATTTTCTCGGACCGCTTTGTTTTTCCAGATCTTCAAAGGATTAGTAGTAGTGATGGATTTTAGTTGATTTATATGATTTACGCTAATCTTTTGGATTGAAATATGAACAACTATTGAATACTAATGATGATTTTTGGATGTGCAGGCCGAATCAAGTAAAGCTGCTGCTGGGAAGTCTAAGGGTGGCACAGGAGGGTCATCCATCTCTGAGGTAGAACGGTTACGACTAGATATGAAGGGTCAGCTTCCCGAGAGAAAAGTGTCTTCTGTGTGGGCTGAAGTATCTGATACCAATGTTGGGGCCTGGAGATATGAGGAATTCAAGCAGCGGACAACTGAGAAGGATCTGTCAGCCTTGAGGCAAGGAATGATGAACTCCAGACTGGTGCATGTGGCAGGTTTCCCTCCGGCAGTCCAGTGCTATGAGCTAATTTTTGAGTGCCCCAGACAGTATGACTTCGATACACAAAGGGTGGTTAGCACTGAGGGAAGGGTCTTGGCCAACTTCAGTCCGGCCTCTATTGCACAAGCCTTCAGCATGCCTGATCAACCTTCTGTGTGTGCTCTGAACATACACACTACCAAAACGTATTATGAGAATGAGCCCATCAAGGCTCAACAGATAGTCAACTCCTGGTTAGAGAAGCCAAAATCCCATCATTCCAAATTGCCCAAACAGTTGCATAGGGTTAAGTTCAGATCAGATGTATATGATGCCATCACATTTCTAAGCAGGGTGGCAGGATTGAAAAGTGCAGGGGTGTTGGAAAGCTGGATGGTCCACGTAATCACCAAGATAGGACAAGGGACCAATTATCACTGGGCAGGGCTCATCAGTGCAGAAATTGATAGACAGTTAAGGAATGTCCTGGAAACAAAGAAGTTCATCATGTCCTCATATGTGGTGTATATACTAGCCATATCTTACCCATACAAGGGTCTGAATCCGAAGGGGACGCTTGGACAGGATATAATCTACGAGGTCTATCCAGAATTGCATCTCGGGCATAAGGATTACAAAAGGGCTAACGATGCGTTCACAATGCATATCACCCGGATGCTACAGAATGCTGAGCACATGAGATTGTCTGATGGAGCCAAGGAGCTAGTAAAGAACTACGGAGCTTGGTTCATCCAGTTCCCCACCTTCACCTACCTCAGAATTGATGGATGCCCAGTTGCCCCTTACAGGTTGCCTCGGTACCCTACTGATCGCCTTGTTTTGTTGGAGGTTGTGAGGCAGATCTACGAATTTGATGCCGTTGTGAAAAGGGAAAAGCACAAGATAGGCTTTGTCGGAGACTTCCCTCTCGGGATTGGTGTGGCAAAAATGTGCCCTTCTATTCAATCAACCCATACTGCAGGGGAAGAACTGGCAGCGTATGGTTTCTCTTTCCACTCCAAAAGGATGAACTTTGACATAACTGGAGAAGCACAAAAGAGGGCTACCATGGAGTACAGGCATAAGGAGGACCTAGAAGATTATTGGGTCAATATCAAAGATGATCTTGAGGCCAGAAAAAAGAGATACTCTAGGCTTCCTGTGGAGGCAATTAGGCAGTATAATGTTAAGTTGATTCCGGATCAACTGGATGATGACGGAAACCTGGTTCAGGACCATGCCTACGAAGCTATAAATGATAGGTCAGTCGGGGATATAGACTAGAATGAGAATGAAGTTACAGAGCTGGAAGACTTGATGGCTCTTGTCATGAAGTTCACCTCATCTTGGATAAAACATATAATTTGGGAATTGGAAAGCGCAAAGGTAACTTGTACTTTTGAATTGATGGGGAATCTCAATCCCATGTCGACTTCTGAGGAATCTGGAGAAGATGACCCCAAAGGGAAGGCTGTAAAAACCTCACCGTTTAAGATAAAGGTCAGAGGTCCTAAGGGAGGTGAGCCCGAAGCGAAAAGGAAACCAAAAGGAAAAAGGAGGTGGAAGACTTTGATGATTAGCAAGTCCTCTGATGAGGAGGAAATGGAAAAGGCAGAAGAGGAAGATGCTCCTCCACCACCGAAGAAGGCGAGAACAACTCGAACTGCAAAGAAGAAAGGTCAGGGTACTTCAGGTGATGAGCCTCCAATTGTTGATGTGGAGAGTTCAGGAGGGGAGAAAGCCAAGGTTTATACTAGGAGATATAGAACTCCCTCCCCAAAGGATACTGTGCAGAAGAAGGAATCTCCTCCGAGGCCACCAGTTGTGGAGCCACCCAAGCCAGAAATTTTGGGGGAACAGGAAACTAGCGGAGAAGCAGAGCCCTTCAAGGAGGGGACTCTATTTAGTGAAGCAAGGGAGCTGGAGGTGGAAGAGGAGGAACGACATACTTCTCCTTTGGTACAATATGAAGACTCCCTGGAAAGTGACAAAGACCGCGGATCGCCTGAGCTGGAGGAAAATATCCCTACTAAGACCCCATCACCAGTGCATCCAGAGTTAGAACTCGAGGAAATTGATCAAGGGGAGCAGCTTCCAGAGAAGGAAGATGATAAGGCAACTACAGAGGAAGAAGAAAAGGTGACAGAGCAGCCGGAGGATGTTAGAACAGAGGAAATCTGGGTGGACCCTGTAGCTCCGGACTGGCTAGAGAGAGAGCTTGCAAGAAAGAAGCGGGTGGTTGTTGAGGATACCCCCTTGGACTGGGATGAAATGCTGTCAAAGATCGGTAAAGGAAAGAAGAAGAAGACAGCTAGGGTAGTCTCGAAGGTGGAAAGGGATGAAACCCATAACAGGGTTATCCACATTGCTACTCCTGCCATGGACAAAATGGGAGAATATGTTACAAGTCAGGATTATAATGTTCAGACTATCAACCTCGGGCCAGCCTCCATGGAGCTGGATATTAAGGAGTTTGAGGGGTCCAGTGCAGTGATTCTTGACAAATTGAAGAGGGAAACTCAGACCAAACGTGAACTGAAGAAAGAAAATGAAAGGTTAAGGAAATGTTTGGAAGAGGTAATGAAGCCTTTGCAGTCCCTTAATCCTTCTTCTTCTGCCACTCCTGGCTTTCTACCTAAGGAGACCATCTCTGGAATTGAGAAGTTAAAAGCCTCAGCTCAAGCCACCATAGATTGGTTAATGAGTGTGCAAACTAAAGGAGATGATACCATCAAGGATATTCTATCGGTAGGAAAGGATGCGGTCTGGGCTAAAGAGCTGTTAGAGTATGTACTGTCCCAGGACAAGGATGACATGGACATCTTGTTGCAGAAATCAAGGGTTATCATGGGACATGGAAGAGAACAATTGCTGGCAGATGGGATCCTTCCTTCCTCCAGATTGGATGAACCTTGGGAATGGTTCGAGGCTCTGTAGATTAGGCAGAAGGCCATGAAGAAGATTTTGAAAAGAAAGAAGCAGATTGATGGGGATCTTACTGCAGTATACGATGGATGCATTGCATTCTTTGAGGTGATGACCGGCAGGAGGAAGATAGCCCCGAAGTACCTGAGTCTTGAGTAGCTAAAAGAATGGTGGCATGAAGTTTATGCCCCAGATGCAGAAGGAGTTGTAACTGCTCACCAGCTTGATGATGCAGCTACCTATTTGGCTGTAATGGATAAGTATATGGCCAGCAGGGAAGATTGGGATAAAATTGTTGAACGGTCCAAGGAAGAGATTGATGCTATTAAATGCCGGCTTAGGGTATTACCTTTGCCACCTATCACCGAGCTGGATGGAACGTTCTTGAGGGTGCAGGGTTCATCTGGAAAGGGAGGATAAGGGAAGAAGCGGTTAATGCTTATTTTGAGATTTGTGCTTCCCTATTATCACGGGGCATGCATTGGACGGGACTGCATTGAAGATTGTGTCGAGGCTGACCTGAATGATGGCATTTAATGTGTGCCTTAGTTTGTTTTTCCTTGGCTGACCTGTTTTGGTGGTTTTTATTATTTTGTAAAAATGTTTGGCTGGGCCGACATATCTTGGGGGTTACTATAAGTGGGCATTCTTGCCTCATTGTAAGAGTTAGACATTAGCTAGACAGTAATAGAGAAGTGAGAGCAATAGTTAGAGCATTTTCCTTAGAAGTAATATTTAGTTTCTTGAAGCAAATTCTGTATCAGAACAGTTGAATTGTTGCAGTATTTGAGTGATTAATACAATTGAAGACATTGTGGTTTTCCTGGTGAAATCTCTTGTGTTATTTCATCTTGCGTGGTTCTTTTGTTCTATCTTTCAAATTGCTCAGAAATCTAGGGTTTAGTATTCGGAAATAAATCAGTTTCAGTTGAATGCATGATGTTTATGATTTCATATTTGGAATGTTTGTAGCTATCTCTGGTCTATACTCCCAGTAACTATCTGATTGTAGTAGGCTGGTGAAGTCAACCTGGACCATATATTCAATGTGCTTAAGTTCGATTGTAGATGCAAGTCTATGATTTGAAAATTTAAATACCTTAAAATATTGCACCGTTCTTGGAAGATTGCATTGTGGGTTGAACAAGAACTGGTTATTTGAGATAGGTCCATTCCAAACATCTTCTGTTTACATTGTTCATCCTAGGAGTAGTTTAGATTCTATTATATCCTCGCACCCTTATCTTTTGCTATTTCTTTATCATTTGGTTAGATTTAGGATTATAGATCATTATATTGCAAGATCTGATAAGTAGAAAGATACAGTTTGCTTGTAGTAAGGTCCGATTGTGATTACCAGCATTTCACATTTTATCTGAGTTGTTTATGCATTGTTATGACCTAACACCCGAGAGACCTTGGGGCGATTTTCAGTGATTTATTATTGAAGATTACCTTTCAAGAGAGATAGGATATTGTATTCTGTCTGAGTTGTTGCTGTGCATAAAACACCATCAACAATATTAGAAAGTGCTTTAAGTGAATAATTTAAAGTGGGAATATATCTTTTATCCCACATTGGCCAGGAAAGTGTTTGATCTCTCATAATCTAAAAGAATAAAAAGGGACTTAAGAGCTCATTCTAGCCATCCAAGAATTGATATTTGCTTGATGTGATTATTTGGTGAAGGAGCCAGCTAGAGTTTCTGCCATTCTTGAGATCTTTGGGAACGATCACTCCCATTGATTGCAATTTTGAGGCTGTGAAATATCAGTTGAATTATTGCTTGACTGTAGGCTTCATACAGGGGTCCAATCTATGCTAAAAGCAAAGAATACAAAAGGGTTTGATGAATATCTACTTGCAAGTTATAAAGACATTGAAGATGCAATGTAGAATACATTTATTGTTGGCTGCTACAGTACCTGCTACATTGCACAAGAATAGTGCCGCGCTATAGTACTGAACTATAGTACCTGTTGTGCCCTCAGCACACACGCCCCGTTTGGAATGGGGACCCTCTTTTTCTTTCACCTTATCGGGTCATTTTTGACATTGCCTCATTTTGCGTGCCTCATTTTGGTGTCCTAGGTGGTCAACATACCTCCAAAGTCTCATCTTAAGTTGACTGTACTTCTCCCTTTTAATTTTGTCAAGTTCTGGTGCCTTGCGGGGTCTCTCTGGCAATTTGCCTTTGTCAGCGGCCTTGGGCCTGGCCGGGCCCGCCCCTTCGGGTCTCCCTGGCCAAGTTTCCTCGTCGTGTCCACTGTCCCAAACGACGGATGGATTCTACCTTCTCGGGCCCCGGGTCCCGGATCCCTGTTCTCCATCTGGTGAAAATTGTAATGTTTCTCGGCTGCCTATGAACCTGCTGGGCCTGAACCTCCGGAGTTCTACTTTCAGAATTTCGTGAGGGCTTCGCCATTCCTGACAACAGACCTCTGGCAGAACTCTGCCCTCTAAGCCCCGACCTCCCCTTTGCCTCATGTCTTTTTGGCCTCCAAGCCCCAGACCTCCCGCCATCGTTCACAAATTCAAAATCCACCAACCCAATTGTTTGTCGTACTTGCATTTAATACAACCATTAATGGTGGTGTGAGTATAAATATCTTGAGCAACCTGTCATTCTCACTTGTCAGTGTTGCAGAGAGAGGTCAAAGAAATTGCCAGAGAGGATCCCTGTCTTCGTCAATCGTCGCCCTCACACCCGTTGTCGTCACTTGGCGATCGTGGGTGGATTTCACACCTTGTCCTATAGAGTGTCTGAGGTAGGTTTACCGTTTGCCCTCCCGAACAATTTTTCATGATTTTAAAGTTTAAAATGAACAACACGGGTTAAAAGGACATGTGATTGATAAAACATAATGCAATGCACAAAACCCATGTTTTTTATTCTTCAAAAACCTCCAAACTGCCCTCAAGTTCACAACCAGAACTTCACCTCGTTATGGTTGTTTATCGCCCAGGGGCATTCTCACCCTCCAGGCCTGGGTCTTCTCTTGGAAGTCGAAACAAAAAATAATGAATAGTTCCCAAAACGGCTATTTGACCCCTCGGGCCCAGATCCTCGGACCTTCGTCGTCCCTTCGTCATCGAGGTTGGAAACTTGAACATCTAAGCTTGGCCATCATTTTGGCTCTTCGAGCCCAAACACCCCGACTTCCGTGTTTGGAAGTCTGCGAAGATGTCGCCGTTCCAAATGGCAGAGTCACCCTGTCTGCCCAAGCTCCGGAGTCCGCCTTTCCTTTCGCCGTCCGCTTTGCGAGCAAACTCAGCTACCCGTCGCCCTCTCGGGTCCCGGTCCACGGACTTCCATATGTGGACTTTCGTCCCATCTTCGCCTTTCTGAATGACGAACCTTAGGTGACCTCCTGACTCCCAGGCCTCGAGCCTCCATTTTCCGCTTGGAGGGCGGCACTGAACTTTATACGTCCTCGTCCCTTTTAGGCTCTAGCCCCTGGGACTCTGTACCTCCTCTGCTGTTCTGAAAGGGAAATTTGCACCCACCCTTCTGAGTTCTGGGCTCTGCTGCCTGCTTGCCGTGGAAGCTCAAAATGAAATCTGATGTCCGACCTTGATGCTAGGTCCGGTCTGTCAGGCCGCCCCCTCCGGACTTCCGCCCGATGATCGCCATCTCGAACGGTGAAGACATCACAGCGTCCTGACCCCTTAGGCCCAAGCACTTTAAATTGCAAAACTGCCAGCCGCCCTTAAACCTGCTGGGTCCCAGACCCTGGAGTTCCGCCCCCGGAACTCCGTTTCTACTTAGGTATTCCAAACGGCTAACTTTGGATGACTTTCGAGCCTTGTACCTCCAGTTGCTCCCAAATCGATCCAAATGAGCTCAAATTTAAAATCTGATCTCGACCCACATGCTTAATTTCAGCCCTCTTTGCTACAAGCCTTTAAACCATCAAAATTCAGTCGAGAAAGATCTCCTGGGTCACTCTACCCCATTTTGCCTTTCAAAACAACATTCCTGGTAGGGAAGTCCAGGCCTCCGGGCTCGGATTGTGTAAGAGCCCTCATTTAAAAGACTAATGACATTGGGAAGTAAAAGTATCATTTTATGAATGATAAATTATTTAAATTTGACTTCGCCCATAGGATTTTAACTAACATGAAGACTTTCATGATCAATCCCACTGACTGCACCTTTGCTTGTAGAATATATGGAATCGGGTGCAGGACCTTCAGGGGCAACTGTGGAAAAGGACAAAGGAAAGAAGTTGGGCAAGACTCCTCGAGGAAAAGAGGACAAGGACCAAATGAAGTACTAGTTCTAGGGTGAACCTCTGTACTCAAAGGTCACCATGGATTGGAAAGAAATCACCGACACCAATATAGGCCATGTCAATATTGACGAGTTTACACAAAGGGTTAGGACCAATCCGAAGACCAAGAATACGAGGCTGATCAGACAAAGTGGAATTGCAAAAGCTGTAGGCTTCCCTCCATCCCTCGTGGCCCCTGAATTGGTCATTGCTTGTCAGCAGGCATATCAACCAGACACAAGGACCATAATTGACAGAGATGGTAACATTCTCGCCTACATGTCGGCTGAGGGAATCACAAAGACCTTCCATATTCCCACTTTTCAAGAAATGGAAACACCTACCATAGAGGAATGCCAGGCAGCATGGAATGACAACTTGGCAGGCTACAAAATGTTAATAAACTAGCATTGGCTTAAAGAAAAATGGGGCAACGCTGTGAAGGTTCCTCATGAACTCTTCCGCAGTGATTTCCATGAAGATTACCACGAATTGGTCACAATGCTAAGCAGGGTTATGGGTCTCCCTACGACTGCCTTCTTTTAGGAATGGATGGTGTACTTCATCGAATAGATCCTTCGTGGGAATGAGGACGTCACCACAAAGTCTTTCTTCTACTAGGGAGGTATAATAAGCAACTGCTTCCACGAGCAGTTCATCAATGTGAAGAATAGTTCCAAGTTCTACATGACTTCATATCTCGTCTACTCCTTGGCAGATCGGAGACAGTACACCTTCCTCTTCATTCAATATCCAAAGTTCACATACATCTATGCCCAAGGCTTCACCGAAAGGCCAAACAATTGTCTTGATACCCCAACGACCAGATCATCCTATTGGAGCTATCTCGGCAGCTCCAACACATACAGGCGGTCTTCGACGACAAACACGTAGCAGGAATCTCTTATCCCTTGAACCTTGGTCAGGGCATGTATAAATTACAAACTTCCCAATACGTCGGGAACTCTGAGAAAGAATTGAAATATTATCATTTTCACTTGCACACTGCTCGCCTGCAAATGGACCCATATGGGCATGTAAGGAGGGCACTAGGATCGGGGTTCGCTCCTCTACACCACATTGAAGACTTTTGGGGGGATTGTCAGGACGATAAGGAAGTGCGTGCAAGGCACTATATGTGGATGACTGCGCATTTTATAAGAAAGTTGCAGCCATTTTCCATACTAGATCAAGTCGAAGAGGACGAAAGAACCATAATGGACCTCAGGTACCCTGCAGTCGCCAATTTGTCGATACCAACAATAGACTAGGGTGAGCAAGAGGTCGATGACCTCAATATTATCACCAAGCCAATCTTGGCCCATACCAAGGAGTGGGTTGATGGACAAGTGGCTCGATTAAAACAACAAGGGGTGGTCCTGACATATGAAGGACTCAAGAGCGAGCCAAGTGCCATAGAAGATGTTGCCACTACAACTTCAATGGGAGAGACATCTAAGTCTCCTTCGGTTACTAGATCCAAGAAGAGGAAAGAGACATAAATGGAGCAGTCTCCTGACCGCAAGGTTCATACAAGGAAGGATCTAGGAGGCTCACCTTCCAAGAGGCTTACCCAAAGAGGGGGCACGGTGGAGCAATCCTTAATCCAAGAGGAAGAAGTAAAGGGTACAAATCAAGTAAAACCTCTTTTGGCTCTCCTTGCTTCGACTGCCCCATCATCTACCTCCCTGGCCTTGGTCGCCACATCACCGCTGGCAGTGGAAATCTCTGTCCATCTTTCCCATTCACCTCTGACCAAGCCTGTGATAGTAATTCACTCTTCGTCCGCTTTGACTACTCCTCGTTCCTCCGCTACCATGTCACCCACTACATCACTCCCATTAGTTGTAATGCCGACACCAATACCCACTCCCACCATGCTTAAGGCCCGCGCAAGACATATGTAGAATCTCCCCTCCGAGCTCTCCCAGATCCTTATGGATCCCACTCTTCAAGCAGCCCTTGCACAGGTCCTTGCTACTACTAAACCTTCACAACCTCCGACGGGGCCACCGACTATGGAGGCCACCATGTTAATTTCTGAGGAATGGGAGAAATGGCAACAAGAAGCCTCAAAGTCATTTGAGGAGGAGGCTGATGAATACCATGAGCACCCCGAGTATGAACACCGCATAATCGACAGGGTGGCCTATGAGGAAGAAGGAATAGGCTCTTCCGAGAGTAGGGATGAGGAGGAAGATGCCGGTGGTAGGGTCATCGTGCAGGCTTTCAATGATGACCTTGAGGAAGAAATGGACCGGCAGCCAAAGGGTACCGAAGAAGAGGCAGAAAGGTCGCCCCTTGAAGAAGAAGGAAAGCAATAGGAAGATAAACCTGAGGGTGAGGCTGAAGCTGTCAAGAGCCTCAAAATTGAGCAGCTCAAGGAGCACACACACGAGGTTGAGCAAATCAAAGGAAAGGAGGGGAAGGAAATGGAAAAGAAAGAAAGTCCTAGACAACAATTATCTACCAAGCCTCCAATTAAGCGCCTTGTGTTCATCCAGGACTCCGATGAAAAAGGAGATACTACTAAGGAGGAAGAAAGGGCCCCAAAAGATAAAAAATTAGAAACCTTAGCCAAGGGGGGTGAAGGTGATCATGAATAACCTAAAGAGAAGGATGCTATGCCTGAATGGCTGGAAAGACAGCTTGAAAAGAAAACTCCTGTACTAAATGACCCAAGAGTGAGGCTGGAAGCTATCTTAGCCCGAGCACAAATTACAACTAGAAAAGAGAAGAAGCCTAAGATCAGATCCAGGATAACGATGGATGCCTCTGGGTCTCGAGCTATGCAAATAGCAACACCTGTGGTAGGCCAGGATGGAATAACCTACAACATCTCCACCATGGATCTAAGAATCGCTACCAGGGAATAAAAGGTAGGACACCTTGAAGAGTCAGTGGCTACAGTGGTGCATCTGATAAAGTAGGACAAGGTCTTGAAAGATGAGCTTAAAGCACAGATAGCTGATTTGACGGATTACATCCAGCAATGGTCTTCGGTGGATGACCTTCTTACCACGTCCACGACCCCACCCCAACTGTTGTCCAAAGAACAAATTGATAAGATGGAGAGAAGAAAGAACTTGGAAAAGACTATAGAGAGCTGGTTTTGGCAGGTCCTGTACGTCGGGAACATGGGTATTAGCTGGGCTATTCTGACAGCTAACAAGTTCTTGGATCTGCAACTATCTTTGGAAAGCCTGAGGAAACTCTACACTGACTTCCCTGCAACATACAACTCCACCTTTCCAAAGATCAAGGCTATCCTTCAGTTGCCAAATGCCACATGGGAAAAGGAGCTTGCATTCAAGAAGGATGATCACTAGTTGATAGATGTGTGGCGGTGGGACTTTGACAACAGGAATGAAAGGTTGGAGCAAATAATGAGTAAAGTGGATCCAGACATCGAATGGATCAAGGAATTCAGAGCGGAATGCACTTGTTATCTTAAGTTGATGACGGAGTATGACATGCCCATAGTATAGATGGATCCGGAAAAGGTAAAACCTTATTTTCAGAAGAAAATGGAGGATGGGATATCTAGTGAAATAATGGTGGAGTTCATGAGTTTTGCTACCCGTGCCTTCAATCAATCAGAGCTGTTTAGGGATTAGGGCACAAAATACGACGAGGATTGGAAGAAGCTAGAAGATAGTGCAAAATAATGGAGCTACCAAATGCTACGGTATGAGATTATTGAGGTATACAAGCTCCAGCTGGTCATTCTAAAGTTCATGTAGTATACAGCTTCAAAGAAGCAAGAGGACAACCCTCTTGGTAGTGAAGAGCTCCCCAAGGAGTAGCTACAGTAAAACAACAATCAACAAAAGACGAAATTGCTACAGTGCTGACACTAGATGACGAAATAGGGAGAAGACAAAATATATTTTTAAATTGTAATATATTGAGGGTTGGTGAAACCCTATTTTGTAATGAATCTTGGCCACAAAATGAGAATGGATCTTGGCCATTCATCTAACTTTTGTGGCACTATAAATAGGGGTCTCCTCTCATTTGAAAAGAGAGTTGAGTTGTTGTAAAGACATGTTGTAGAAATTTATAATGAAAATACATTGACTTGGTACATTTTTTGAGTTTTTTACATGTTATTTGATTCAACTTCCATTGTTAGATTCTTTACTTAGATTTGTATTATTGTTCTAGTTAGCTATATTTTTGCTTTGATAGATTTTAGAAATGTTGTTCTATAGTTGTGAAAATTCCTGCTATGTAGATGCCTTCTTAGTCCATACTTTTTGCTATTTGTTGCTAGTAGATGGCTATGTAAAGTTAGTCTGGGCTTAGATTCAAAGCTGCTCCACACTTTCATCTTTGTTCATGCATGCAAACGGTGAATTAAAGGTGAAATATTTGTAGACCTTAGAAGATAGCACAAATTCCATGAGACTATGAGATTTCTGGTTAAGTGGAATATTGTTTCCAGGAAGCTGTCCATTGCAGGAACTCCATGATTATTGTTCACAATTAGTTGCAGGTCCAGGAACCTTCCATCTTCCCCACTCTTTTTCCCTTTTTTAGAAATAACCTATACCAAGGTTCATTGCACATTGTAAAGCCAAAATTGAAGAAACATCGAAGTTTTGGACCGTTGTCCGAACCTACAACAAAGTGAAATTTGACATCCATCTCAGAAAATTCATATTTGAAGATCCATCTCGCATTCAGCTATGTAAGTCTGCCCTGTGATTACCAGCAAAATCACATCGAAATCAACTAAGGAGTTCCATGCAAGTCATGACTTGACACCCGAGAGACCTTGGGGAGATTTTCAACAACTCGCCATGGGAGATTTCTGTTCAAGAGAGGTAGTGCATTCGTGTACTGCCTGTGTTGAGAAAGTGTGCAAAAACACCCATCAACAGAACTGGCGCTAGAAGGAGGGCAATGTGAAGCTGGATCAAATCAGATAGTTCTCCCCGGAAAGATTTCAGAGGGTTTTATGGTCAACACCAAATAAGGGAGAACTACAAGAGTTGTAGCCTCCTACAAGGGAAAAATGAATTAAGGGAAGTACCGCTGCTTCTTCCTCTTCCTCCATTCCACCTTCACCCTCATTGAGCTGGCATTTGTCTTCCACCCGACCATCCAAAACTGCATTTTCACCTCATATTTGCGGTAGCCAGGGGATTTCTTCTCTCCCGGCCCTTGCAGCTCAAGGTATAGTCCAAACAGCCATAGCTCAGGTGCAGTCCCAGACTACTATTCTATTGCGGGCGCAAACCCAACTTGTTGTTTTTCAATAGCAGATACCACCTTTGCCTCCCGCCATGGCTTGGTTGGCACAAAATCCTTCGCCGATACACTTCGTCGCTTATCATGATATGCCCAAGAATCTGGAGGGCTTCTGTTTGAAATTTAATCCTCGTGACCCACAGAGAACAGCTGAAGAACACATTAAAATATTTGAGACAACAGTCATTGAAATGCAAGTTGACCATGAGGATGTTGCATGCCGCCTTTTTCCGCATTCGTTGGGAGAAGAAGCCTTCTACTGGTACATCAATCTGCCTAAGGGATCCGTTACCTCATGGAATCTAATGAAGAATGCATTTTTGCAAAAGTATAAGATCCTGATCAGCCCTTCAAAATTATATAGGTAGTTTATGTCCATTAGGAGGGAAGTCAATGAACCCATTGGGTCCTTCAATGACCAATTTTATTGTGCCTTTACAAGGATTCAGGACCCATACCTTCATAATGATGTCGCAACTCTCCCAATTTACTATGTGACATTGGAAAACCTCACATCGGCCCTGGTGAAAAGGATGCATCTGCCATCCGCCTCATTGGTGATAGCCTATACAGAGGCTATTGTGGCCAGTGCAGATTTGGGGAAAAATATTTTTGACCCGCTGCCTTCTTTGGGGCTAGTAGCTCACTCGATGTAGATTCAAGGACTTAATTAGGCATTTTCTCATCAGACCCCTCTTATGAACTAGATACCTCAATTTCCCATCGTCCCACACCTGGGACAACCACTGAATTATGCACCTCCCATGCCCTCCTATTTGTAGCCTCAACCACAACACAATTATTCTCAGGCTGCCCTAAAAACAAGTGTATTCACAGTAGCCCCAAGGACCATTGTACCTACCGGGGCTAGAATTTCCTCTAGCACATCAGAATTAGTTGGTAGCTTCACCCGTCTTTCTCCAAAATCTAGCACCGCAACCAGGCAACACGACTGAGAAAGACAAGTTAGAGGAACTGACAGAGATGATAAAGAAAATGTCTACAGAGATGACGCACCTAAAAAATTAGAATAATCAGTTATAGACATCCCAGCATAACCTCTAAGCTAATCTTAATCGAGATAACCAAGATAATAGGGACAGTAGGGATAACCGAGAAGCAAGCACTTCCTTTGGGCAAAATTATGATGGGGGACAAAACACTAATCAAAGCTCAGAAAGGAGACCTTCTCAGAGGCAGAATCGTGTGTGGAATACAAGGCCCAATAACGGAGGTGTCCCTACGCCTTTTGACCAACCGACAAGCAACAAAAAGCAGACCAGTGGGGTATACCTTTCCGAGATAGCTTTGTTCGAATGGTGCCGGATTCAAAAAACCAATAGACACTCCGAGTTGGATTGCCCTGAATTCCAAACAACTGCTAAAATATTCCAAGTAGAAGTGCAAAATGTAGTCGATAGTGCCGGCTGTAGGGACATCGTCCCATCTGAGCCATATGATTCCTCCTATCTCGTGGTCAACTAAGCGCCATTTTTGCGGGGCGACTGTAATGAGCCCAAAGTCGAGCCTACTCCCGTTAGGAGTGAAGAAGTGCAAGAGGTAAGTAACGAACAAACTTTGGCTCAACTTTTCAATTCAATAGACAATGGTCCGCTAGATGGAGAAGAACCATACGTAGATGAGGTCCATATGTTCCATCAAAGGTCAACTCCCTACTTCCTCAGAAATAGGCAGGCAGGTGGACCTTTTACAACATCTACTCCACCGAACAATTTTGCTACCTCGCCTGACCCCAATGCTAGCAATAATCTCGGGCTTCCCCATTTACCCACCCAATATCTCAACAAGGATGAGCCTCTAAATTAGGCACAAAATTAGCCTCAAGGCCAACCCAAAAACTAGTGTAGTCAAAGAAAGGTCCAACCTCCTAGCTCTGCAATAGGTCAAGCATTTAGTTCAGAAATTGAGCAAATGGGTGAATACATGGCAAAAGAGTTCAAAAGGGTAAAAATTAGTTTGTCTGCCTTTGAACTACTCAGAGTCCTTGCCATAAGGCATGCCTTCTTTAGGGTCCTCAATGGGACCCCATCCTCCAGCACAATGCTGGAAACATCAGCTAAGAGAGTTACCTTTGAAGAGCCTAGGCGAGAACCGGTGATACAGGATAATATCAGGAAGAGGAAGGATGTTCCCATAAATCAAACTGCAGGTAAGCAAATGGATAAGGAACCAGATCAGAACATTAGGCAGGGTTCTAAAGATCAGCCATCTAGGTAGACTAGGGATAAAGTTGGTGATAAGAATGGGGGTCAGGTAGCTCACATGGATATGCCTACAGACATCTTCCAAGGAAGGTTGGAAACTCCCCTTTTCCTTACCACCATTCAGATATTTGGGAAGAACTTGCATAACTGCCTACTTGATTCAGGAGCATCTGCCAATGTCATGCCTTTGGCAATATGTAAGGCTCTTGGAATTACTCCCACGCCCTCTAGGAGGAAAGTGACCCAGCTGGACAAAACAGAGATCAACATTGTGGGAGAAATGAATCGAATCCCGATGCAAATTGTTGTCGATCCAAGGATACAACAAGTCATCGATATTCAAGTGGCTGACATTCCTGATGCATATAGGATCATCTTAGGGAGGGAATTCACCAAGGTACTAAATGGATATACTGCCATAGACCTTTCTCACATGTGGTTGCCATGGAAGGGGCTGCCAAATCAAATCTGTATCGACCACGAACCCCGTATGAAATATATGATCACATAATACAATAATCTCAATGAAGTGCTGTTTGTTGAGAAAAAATTGGAAAATTACTATCCTTTCACCTACTAAAATGAATTCGAGCCTTAGGAAGAATGCATTGTCGAAGTACTCTTAGTGTTGTGTAGTCCTCCAATCAATTTTACTCTAATACCTCCAAGTACAGAAATGTTGGTAGAGTCAGATGACAAACCCGATGAAGGCATCAACTGGGGACTACTCAGTGGTTTCTAGGAGTTCATAGAAAAGTGCGTCAGGGACCAACTCAACCTAGGAACCTGAATGAATTTCTAGGATCTCTTATTTCCAAACTAGTGCAGGATTCACAATGCAGCCCACTTCGAATTTGATTGCTGCTTATGTCAAACAACAGTAGAACATGTTAAAAAATTAGCTGCCCCTCAAATGGAGATGCTAAAGGAGGTGCCAGTAGAACCACCTGTTGATCAGTACACTGAGCTAAAAGATCCCCTTAAGATTATGGAGGCAACCTCCCAGCCTAAAGGAAGTAAAAGCTTAGTTGGACCCGAAGTCAAAGAACTTTCCAAATTTTGGACGCTCTGATTTGATGGGTCCAAGTCAAAACAAGGAGCTGGTGCTAGGTTTGAACTCATCAACCCAATAGGTAAGACCTTTCTTGTTGCCCATAGATTGCAATTTTATTGCACCAATAACATAGTGGAATATGAGGCGTTAGTCCATGGCCTTCTCATGGCCTTGAAGAAAAATGTCAAAATGTTGCAAGTTTTTGGGGATTCAAAACTCGTAGTTAAATAAGTTAGGAAATTGTATTCCTGCTATGATAGAAGGATTACAAACTATAGGCATAGGGTTTGGGATCTCTTAGAGGGTTTAGATGCATTCAATATACATTTGATTCCTCATGCTCAGAATCATACAGCTGATGCCTTGGCTCAAGTAGCCAGCACTTTGCAACCCATCTCTTTGTCTGGGCTTAAGAAATTTATAGTTGAGTTGACATCTACGCCATCTGTCCCAGATAATGTTACTCACTTTCAGGTCTTCAAAGATGACAAACATATCCTAGAATTCATCACAAGTTCTGATGTCTTCACAGCCCAAATAATTGATGAAACCGATCCATAGGAGGCCGAATTGGATATAGGAGGGGTTATTAACCTCAAAACCAACATGATTCCCAGGGCCATGGTTCAGCTGGAACGTATATTTGATTTGGATGAGATTAGAGACCAGAGCCAACAAACAAAGAAGGAAGTCATAAGCAACCAGTGCGATGCTCACAACCTCAAGACAGCTGAGGAAATCAAGAATGGTTTTATTAGAAAAGTGTGCATGCTTGAGGAAAAGAAGGGAATCATTGAGGCTTTGCGAAAGTACCATGAAGTGGTGGCATGGAGCTATGAGGATTTAAAAACTTATGATACCTCCATCATCACGCACACCATCCCTCTCAGGACAGAAATAAGGCTATTTCATCAACGACAACGTCCTATCAATGCCTTGTTGGAACACGTCATTTACAAAGAGGTGCAAAAGTTGCTCTCGACAAGGATTATTTTCTTGGTCAGGAATTCTACATGGGTGGCCAACTTGGTCCTAGTCAGAAAAAAGAATGGAGAGATTAGATTGTGTGTTGACTTCTGCAATTTGAACCGAGCTTCGGAGAATGACAACTATCCAATACCTTCATTGGATGAAGTGTTGCAGATCGTCAATGGCTCCCAAATGATGTCTTTCCTTGATGGGTACTTCGGGTACAACTAGGTAATGGTACAGTATGAAGACCATCATAAAACATCATTCACCACTAAGTGTGGGATGTTTGCTTATAGGAGAATGCCTTTTGGGCTCATCAATGCTGGCACCACCTTCCAATGTGCCATGTATATTGCCTTCAAAGATTTGATTGGCAAGTGCATAATTATCTACATGGATGATTTAACTGTGTTTTCTAAAAGACAGAATGATCACGTGTTCGACCTATGCAAGGTGTTTAAGAGGTGTAAGGAATTTGGAGTTTCCCTTAACCCCAAGAAGTGTATCTTCAGCGTGACTGAGGGTAGATTGCTCGAGCACATCATTTCTGAACAGGGAATCTCCATAGACCACGAACATATCTAGTCCTTGCTGAAAATCCCACCACCAGGCAACAAGAAAGAATTAAAATCCTTCTTTGGGAAGATCAACTTTGTCAGAAAATTCATCACGGGTTTCGCGGAGATCAATTGTTAAACCCCTCAATGCTATGTTGAAATAGGATGCCAAAGTTGAATGGACTCCTAAAGCCAAAAAAGCCTTCGAAGAAATCAAACGGGCCATTGCTGAGGCACCTATGTTAGTCAGCCTAGATTATCTAAAGCCTTTTTACATCTACTCATTCGCTTCAAAACATTCTTGTGCTAGCATTTTGACTTAGAAAGACAATGAAGGAAATGAGCACCCGATCACCTTCATGAGTGCTCCCCTGAAGGACGTTGAATTGCGATACCACAACATAGAAAAGTAGGCATATGCTCTTGTCAGAGGGTTGAAGAAATTTTGGCATTATATCTTGCGCAATAAGGTGTTTGCCATTGTCCCTGACCCAATAGTGAAAACGTTGCTTATGCAAAATGAATTGGGTGAACCAAGAGCCAAATGGGTCACTTTTCTCCAGGAATATGACATGGAGATCCAACCAATGAGGATGGTGAGAGGAAAAGCACTTACCTGCATGATTGCTGAAGCAACAGCAGAGGCTAGACCCGAACTCACTATGCAACAGTACCGGTTCGAGGATGTTTCCCCAGGAGAATGGTACGAGAATGTCGCCTATTATTTGTTAAACCACAAGTGTCCACCTCACCTGCAGGGAGTCCAAAAGTGTTCCCTTAGATTGAAAAGCATTGGTTACATGTTACAAGGGTCCATTTTATACAAGAAGAATCATGAAGGCATCTACTTAAGGTGCTTGGGCAAGGTAGAAGCAGACCAAGTCTTAAAAGAGTTTCATAACAAATTTGGCACTGGCCATGGATCTGGTCCTTCCACGGCACATCAGATATTGAGAGTGGGATATTATTGGCCAACTATCTTCAAAGATGCTCATTACCATGTTCACTCATGTTGCACATGTCAGACAACTGCCACCAAGGAAAAGAATGTTGTTGTCCCACTGCAGCCTATGCTGGAGGTAAGGCCATTCGTGCAATGGGGCCTTGATTTCATCTGTCCGGTAAGCCCTCCATCATCCACAGGGCATAGGTACATTCTTACTGCAACTGACTACTGCACTAGATAGACAGAAGCAATCGTATGTAAGCAATGCACAACTAAAGTAGTTACTAACTTTTTAGAAAGTTTCATTCTAAATCGCTTTGGTTGTCCTTATGCTTTGGTGTGTGACAATGGATCTGCTTTTGCTTCAATGAAATTTTCTAGTTGGGCATTCGACTACAGGATCTCCCTTAAGTTTTCATCTAATTAATACCCCCAAGGCAATGGCCTTGCTAAGTCCACAAATAAGAACCTGATTACCGTGATCAAGAAACTGCTAGATAAGAATCCCAAGGACTGGCATACCCAGCTCCATTTCAGTCTTTGGGCAGACCACACTCACCATAAAGCTTCCCTTGGAAATTCCCCATTCCATCTCATTTATGGCCTAGAACCCATACTTCCTATCCATCTAAAGATTCCCACTCTACAGTTTATCAACGAATTTTATGAGGGAGGAGATCGTAGAGAAGCTCGGTTAGCTGAGCTCTTACATTTAGAGGAAGTCTGAGACCATGCTATAGATTTTTTTTTCAAACATCAGGGCGTGGTTAAGAGATGGTTCGACCGCTGAGCCAAAATCAAAGCCTTAAGAATTGTAGATTTGGTCCTGTATTGGGACAAGGCCCATGAAAAGAAAGGGGGACACAAAAAATTTGACAAGCTTTGGCTTGGCCCCTTTCAAATAGCTGAGATTTTGGGAGACAATGCCTTCCGCCTAAAGACCTTAACTAGTGAAAACATCCCATTGCTGGTTAACGGATAGGACCTGAAGCATTACTTCCAGGCTTGAGCTATTTCGAGCTCTTCTTTGTAAATATTTGTATATAGGTTAGGGTAGGTTTCCTTTTTGGTTTTCTTGCGTCTTCCTGTTTTGCATCGCTCTTTTTTTTTTTCCTGACTATTTTGTTTCAAAAGGATGTTCCCCACCCCCTTGTGGTGGCCGTGCTCGCTTGACGAACGGTTCGCTTTGCTGTTCGTCCTTGGTGTTCTTCGACTAAACATTCACTCTCGACCATTGATCTCTAAAGGCTGCCCATGAATGATTTCCTTGTTTGAACTCTGCCTTAGAACTCGACCCTTAGTTGGATCTCTTTACACACATCTTGGATCTCGCACAAAACACATAATCATTTCTAAAGAACTGTACCATGGTTGCTATGACACCCTAGTGAGCGAAAAATATTAAGTCTGCTCCAGTGACCACTGTGGTCCCAAACCCATTATAGGCTTCAGTGCTTACTCGGTCAAGAAAAAGATAAATGAGAAAATGTACATTGAAAGAAATATCAAAATGAAAGAGAAAAGGAATTCTAAAAACTAAGCGACTGTATGGGTGTGCGGGTAACTCTATCGAGGCTATGGATGCCTGACTGACAGTAGAGCAATATCCATGGGATTGCAGCAACAACTCCGTCGGGGCTATGGGTGCTTGACTGGTAGCAGAGTAATGTCCAAGTTACTTTTGGTGTTGGACAATTTATGTAGCTTGCTCGGTTGGATTAGCAGCCCTTGGTCACCATCCCGTAGAAAGGAATAAATTCACTACACACACTTCTGAGATGTCTTATAGACTAACCCAATTAAGGATCCTGTTCTCCCAGTTCACCTTTGGAAGCCCACTTCTAGTATGTGAAACCAAAGATTTTGGGTCCTAGATGAATATTTATCTTTAGAATGCTCGGGAGCATTCCCCAGCGGAGTCACCATTTGTTGTACCCTCAACACACTCACTCCGTTCGGAACGGGGACCCTCTTTTTCTTTCACCTTGCCGGGTCATTTTTGACGCCACCTCATTTTGCATGCCCCGTTTTGGTGTCCTAGGTGGTCAACATACCTCCAAAGTCTCATCTTAAGTTGACTATACTTTTCCCTTTTAATTTTGTCAAGTTCTGGTACCTTGCGGGGTCTTTCTGGTAGTTTTCCTCTGTCAGTGGCCTTGGGCCCGGCCGGGCCCACCCCTTCAGGTTTCCCTGGCTGGGTTTCCTCATCGTGTCCACCATCCTGAATGACGGATGGATTCCGCCTTCCCAGGCCCTAGGTCCCGGATCCCTGTTTTCTGTCCAGTGAAAATTGTAAAGTTTCTCGGCTGCCTTCGAACTTTCCAGGCCCGAACCTCTGGACTTCCGCTTCCAAAATTTTGTGAGGGCTTCACCGTTCTGGACAGCGGACCTCTGGCAGAACTCTGCCCTCTGGGCCCCAATCTCCCCTTTCCTGCTGGTGATTTCTGAGTAGAATTTTCCAAATGGCCACCACCTCATGTCTTTCCGGCCTCCAGGCCCCGGACCTTCCACCACCGTCCATAAATTCAAAATCCACCAGCCCAATTGTTCACCATACTTGCATTTAATATGACAATTAATGGTAGTGGGAGTATAAATATCTTGAGAAACCTTTCATTCTCACTTGTCAGTGTTAGAGAGAGAGGTCAAAGAAATTGCCAGAGAGGATCCCTGTCTTCATCAATCGTCGCCCTCGCACCCGTTGCCATCATTTGCCGATCGTGGGTGGATTTCACACCTTGCTGCATCGAGTGTCTGAGGTAGGTTATCATTTTCCCTTCTAAGCAAGTTTTTATGATTTTAAAGTTTAAAATGAACAACATAGGTTAAAAGGACATGTGATTGATAAAACATAATGCAACACACAAAACCCATGTTTTTGATTCTTCAAAAACCTCCAAACTGCCCTTGAGTTCGCGACTGGAACTTCACCTCGTCATGGCCATTCATTGCCCAGGGGAATTCTCTCCCTCCGGGCCTGGGTCTTCTCTTGGTGATCGAAACAAAAAATAATGAATAGTTCCCAAAATGGCTATTTGACCCCACAGGCCAGGATCCTCGGACTTCCGTCGTCCCTTCGCCGTCGAGGTTGAAAAATTGAACATCCAAACTTGGCCGCCGTTTTGGCTCTTCGGGCCCGAACCCCCAGACTTCCATGTCTTGAAGTCTACGAAGATGCTACCATTCCAAATGGTGGAGTCACCTCATCTGCCCGAGCTCTGGAGTCCACCTTTCCTTTCACCGTCTACTTTGCGAGAAAACTCAGCTACCCATCGCTCTCCAGGGTCCTAGTCCGCGGACTTCCGTCCCATCTTTGCCTTTCCTAATGGAAAAACTTAGGTGACCTCCCGGCTCCCAGGCCCCGAGCCTCCATTCACCGCTTGGGGGTGACACTAAAATTTATACATCATCACCCCTTTCGGGCTTCGGTCCCCAGGACTCTGTCCCTCCTCTGCCATTCTGAAAGGGAAATTTGCGCCTGCCCTTCTGAGTTTCGGGCTCCACCTCCCTACTCTTCGTGGAAGCTCAAAATGAAATTTGACATCTGATGCTGATGTCGGGTCCTGTCCAACAGGCCACCCTCTCTAGACTTTCGCCTGACGATCACCATCCCAAACGGGGAAGGCATAATAGTGTCCCGGCCCCTAGGCCTGAGCACTTTAAATTGAAAAACTGTCAGGCGCTCTTAGACCTGCAGGGTCCTGGACCCTGGAGTTCCACCCCTGGAACTCCGTTTCTGCTTAGGTATTCCAAATGACTAACTCTGGATGACTTTCTGACCTTGTACCTCTGGTTGCTCCCAAATCAATCCAAATGAGCTCAAATTTAAAATCTGATCTCAACCCACGTGCTTAATTTCGGCCCTCTTTGTTACAAGCCTTTGAACCATCAAAATTCATTTGGGAAAGATCTCCGGGCCACTCTGCCCCATTTTCCCTTTCAAAATAGCATTCCTTCCAGGGAAGTCCAGGCCTCTGGGCTCGGATTGTCTAAGAGCCCTCATTTAAAAGACTAATGACATCGGGAAGTAGAAGTATCATTTTATGATGATAAATTATTTAAATTTGGCTTCGCCTATGGGATTTTAACTAACTCTGGATGACTTTCCGACCTTGTACCTCTAGTTGCTCCCAAATCGATCCAAATGAGCTCAAATTTAAAATATGATCTCGACCCACGTGCTTAATTTCGGCCCTCTTTGTTACAAGCCTTTGAACCATCAAAATTCGTTCGGGAAAGATCTCCCGGGTCGCTCTGCCCCGTTTGCCCTTTCAAAATAGCATTCCTGCCAGGGAAGTCCAAGCCTCTGGGCCCAGATTGTCTGAGAGCCCTCATTTAAAATACTAATGACATCGGGAAGTAGAAGTATCATTTTATGAATGATAAATTATTTAAATTTGACTTTGCCCATGGGATTTTAACTAACATGAAGACTTTCGTGATCAATCGCACTGACTATGCTTTTGCTTGTAGAATATATGGAATCAGGTGTAGGACCTTCGGGGGCAGCTGTGGAAAAGGACAAAGGAAAGAAGTTGTGGCCCCTGAATTGGTCATGGCTTGTCAGCAAGCATATCAATCGGACACAAGGACCATAACTGATAGAGATGGTAACATTCTCGTCAACATGTCGGCTGAGGGAATCACAAAGACCTTCCATATTCCCACTTTTCAAGAAATGGAAACACCTACCATAGAGGGATGCCAGGCAGCATGGAATGACAACTCGGTAGGTTGCAAAAGGTTAATAAATCAGCGTTGGCTTAAAGAAAAATGGGGCAGCACTGCAAAGGTTCCTCACAAACTCTTCCACAGTGATTTCCATGAAGATTACCACGACTTGGTCACAATACTAAGTAGAGTTATGGGTCTCCCTACGGCTACCTTCTTTTAGGAGTGGATGGTGTACTTCATCGAACATATCCTTCGTGGGAATGAGGACATCACCACAAAGTCTTCATTCTACTGGGGAGGTATAATAAGCAAATCCTTCCATGAGCAGTTCATCAATGTGAAGAAGAGTTCCAAATTCTAAATGACTTCATATCTCATCTACTCCTTGGCAAACCAGAGACAATACAATGGGATGTTTGTGGCACCCGATGAGGAGTAGGGTCAAATACTGAAGGCCTATGATAGGTACCCCCAACTCTAGTACCAAAAATTCAAGAAGGAATATTGTAGGGTAAATGGCACCTTCATTGGCCATATCATCATAATGATTGCTGGGGACTTTGAGAGAAGGGTTTCCCATAGTGCTCAGGTATTCTTGAAGCAGTATGCCTTCTTCTTCATTCAATATCCAAATTTCACATACATCTGTGCCCAAGGCTTCACCGAAAGGCCAAACAAGTTGCCTAGATTCCCCAATGACCGGATCATCCTATTGGAGCTTTCTCGACAGCTCCAACACATACAAGCGGGCTTCAGCAGCAAACATGTAGCAGGAATTTCTTATCCCTTGACCCTTGGTTAGGGCATGTATAAATTACAAACTTCTGAGTGCGACAGAAACTCTGAGAAAGAATTGAAAGAGTATCATTTTCACCTGCACACTGCTCGACCCATGAATGGACCCATATGGGCATGTAAGGAGGGCACTAGGACCAGGGTTCGCTCATCTAAACCACATTGAAGACTTTTGGGGGGATTGTCTGGACGATAAGGAAGTGCGTGCAAGGCACCATATGTGGATGACTACTCATTTTATATGAGAGGTGTAGCCATCTCCCATACCAGATCAAGTCGAAGAGGATGAAAGCACCATAATGGACCCCAAGTACCCTGCAGTCGCCAATTTGCCGATGCCAACAATAGACTGGGATGAGCAAGAGGTCGATGACCTCAATATTATCACCAAGCCAATCTTGGCCCGTACAAAGGAGTGGGTTGATGGACATGTGGCCCAATTAAAACAACAAGGGGTGGTCCTGACATACAAAGGACTCAAGAGCAAGCCAGGTGCCATGGAGGATGTCGCCGCTACAACTTCAATGGGTGGGACATCTAAGTCTCCTCTGGTTACCAGATCCAAGAAGAAAGAGACAGAAACGGAGTAGTCTCCTGACCCCAAGGTTTATACAAGGATCTAGGAGGCTCACCTTCCAAGAGGCTTAGGCAAATAGGGGGCACGGTGGAGCAGTCCTTAATCCAAGAGGAAGAAGCAAAGGGTACAGATCAAGTAAAACCTCTTTTGGCTCTCCCTGCTTCGATTGCCCCATCATCTACCTCCCTGGCCTTAGTCACCACATCCCCGTCAGCGGTGGACATCTCTATCCATCTTTCCCCTTCACCTTTGACCGAGCCTGTGATAGTAATTGACTCTCCCTCTGCTGTGACTACTCCTCCTTCCTCTGCTGCCATGTCACCCACTACATCACTCCCATTAGTTGAAATTATGGCACCAATACCCGCTCCCACCGTGCCTGAGGCCCTCTCAAGACATATGTAGAATCCCCCCTCCAAGCTCTCCTAGATCCTTATGGATCCCACTCTTCAAGTGGCCCTTGCATAGGTCCTTGCTACGGCTAAACCTTCACA